>VWZG01009401.1:64388-177593 GCA_013396735.1 Grallaria varia | reverse complement strand
GTGAAGCCTAGCCATGATGGTGAGTCTCCCTCTGCTGGACAAAACCCAGTCTCTATTCTGAAAGTTAAAATATTTTGAATTTAAAACTACATTTTAAAGCTATTGAAATCCTTAGATACTAACCTGTATTCTTCATTGAGAAAAAAGCATACTTTGGGGAAATGAAAAAGCACTCTGGATAGACCTAGGTTTCACTTTGAGACTTCTTGAATTTTGAAGCTGCATTCACCTCTGGGTGACTGATTTAAGCTTGACCTGACTATGAGTTGGTGAGCAACCTTAAACAGCAAAGGCTTTTTGTCCTGTGGAATGCATCTGGAGTTAATCACCAACTGTGTCCTGTCATACACTCCTGGCTGTCACAGCTCATATGCTGTCTAGAACAATCCTGCAGGTATCTGTAAAATAAGAGCAGTACTACCAATCTTGTGATGGTTGTTTAATGAATGCCTGGGTTGCAGCCAGGTACAGGTGAGATAATAATCACAGATATAATTATGTAATAGCAATGTAACTACTAAGGGAAATGTGAAATGTAAACATGGAATGAAAAGTCCTGAGAATTTAATTCAGTGACGCATTTAAGCACAATACCCAAGTGCAGTCTCTATCAGCAAAGCACTTGTGTTCCATTACCATCACACTTAAGAAATGTCTTTGCTTTAAGTATCCTCTCTCCAGCAGAGTTTCCTGCTAGAGGAAGTGTTGGAGCCCCCAGTGGATATAACTCTGACCAGCTCTGCATGTGTCTGGGTCACATCCATATTAATATATAATCTTGTTATTGTGGGCATGCATAGTCAGGTGAATAAGTTTAATTGGAATCCTGCAGCTTTTTCTAAACACTTTTAGCAAGAAAATATGCATACAGAATGCTGCAGTGCCACCCTGTCAGTGGCACTACATGCTTTTGGCATTGTTTCTGGTATTCACAGTTATTCACTGTGCAGAATAACATAACACATTCCCACTTGTAAATGAGATTTGGGTTAGAGCCATGGGGAGGAAAACAGAAAATTTTAATAAACAGTTACAGAGCTTGGTACCCTTTATATATATTAAATGATGGAGTGTACTTAAAAACATAATTCACATGTCGATGCATGCTGCAGACTCCTCTTTGCCAGCACGCTCAGTGTGGACAATGAGAATGCAGGTAGCATTACTCGATAGAGATGAGACAGATGCTGTTCATGTTCTCAGGCTTCAACTTGGAAATCAGTGTAACAAAATCCTACATTAGAGAACTTGGGAGCACTGCTTAGTTTTAGGTGTTTAGCACAGCTGTGTCCTCATTTCTTCTCAAAGGAAACCCCAGAATTTCTGCCAGATGCTTTGTGGGACTGGTGCCTCAAGACTTAGTTCATGGTGTGATGAGCAGCCAGAGGAGAAGACAGATACGGCCAAGAGCAAATGTAACTAAAGAGCGTATAGATTGCAGCTGAAGGGTATGTATCCAAGCTTCCAGGCATGCATGAACTGATGAGCAAGTGCTAACCAACTATTTATGGTCTTTTTCCTCAGATCACCACGAAGTTGAAAAGTAATTTCTTTTCTCCACCCTTCCCTATCAACCTGACAAATTACAGCAGGAAAGAAATGCTTTTTAAAACATGCCCTACAAAAGTAATATATGCTCTCCACAGCTCTCTGTTGATTCCTTTGTATCAACAGATGAATCTTGTTCTTAAGGCTGGATCCAAAATTCTAGTTCTCCTAAAGAGAGTAAGTTGTCATGTGTTGCATTTAAGGATCCACATGCAAGCTTTATGCCACAGGAATAGTGGGATTTTTTTAGCAACTGTCTTGATGAACGGATGTGAAAGTATTTCCATTCAAGCCAAACATCTGCTTTGTAGCACAGGTTTTTATGAATACCTCCACTTGCATTAAGTGAAGTTATTCACCAGGCTATTTGCATGATCACTTTATTGAGCCTTCGTTACAGATGTAATCAAACCTGCCTTGAAAGGGACTTTGCAAACTGACATAATTTCCTATCCGTCCTCTTTCCACTGGCATTTCTTTCAGAGGCTTCAGTTGACCATTTAGACAGTGTTTGTACCTCAGCAGCAGAACAAAACAGCCTGTAAGCCAGGGAAAATGCATTTGCTCTTAAGCCCCTATACACACCTATACATCTTCTATACCCTTTAGACAAGGATGTGATTGAGACAAAATAGCTTCACTGTGTTGGATTGACTACATTCATATGGATCCCTTGGGGCTGTTGGCAACTGCACCCTGCCTCGGAGGCTCTGTGAAAATGAGAAAGTAGGTTAGAGCAAAACACAATCAGACTTGCACAATTATTTTTGGCAATTATGTCCTGAGAAGAAACACGCACTTCTTCATTGCAGCTGAAGATTGGAGATTGAAAACTTAATTCTTGGCATTACTGGTGGTATAGCAGGTTGCTCAAGTGCTACCCTGTAATACCTTAGGTACTAAAACATCTTGACCTTTCATCTGGAACAATTAAATGGAACTTTGCTTAAGTGGCACATCTGCTGTTCAAGCTGGGACTTCATTACATGAAAACTGCCTTTCCCAGTTCAGAAGACATTTGCTTATCCAACAAAATTACAACTCCAGTTTCGTTTTGACAAATGTCTGTTTGTAGACAGGAAAATCCTTCTGGATATAAAGCTTCAGAATGCAGCTTCAGACATTTTCATGTAATGTTGAACTTGTGATCATTAACCAAATTCCTCTCTGAACTTCTGTGAGCTCAACAATCTTAATTCTTCAGCCTGGTGCTGCTTGGTTCTGAAAAATATTTATATGACTACTCTGTAACTTAAAGAAATAAATCCAGATGCTACAAACAAGAAAAATTTGAACATATATTCTATCATTGTTTTCAGTACCATGGGCCTTTGTGTCATAATTCTTATTAGGTAACAGAAAGAACATTATATATTAAATACTTGAGCTATAAGAAACTCTTACTAAGAAGGCTTATAAAAATTTCTCTCTTGGCAGTGTCTGTCATTTTGTGTAGATGTAAAAAGACTGTACTCAGTTAAATACAGTGCAGTGAAGGAAAGAAAAGCTGTAAAAAATTATTAGTAGGTTTTCTTGTGAGTATAAAAATTAAATTATTACCACCAACATTTTATCAGAAACATTCATTACCAGCATAAAATCTGACACTCTTCAGAAGTAAGGAAGTCTATGTGTCTCACTTGCCTATGTGTTTTGATCCAGGAAGCCAGCTTTAAATTGTGATGGTAGATTCTTACAGACTGACATTTTAAAGATATTTTATGTATTTATTTTGAAAAGTAGGTTCACATTTTCAATCACAAAGACATTTGTGTGGTTGAAAATTCCCAGAAGTTCAGTTGAAACAGACTGAAATCTTCACCCCTTCCCAATTCTATCACAAAAGAACACTTCAGCATCTGTGGACAAGTACCAGGATGAGGTTACCTGGTGTGAAACACTGGATTATTATATTAATTATTGGCTCAGACAAACTCAAGTGTGTGTGTGTGTGTGTGTTTGTGTGTGTGTAGGGGGGAGGAAAGGATAGGTCAAATCTCACAGAGTGAGGTAATGCCCTATCCCATATCCCAGCCCCTTTGAGCCTCTTTGGGCATCCCTGGAGCAGCTGCCAGTTAAAGGCAGCCTGGGAGCATGACGATACCACACACCCTGGATCCCTACCCAGCTTCAGATTGACTGGGACAGTGGGAACACCACCCCTCACTCCTGGAGCCCCAGAGCGGCCAGTGGGCTGAAAGTCCTGCCTGGGAGTGGTGACCGTAGGCAGCTAGAGTAGATAAAACCAAAGACATGTGGTCTCCATAGGTTTGAACACTACCACCTGTACACATGGCTGGACTTGCACAGGACTCTCCTGTGGTAGCTATATAGTTTTCTCTTTTTCTCTTTCTTTACTTCTTCTTCCCCTAATCTCCTCTCTTAACATTTTGGGTAACTTGAGACTGGATGGGTTGGATTTTGAGAAGCTGTGTGAGTTGGCAAGTGCTAATTCAGTGCTTTGTGGAATGCTTTATTTAGGTTGAATGTTACCCTTTAAACTTTTGCCAAATTCTCTTATTTCCTAAAGTTTACTGGTAAAGTACCTCCTGAGAAAACATGTGCAGTGTCTTCTCCTTTATGCTCTCTTAAGGCATTAAAAGAACCAAGAGCTCTTCTAATATATTCAGAGGGCAAATACTGTGTGAGCCTTATATATTTTTAAAGTAAGACCCTTTGGAGAGCTTGTAGCTCGAGACTTTGGGTCTTATACTTGGTGTTAGCAACAGCTGGAGCCCAGGTGCCTCACTGTCCTACTGAGCATGTCTGTAGTGACCTAAGTGGAACTGATGCAGGTGGGAATATTTAAGTGTGAAATTTTTCCTCTCCCTTTTTAAATATTCTTTTAGATTTTTTTCAACTTATAGATAAAAATCTGCTTAGAGTTTACTGGATGTGATTCACCTCTCATATGGGCACTCTTCTGGGGACTTTGTCATTCAGATCAACAGAATTGCACCAGTAAATAACTAGGAGGAGAACAGTTGATCTAGGATTCACGAAGTCTGTTGAGGTTGCCATGTGTTTTTCTTCCCATAGGTCAACAAATCAGTTAACCTGTTTCCTTCGGGCCACTGGCATAGTGACAAATAGCAGTGTTCACATTTTCTGAAGAATTAACACAGTTCTGAAACAAATGACTTGTGTTTCAGTGTTACACTACAAGCTAATGACTATGCTGTTCCTTGTGGCAGCTTTAAGGGGGTAGAAACTCTCATGCTTTTAAGACGTAACTTTTGGGCTTTAAACATCTGTTTCCTTTCCCTCAAGATACAATAGCAACTAAGGTGCTGCATGCTATATTTACAGAGCCTGTGGGTGCATTCTTCTAGTGCAACCCTTGTGTAGTGGAAAGATGATTAGAAAAACCTTTTTCTGAACAGCTGGTTTGTTTTGGTAAAGTCTGACAAGCTGTCTTTTCACACCAGGGTATTACAGCTGTAAGACACCTATTATGGACTATCAGGATGGAGTATCACACAGAGTTAATGTTTGTAGCAACTGATCGAGATGTGTTGGGCAGGACTTTCTCCATATTTTAGTAGCAACTGGCTGCTTTGCCAGATGTAGGATCACCCTTTTTGTGTGTAAAACTCTTCATGCAAGGTATACACAGTCTCTGATGCAGTGGAATTGCCTTGGTGGATGTCTATCTCTTCATTGACAACTGGGGCATCTAATGCAATTAGAATTCTAATGTAGACATCTTGAAGTTGGTCAAACTAGATAGAGACTCAGCTGTGGCTGTCAATATAATGGAACTGGAACTGCACATTTTAAGTAATCTCACCTACACGTCCATATATGAGGAATAGCAACCTATATATAAACATATGTATATATGGAAATATAAAAAAATTTTTTAGTCTAAATCTTGGTTGTCCAACCAAATGTTGAACAGAAGGTCTGAAAAAAAAAAAAAAAGCCTACATAAATAGCCTTCTTTCTCAAGTGTGTGACTAGAGTCCTGCTTCCATAAAAATGTAGGGTAATGTATATATTAATTTAATGGTAGAAGAGCTAGTTTGTGGTCGTGGAGCATTAAAAACTATTGTAATGTGTAAGGCTTTAAAAGATCTACAAACATTTGAAAATTCTGCACTAAGCAGGTACTTTTCCCACTCTGCTTTAAAGTGTATCTCATAGAGAACAATCCTCTTGCCCAGAGATTGTAAAGGAGGCACATGATGTTCTGGTTCTCAGTGTACCTTGTGTCGTACTCTCTGTTCCTGGAGCTTCAGCCTTGTTCTTTGGGATGCTGAACTATACAACTGCATATGTCACCTGCCAGACAGAAGGACAGCATCTATCTGTCAGAAAAACAGAGTTTAAAGTCAAAACAGATATAAAGTAAGAATGCTATAGAAATAAAAAAAGACCCGTCAGGGATTTGTACTTTGATCTAAACTGTATGAATGAAAAAAGGGTGACATTGTTTATTAGACATTTCTTACCTTTTAACAATGTTCATTCTTTAGTCTTCTAATTGTCTTGAAAAATGTCACAGGGAAAGTCACTATTGAGCATTAAATCTCAGTTAAAATCTTTCACGTGTGCCTTCAGTAAAAAATTAAGAAAATTGTGTCCACCTATCCTTTTATCATTTTGGATAGATGTCTTTCCTTAGATTACTTTTGTCTGATCTAAAACTCTTCTGCTGAATTTGGTGAGAGTTCCTAAACTCTATCCTATTTGTAGCTTCCTAAATGGCAAAAAGTTCAGCAACTTATTAATAATCCAGTTTTATGTGATTTTTCTTTTTCAACAGGAATGATGTGAGACATGAGGATTCCTAATGAAATTAAAGAACAGAAGATTTCAAATTAACTGCAAATGTCTTACAAAGTGATGCCCTTATAACAACTATGGCTGAATTTGAAGTATTGGGTAATTATGACCATTAATATACATTTCATTTTACATGCTGAGAAAAATTCCTCCTATCACAAGAAATGACAGTCCTAATACAGGATAAAGACACTTGATATTTTTATGCTTAAAAGATAACTATTTTTCAGTTAATATATGCTGTTCATCAGTGTCATTAATGTATTTTCATACTTTTGTACTGCAGGTAGCTTCTAATGCTATCCAATATAAGAATAGTTTATTTTTGTTTACTTTAATGAAGATATTTCATCTATAGAACAACCAAAACAAGGAGACCTACATAAGAAATGTGTGAATTATTTAAGGATCATATACCAGATTAGGTATTTCTAATGTCAAAGAAACACTCTGGGTGTTTTGATTGCATTCATCATACTCTCTTTTGTATGCACTGAATATGGAAACTGTCAAAATTGTTGAAAATCTGACAGATTTTTTTAGCTAAGTATTTTCTTTTTTTGACAGAACAGTTTGGTTTCTGAGTCCTGCATTCGTGCTTCACTGAACAAGGATGCTGTTATGTTTGGCTTAGTTCATTTTGAAGTCTCCAGTGGTCATAACCCATAAACCAGAATGACATAAGGCCATCAATCAACATGCAAAGACTCTTGTCTAAGCTCTGAATTCTTGAGGCTATCTTTGCACGTGGTGTTCAGAGTGCAACTTGTGGAATATTAATCATTTTTTATCATGTGACAGTGGAGCTCTGACATTGGAGTTCCTGCCCACGTCTCTGTGTTCTGAACATTTAACTGCACTGTGACCTACCTAACAGTAGTGTTTCTTCAGGTGTGATGTTTCACGTGTAAGAATTTTTCTCTTTTTGAATTGTACCCTAATGACATGGCAGTTAACCAATGAGCCATGATCACTGCTGGGTTTTGGTGGCTAAATGGCCACTTTATGAAGGCAATTTTCTGCAGGCTCAATACTAATTTTATTTTTTTCTATTGTAATACTAACTAGTAGTTAAAAGGTAAGTACTGACATATATACCCAATTTAAAATTTGTCAAATTAAAATAGTGAAATAATCTGCTTGCTCTTTACATGTACATATGTTTATTTCCAGGTTTTTCGTAGGGCTGACTGTGTCTTTTTAACCCTTCCCATTCAATCAGCGACACAGATTTTTTAAGTTAATTGAAGCAAATCAGAATCTCTTAGATTAAGTGAACTATTAAAACCCCCTAACCTAAACAATACAAAAACTGGACCTGAAGTTTGCCAACATGCTGAGTTGTGATTTTTATCATACCAGAAGGTTTGTGACTTTTACTGACCTCTCAGTTTATGGAATTCTGCGAATCCCTGTTTTACAAGTCGAAAGTTCCAGGAATTTATTTAGAAATACCAAAAGCAGTTAAAAACTCTCCCTCCTTGAACTTTGTATTTTATGATGAAATACAACTGAAACAGAATTACTCAGGGGAGTAAAGTTTGTGGCAGATTCAAAACACTCTGAAATCCCATTGGATTGGATTTCCTTGATTTTGAGAACTTCAGCATATGATTGAAGTCAAACATTTGTTTAAGCATTTTGTTGTTTTGGGGTCAAAAGTTTGAGAATAAAACTAATTTTTTTTCTCGCAAAATAAGCTATTAAATAAGCTTTTAAATCACATAGCATGAAGATTATGTGGATTTAATTGCCTAAGCAATGGGAGTCTAATCACCTTGGAAGCCCCAGTCTGTCCCCCATTTGCATCTCCAGAGGGACAGAAGTTTCCTGTGGGTTGTATCTGTCAGCTGTGGGCAAACATCTTGGAAATATGCTAAACTAGCAACTGACTTGATTGAAGGACTCTGTGTATGTAACTCAGTGATCCCTTAGTGTGCAAAGGCAGTAGATACATCCCAATGCAAGTAGGAAATGCAATTATGTATGATATTTATAGATGTAAAATGTATTAAATCCCCTCCACCATCTTCAAAACTGCAGGGAACCAAACTCAAGACGTAACACCTGAAGCTGCTGTCCCAGAACAGCCAGTGCAGGAACTGTATAACTGGTTTCACTGGTAAATAAACCAGCTGGCAGCCAACACTTAGCAAATCTAATTCAGAAAGTAATTTCAGGAAACACTCATATGAGGAGCCTTCTCACACTTTTCAGAAGTGTGACCATTTCATGATACAAGTGCAAAAGTGAGTCAGAAACAAAGATTATTTTCCCCCTATATTAACATTCTCTCAAAATTTGAGTCAAATGTTCTCCTTTATTTAAGCAACTGGTGTTGCCAAGGCTTCCACCAGTATTTTTATAGGGATGAATACTTGGAATTTGTTACCATACAGCAGGATTGTGCAGTATATACTACTTGTTTGCTTTTCTAGTACATAAAAGCTGACAGCAATACTTTATGAACATTCCTAGTAGGTCTCTAGCATCTACCACATGTCAGCAGTGGGTTGGAACATTCTCAGGAGAACTGTTGCAGGAGGAAGCATTCTGTCTACATCAAATCCAAGGACTCCATCTCACCTGATGTCATCTACAGTGACCTGGGCGCCCATCAGCTTCCTTCTATCTCTGCTGCCTCCAAGAAGTTAACCTGGTTGTGGGTGCTGAAAGGACTAGAATTCTGTAAGGTAACATGGCTGGATATGTGATGCTAAATCCATAAAGAGATTTTCTTCCTGTGTTTATGTTGGATTTCGATTGTAGGCCCACTCAAAATCCAGCGCAGAGGGAGTACAGGAGCAATATAAGTAAAAGAGAACCAGAGAGTGATTCCGGGCCCAGCAAATACAAGCCCGCTCTCAGATGGTGAGTTACACTCATGGAAGAAGACAGATCTGCAGTAGCCCAGCAATCTGCATGCCCTGGCTCCCATCATGCATCCTGCCCCCATGCCAGAGGTGGGCCAGCAAGGCTGCACCAGGGAGTACATCAGGCTTATCCTTGGTCCTTGGCTGCGCTCCCTACAATATGCTCAGACTGACTGTCACTCAGCATTGGACAGGGGATTGTTCGGAATTCTCTTGAGCCTGGGGATCTAAAAATGATCCTTAGCATCACAGTCCTCTGCCTTGGGAGTGGAGCAGCTGAGAGCTGATACAGAGTTAACTAGGCATTGCATTCTGCACCAAACTTTAGGACATCAGTGACAGGCTCACGAGTCTTTAAAGGCACAATAGCACATTCAGTTCCACCCTGTAGAGGTCTCCCAGTAATAATCCTACCTATTTGTGACAGGCATTAAAATGACATGGGATTAAATTCATCAAGAAGAGCGTAACTGTAAAGTAGTATGATTTTCCTCATGCTAAAATGTCTGTTGCAGCCCTGTTGCACATTGCAAAAAGCTAATCCTACAAATAAATTAAAATCTCATCCTTTTGCCCCAGAGACAATTCATTTATGCTAAGATGTTCTGTCACATGTGCTTATTGTGCTCAAAATATAGGCACATACGTGTATGTGTACAGGCATACACATGATTGTGTACACGTATATGTGAATGTTGTGTAGGACTGAAGGGTGCCTCAGAACTCCCCAACATGCTTACCTTCCAGACAAAGGGATTCCTATCAGTTCTGTGTTTTAGTTCAGGGTGAGATAAAGTACAATATCATGCAGTGTATATTTGAAATACAAAATAAAATGAAAGTAATCATTTATTCCTCTAAATTCAGCTTTTTCCTTGATATTTTGTCAGATGGACGTAACTTTACCTTTCTTGGTGAAAAAACACTGTGCTTGAGCAACGAAATGATTCAAACACATGCAGTTTGTTTGGGGACCAAGTAGCATAAAGGTCCTCTGGACAGTGCTCTGTCAGCACTCAGTGATCTTTCAATTAGTGGACCACTGTCCTCACTGCACGTTCATTTATTCTCACTGTAAAACCTAATTTCTCATTACCTCCCACATCAACTGGTCAGTCATCCAGCTCTCTTATTGGCACCCAACAGTGGTGGCAAGCCACAGGAGCAATCACATCCTCCAAGACTGAAATGAGATTTTTGTTGTTGTTGTTGTTGTTGTTGTTCTGATAAGAAAGACTGGCTGGTTTCCAAAGCTTGTCTGTCTCTATCTGCTTTTCTGCCAGAGTCTTCTCTTGTTTGCACTCCTCTTCTGCTCTTAGAAGATCAGTACCGATGCCTTGATAACCATGGAGGTGCTTTTGATGCTATATTATTCCATCATGAAAATCAGCCTTTTGTGTTTACAGCCCATGCTTTCCTCCTTAAAAAGCTCTTCAATCACTGACATAGGATGCTGGGAGAATTGATGTGGGAACTTTATAATGAAATGAAAGCTTCCAATCCCCAAAAACTGCAATGCTGCACCAGGACCTACTGGATCTGGTACAGATAACAAGAGCTGTTTGGTGACACTTGCATGGCTGGAAATAGCATTGGCCTGTCCACAGCCAGGGCAGATATTAGATGCTCCTTGTCTCCCTCATTTTGTATAACTTCCCATGACAGCTGTAGCCACTCATCAAGTCCTGAACCAACAAACCTAATTTTGTAAGGGTTTTTTTTTTTTCCTTCCAAAGCAATCGTTTACCTCTGAAGCATGAAGGTTCTCCTAGAAGCATGCTCTGGTGTTCTCCATTGGATTAGATGTTTGAGGAATCACCAGTATTTAAGGAACTTCCGTCCTAGTGGGGTTTAGGCAAATGTGCTGGCAAAAATTCCGTACCAGGGATTTAAGCTCCAAGGATTCTTCTGCTCTGGGAGGAGGTGGAGGCTCTGGCTCTTTGGAGACTCCCAGGCTGCCAACAGAGGTCATCACACTACACATAGGTGCTCAAAACATTTCTGTAGATGTGGCAGTAAGATGCAAGACAAAATTATCACAGCTGGCTACTATGTATCACACTGCCCGGAGAACAGTGTGAAAGCTCCTGGAATAGATTTGTGGTGGTGCTGAACAGACTCACAACTGATTCAGGAGCTGATTGAAAATGTGTCTTGAATATACAAAAGACCATAAAAAGGCAGTTCTGAAAACAAGAATATAGCACTATAGCTCTTGATGGAGTTATCATTCATAACTGTAGACAATTCTTTTTGAAATATTTCTATGCTTTTGATATCCACAGTAAAATGTAGCACTGAAGGCCGCAGTGTAATTACAACTTGTTCTAAGAATTTATTTCTTTAAAAATATAAGCAGGATGCTTTCACTAGGTGTCCTTTATTTTTCTTCTGAAAATTATTTCCTCATCAGCTTCTTCGTATAGTCTGTAAAGTGATAAGACAACCATATGTTATATCTGCTACAGACTCCATCAGTAACTCAGGTAGGTCACCCAAGACTGATTAGTACAACTTAAATTCTAGCTTCAGACATTTTCTGCATCTGACTTTCTCAAGTGTAAAACTAAAGCTGGTATACAGGTTGTAAAATCAGCATTGTTATTATTCCTGATGCTCTTAGACACATAAGTAGGGATAGATTTTTAGTATATTATAAAGTCCAGGAAGAGTTTGATGTTATAAGGATCAGTTCTGCAAAGTCTGTAAATAACTTAAAAAGCTAATATAAGAATGTTTGAACTTCTGAATATGAACATGTTACTGACTTTACATACTCCGTTTTCTATTAGCTGTAAATCAAACAGTGGAGTGATTTTACAATATACATTTTTTTTCATGTAAAAACTAAATTTTTACTTAATATACTCTTCTCGTAGCACCTTTTATTTTTTTTCCCCCATGCATGATTTTGCCTCCAGAATATGTCAAGGTGATTCCTTGGTAAATAAGAGACAGGTACTTCTTCCTTGGTACCTAAGAGATAGGCACTTTTAGAAGTACGTTCTTTTTCTTTTTTACCCTGATCTCCTACCTTGCTCTACAGAACTTTGAGGAAATGCAATTATTTCTGCCACCATCAGAGAAACTACTTAGATGCTTAAAGGTGAGGATTTGCTTAAGTGCTTTACTGATTGAGCTTTTATTGTGCTGGAGAGTATCAATTAAAAAAAAAAATTGCCATGTCTCTGTCATGATTCAAAACATCTAAAGAAACTGAGCACCACGCAGAGAAGTTTGACCTTTAGAAAACATTTTGTGAGGCACTTTAATGAAATGCAAAGGGTACTTCTAAAATCTTTAGCATTCATCAGCCCTTGTCTCGTCTATCAAAACAAGCAAGTTAATTAAAGGCAGGAACAAAAAAAAAACCAAAACCACACGCAGGGAGCAGGCCTGCGGGAGAGCTTCCATCCCGCCGCTGGCTCCGGCAGATGGCACTGCTTGGAACAGTTGGAGCCGGAGCCAGCGATGCCCGCAGGATGCTCCGCTCCCGCTGCCGCTCCCGCTCCCGCTCCCGTTGCCGCTCCCGCTGCCGCTCCCGTTGCCGCCCCGGCCCCGCTGGGCAGGACACAGCACCGGCCCCGCCGCCCTCGGGTCGGCGGGACAAGGCGTTTGCCTTCGCCCGAGAGATTTTCCCTGTATTTTGTTAAGATAAACAAGAGTCTTGCTAGGGAGGAAAAACAACTGGTTCCTACAGCTGTCAACGTGATTTGCTGGCAGCTGCTTGTACCTGCCGCATCACCTCATAATAACTCTTTGCCCCCCCGCCTTCACTTCGTGATAACTTTTTCTCACCCTGTTTTGGTTTTCGGCAAATTCAACGTTCATTTTGTCGTGCTACAGAAAAACCTGCTGCTGGGGTCAGCGAGAAGAAATGTCCCTCCCTGATACCTTGTGAGGCACTTCGGAGAGGTTGTCTCTGCTGAGGGGTGAGTCCCTCCCATGTGTATGTGCTGCTGGTTCACTTTCACACTGGGAAGCAGGAACCTAAAAGCTTGCTTTACAAAGGACTTTGAGGACTGGAATATTTAACTTTCAGGTATCTCAGTGCCTAGGATAATCCTTTGTCCTGATTTAGAAGCTCAGACTTCCTAGAATGAGAGGACTTTGGTGTTAGATTGGATTTGGTGTCCAAATTTGGGGTGGACAAAGCTCCTCTTCTGTTTTTATTTCCTGTATTTATTTGTGATTTCCCTTATGAAATTTAGTACTTAAACCACACCACTCCTTTCTGGTGAAAAAAACAGGGACGGCTTTTTGAACTTGGAGCAGTTTTTGACTGCTGGCTTTGGCTGTTGAACTGGCCTTACTCTGATTGCAGGAAGGGGATCTGTGGGTCCCTCCCTGCCTCTGAATTGTAGGGCAAGCGGACACAACAGTGAGGAGCAGCGTTGAAATGAAGTACTGAAGGGAGCACCCCATTTCTTTCCTAGGATTCTGTATTTGAGACACCTGTATTTTAGTTAATTCTTGTTATCAAACAGATAGGAGCTCTGAAAATAGATCCTTTCCCTCATGTTCCACTGAGTATAACAAACCACAGACTTTTTTGATCCTTGTGCAGGAAGGACCTGCAGTTTTTCTGCATGTTGCCATAATCATCTGGGATGGACTCCCTCTATAGAGTTCTCTCTAGTCGGAGAACAGCGTGAGGAATTAATGTCTTTGTTCCCTGAGTCCTCCTCAGCTGAGAAACCATTGTTGTTTTAAAGTGGTTTTTTTTTGTCCTGAGTTAGTCACTGACATGTCTAGAAACTGGACCAGAGTAACTGGTGTAAACACTACCCTGTTGCACAGATTACTCTCTCCAAAACTTGGGCCTGCATCTATTAAGGCAAATTATAAAAAATGCAACAAATAGGCTGGGAGGATCAAAACCATACAGCCTTGCTGAAATTTCCATTTCATAGTTGGAGAGGCAGAAAGAAATCTTCCCAGACAATTGTGGAACTGAATTTGTGTTCCAATCAATTGAAAGAAGAGTTTGTAGGAGGTGAGGGCAGTGCCTTCCCTTACAGGCTAGGCTGATGCATCCTTCCAGGAGAGAGTAAGGCTGCTGGCAGCAGAGTGGACATCAGCCCTACTTTTCTTCTTCAAGCCCCTGTTATGCAGTTCAGGCAGCTCTCTGCTCAGCACACAGGTTTTCATAACTCCTCCTTTTAGCCCTGTGTAAGATCCAGCCCTCTTTCCTTCTGCAGATCCCAACCTTCATTGTATTCTTTTCCCTCCAAACATCTACTTTTCCTCTTCTTTTTTTTTTTTTTTTTTTCTTCTTGCCACTATCTAGTTTTGTTTCTGTTCCTGGATGGAAGACACAGAGACCTCATCTGTCTTCAGAAGTCCCAATTTCCCCATTTTTATCTCCTTTTTGCCCTCTTCTGCCAGCAAATCCCAGGGGCAACTTACTTAGCAATGTGCTGTGCAACTGGGCAGGCTCTTGAAAGAAACAGCATTTTTTCTCTTGATCAGTTTGGGTGCTAAGAAAAACAAAATGAAATTAAATAATACCTCTCTTATAGACAACCAAAGGAAAAACATTCTTCGAAGGACTCATCCCTTGACTGTGAG
This sequence comes from Grallaria varia, assembly GCA_013396735.1. Classification (NCBI taxonomy): domain Eukaryota; kingdom Metazoa; phylum Chordata; class Aves; order Passeriformes; family Formicariidae; genus Grallaria; species Grallaria varia. The sequence continues at coordinate 162,813 of VWZG01009401.1, read as the reverse complement.
GTCCTGGGGATTAAATCCATAACAGGAGAAACCTGGTAGCCCTGTCTGTTATTTCTTTGATACAAACTGCATAGTTATTTGTGAATCATGCTCCACATGGATGGTGATGGCCAGACATGGAGGTTGGGGAGTATTGCCCTCACCAAGTCTGCTCAGAGCAACTGCATGGCTGAAACTGGGTAAAACAAGGGCTTTAGCAGAGGAAAATAACTTAGACATTTTTTTCTTAGAGCTTCCTAAAGTGACTGCTTCAATTAGCAGTCTTTTGTTCCTGCAACATTTCTATTTTTAAATTTTCAGTGGGAATTTGAATTGGAATTTTCCAAATGCATACAACAGCTGGATTACAGTGCTGGTGTCACCCTTCAGAAAACCCAGACTGAAGCCAGACAGGGTCCAGCAAACACTGGATTCTCCCCCACCTCTTTCCCCAGGCAAACAATTCCCCAAAAATGAAATTTCAGACAAGTAAACATGAATGTTGCCCATTGCTGTTTCCTACTGTGGTAAGTAGTTTGAGGTCATCTTTTCTGTATTTACAATGTGTGGCTTAAAATACAAACACCCATTGTTTGTGCTTTGTTATTGTTTGCATGACTGAATGCTTTCACAGATATATGCTGCAATAAAGGTTGGCTTAGAAATTCGATGTAAAAAGGCAGCCAGTGCCACTGGGGAATAGAGTACTCTACCAATCAAGACACAGACTCCATTGACCAGGCTCACAATGTAATGCTCTTTACAAAATGTATTTAATTCAAGGCTGAAATTTATGCATCATAAAGAGTAAAGACAAAACCCACCTTCCAGTCCTTTTCAGCATTTGATAGAAACTTTGATTATCAATTTAATTAAATACTTAGTTGTCTAAATTTGTAAGGTTGGCTACAATTTTGCTTGATATTGAAAGCAGAGACCTTTCTTGCACCCTGTTCTTACCTTTTTTTCTGTACAAGAATGTCATGACATTTTAAAACCTATGGGCACTTTCTCTTCTTCTCCTTAATTGAACAGCAGGATACATTTTAAGTGCTCCTTCGCTGTGGTTCTGAAACATGCCCAACACAGATGTCTCTTTGTTGTTGTTCTTCTACCTTCCCCTTTAAAAATTTTATTTTCCAGACAAACAGGTAGTTCTCCAAAGGGTTTTCTTCAAAGAAGATTGTCATTCTTGTGACTGTGATTGGCAATTACAAAATGTAATAAATGCGTTTACCTCTGGGCTTGGGAATAGGCCTCAGGTATTCATTCTTGAACAAGCACTTTCAGAGCTATTAGGTTGCAATCACAGTTGGGTTAGCAGATGTGAATTATTTAGTTAAGGTCAGAAATCAGTCTTCTTTAGAATGAGTAAGTTTTAGGTGCAATTTGACCATTCAAAACATGTTAATTGCTTGACAGAGTAGGTTATCTCATTATGTGTTGGATTAAATTTTGTTGAAACGAGTAGATCCTTCATTTGAGATACATTTATGAAGAACCTGGGCATATGTTTCAGCGCCAAGCAGAGGCAGTGCAAGGCACCTTGGAAATGTAAGTGACATGTGGATGAGCTGGGTCTATTATTTTGGCAATACAGGGTTTGTGGATGAGGCAGCAACACTACATGATAAAAGAAAAAAATTGCATTATTAGATGGCATCTGTGTGTGGTCATGACAGCAGTGTATACAGTATTGAGGTGTTGGATAGAAAGTGTAAAAAACACTTCAGTGTTCAGTCCACCTGACTTTCAGGGAAGTTTGATGTTGTACATCACTGTCAATGTACAAATTACAAAATAAACCAAAGTTTCCTGATGCAGTCACTGAGTTTTGCATGAAGTAGATCACTTCTGTTCAACAGGATCCTAGTGGCCTTGGCTCTTTTTGTCCAGGGCTCAAAAGACTTTTTATAACCTGGACACTTTTTGTAGTTCAGTTTTTCAGGCATGTAATGGCCATGTTTGTGTATCCAAATTGTCCTGTCCCAGAAAAGCACAGAATAACTCAGCTGAGTTGGGACCAGCTGTAAGGGCAGTAGTGGTGGGTTTGAGGGTATGGAGCACCAGACATGAGATGAGCAGACTGAAATTTTGTGGCTGATTGAATTTATTTTCCAGAGCTCTCTTCTGCTTTAGAAAAGAAGTCTCCTGACCCATGGCCACATCCCTTTCACATGGGGGTTTGGTAAGCACCTAGTAGACGGGTTTGCTGAGAGAATCCTGGTGAATGGAGAGACAGTAACAAGGAGTTATGAACACTGATCAGGTAAATATTGGAATTTGAACCTAAAACATCTGCAGAAGAAGTTACCCTGGCAACAGCATCCCAAAGTGCAGAGGTGGAGAGGGAGAGAGAGAGACCCCATCCTGTAGCTGAGCCAGTGAGGTGCCTAATCAGGAGTAACCAGCATCAGGAAAGCTGTTTGAGGATGGACTGCTCCTCGGGAGCTGCGGCTGAGCAGCCTGACTGTTGCACATTATTCACTGCTTAACTGTTTGATGAATAATTTTCAGTAGCCCATGAGGGACTCTAATCAGGTTTGATGGAAATCTTTCCCCTGACTTGGCCACTCTGCAAGGATAAGGCCCTTGAATCATACCTCACTGGCAGGCAAGTCTCAGAAGAAGGAAGAAGTTGAATTAGTTACTGTTTTCGCAGTTCTTGCAGGCAGCAGAGTGGAGACATTGTGTGTCTTCTGCTTTGGACCTTGAAATGGGTGAGTTAAAGTAAGAACAGGATGTAAGTAACAGTATTATTTATAAGTAAAGAGTATTTAGAGTATAAAATAGTCAGCTTCATGTTACTTTTGTAAAGGAGGAAAAACAAAACCAGAAACCTAAAGAACTTTTTTCTTTATGTTTGGGCATTCTTCTAAACAAAAAGTTATACAAATGATGGCTAACTGGTTCACTGGCTTCTCCTTGCTGGAATCACTACTAAAACCCCAGCTCTTTGTCACACAAAAGGCCAGAAGATGTAACTGTATAAGGGGAAAGAAAAAAGATCAAATGCAAGAACTGGAACATGAATGAACTGTAGCGGCAGTGGAGCTAGCTTGGCATCTCTATTCTGTTCTCTCTGACACATCCAGACCCATGCCAGCTCTGTGCAGGTGCTCCAAAATCAAATTCACCAGTCTCATGGGGTCTCCATGAATGCCAGTGTGTCCAGCACTGTATCACCATGCAGGATAGTCCACCATCAGCTGGTGATTATATGACTGTTGTTTCTTTCAGCAATTTACTAGGTACTTGAGATACTCTGAAAAGTTCTGATGGGGGAGTTTGGTTTTCCTCAGCATGCTGAAGTACTTCACAACTTCGTTAGTAAAGCCCGCTGAGGCAGACTATTCATGATGCCATGAAAAATAAACAAATCCCCTAAACATTACAGGTGAGCTACATACTCTCACCTTCTTGGATACTATGCAGATTGTTGCAAAATGATGTTGGAACTGAAGTAGCTTAGGAAATTTATGGTTTAAAATTCAGTCCTAGTCAGCACTAATGACCAGTAATTTGCAACCAGCTGGTGGCTGTTCCAGTTTATTCCTGGAAAGAGACATATTCATAGGTGTGAGATGAAAGAGGGGAAACACTTCTCTACTGCCATTTCTAATAAAGCAGTAAACATTGTTGAATAGCAGAATAAAGAGTATGAATTTTATTTGTCCTGCTGGAGCTTTGTGATGCAGAAGCAAATCTGCCTAGTGGCTAAATTATTGATGAAGGTTGCTGGTTTTAACCCTACCGTATTGCCTGTGATGTGGTACATGTAACTTCTCCACAGGCTCTCATCCTGATTGCTGGCCAAATTTTATTCTTGATTGTCCGTGGCTGCTATTAACTTAGATAAGAGGCACTGCCATGGCTGTGTAGGTAGTAATGAGGCACAATTAATTTTTGTCCTAGATATATCCGGAGTGGTGAATATTAAAATTTGCACAGAATCATTTTTCATCCTTAAATGTCCATTCTTCTAATTGTTTCTAACCAATAGATTGTGACTTGGACGCAGTCCAAGCAACCAGAAATGACAAAGTCTTCCTGCCTTCCCTGTCCTCTTACCTTTGGATGCAGTTACTTGTTGTGCAGGTACATCAGAAGCACGTCTTGTGTCTGTCTTGTTTAGTCTTTGCCTAGATAACTGAATAAGTATGTCAGGTGTAATTGCAAAAGTATGGATTTATTGCATACATAGAATAGCAGTAATCAAAATACCATTATGCCATCAGTGAGCCTTGAGACAGAAGTTGTGACTGCTTAAGACGCCTTTCTTAGGTTTAGCTGCATCCTCAGATCAATTCTTGACCCCTCAGCCTAGCAGAGAGGAGCTGTTTTCTCTCACAGTTGCATTTCTTGGTGCTTTATTGCAAAATTTTATTAAGTCTCTATTCTTTGTTTGATCCACCACAACACATTTAACAAAGTAACTTGTAGTGGTGATACCCAAAGGGTGGTTATTCTGCAACAATGCCTTTGCCACAGGAGCCTTTGCATAGGAGCCTTTGCACACACTCTTAAAGAAGAGGAAACCCAAGTGTGCACAGTCATATGAGACTGCAGGGTATAAGGTGAAATATATGTGGCTGTGGAGAACATAAACCAAAAATCAGAGCTTGATTTACAGAAAAGATTTCTACACTGGTAAGAAAAGTTGCATCCTCTGTGGCAGAAAGCATAGGTGTCATCCTGTTTTTGAACACAGGCTTGTAGCAGCTTTCTAATATGACATCTGTGGTGACTTCCATGAAGATGCACTTGTCCGAGCAAAAGTCTGCCTCAGAGATACAGTTTATAGAGCAAATGACTGACTCAAAGGGTTTTTCTGCTGTTTTAAACAGTGGGGAAGAATTTTTTTTTAAAGTCAGGCTTGTGGTTGATGAATAAAACATGGCTCAACATGATGCCATTCAGCAGGAGAAGAGGTGGAATAATTTAAACTTCCTCACACATGAGTTTTGTACACTGGTAAGGACTCCTGGTCTCATTGCAGAAAGTGCTGAAATCTATTATAAAATTGGGAGTATAACAGGCACGTAAGAAGTAAGTCTCATTAAAATTGAGAGTGAATTATTCCTGTTAGAGGAACATGAGCATAGTTATTAGGTATACTTGCTGCCTGTGGGAGATATTTCTTTTTCTTATTCCCCTCCCCAAGCTCATCAAATGATAAAAGCAGAAAAAATGAGTGTAATGGGTTTATTCTTTCTTTGTGCAGTGTTTGTGGAAGCTAACAGCAGTAAAACCCCTTTGTAGCTTAAAATAATAGTTCTTTAAAAAGCTTTCAAGGAGAGGTACATTGGCAGCATGAGAAAAAAATAGAAGGCTGCATGTCATTTATAGGCCGGTTGTGTTTCAGTAGGGCTCTCAGTGTGTTCCTGAAATATACATTTAATCTGCCACATACCCTCAACGGAGAGCAAGATAGTCTTTATTAGAATAGCTGTTTCAGCAGGAAATGCCTTAGATATTCCTCAGAGCCACGTTTTTCACTTTTGTTTTCAATTTTACAGAAGTCATGGGTAGTATCTCATTGTCCTAAATGACGGTGTTTATTGTGCCAGTACTTTGACAAGCTGTTAACTCAGCCACAGCAGCATTGCTAAAGGCATCCGGCAAATCTTTTTTTTCCAAAATCAAGCCAATTGTAGCACCACCTTGAACAGATTGACTGGCGATGTCAGCACATGCTTAAAACTAGTGATGGCCTCAGGTGGTTAGTTCTGCATGCTCAGTCAGGCATAACCAAAATAATCCAAGTTAAATAACGTTGTCTTCTTCACTTTTTTTTTTTTTTTTAAGTACCTCTGCTTAAAACTTCCCCATTCAGCCTTTTTAACATAGCCTTTGGGTCAGTAACAACTCAGTTACTGAAGACATTCAGTATGTTTATTATTTAGTTGACGCGGTTTGTCATCTTTTCTGGACATTCGTATATATTGGCAAAGCATTTATGAATTCATCTAGACTCCACATATGTAATGAAAGGTCAGCTATGGAAAGTTCTCCACAACTTTTCAAAAATATGCTAATAAAAACCAAGATCAAATAACCAACAAACAATAAACAAACGGCAAAATTTAATATTGTTATTTTTAAAGAGCTGTGTGTCTGACAGCCAGACACAGTATTTGTTGCTTTGTGAGCATCGAGTAAACTGAGGGCAATGGAATTTGTTTTAACTAGTATAATTCATTCTGGTTAAAGTGCTTGCAAGATGGGACCTGTGGGATCATTTTCTGTAAGTGAAAGAAAGCCGTTCCTAGATAAGGTCAAGTTGTGTCTAGTATTTCCAAAGCAGTAGCATACATGGTGGCTCCAAAGAGTCCAGACAATTCCCTTGGGCTCTACAAGAGCTTTTTCTTGCCTCTTTGATCTCTGAATCCTTGTCTGGCCTCAGAATACTCATCAAATTGAAATATATTATTTAATGTCTAATTTAAATGGTCAGAAGCATTAAGTAGATTGATATTATTTTTAAGTTTCAGTCCCAAGTAATTTGTCATAAATTTAGTGTTACTTTCCTCTGTGATGGTTTGACCCTGGACAGATGCCAGATGTCCACCAAAGCCACTCTAACACACCCTCCTCAGCTGAGTAGGAAAGAGAAAATGCAGTGAAAGGCTTATGGGTTGAGATAAGGAACAGGGAGAGATCACTCACCAGTTACCATCATGAGGTCCTCCAGGGCTTGCAGGTGGATATCTGCTCCACTGTGGATTTCCATGCAGGGCACAGCTGCCTCACTGCGGTCTGAACCACAGGCTGCAGGGGGATCTCTGCTCTGGTGCCTGGAGCACCTCCTGTCCCTCCTTCTTCACTGGTCTTGGTGTCTGCAGGGTTGCTGCTCTGACACGTGTTCCCTTCTGTCTCTGTCTGCAGTTGCTGTTGTGTAGTAAATTTCCCTCTTCTTAAATCTGTTATCCCAAAGGTGCTACCACTGTCACTGATGGGCTCAGTCTCGGACAGCAGCGGGTCTGTCTTGGAGCCAACTGCCATTGGCTCCATTGCACATGGGGGAAGCTTCTGGCAGCTTCTTACAGAAGTCACCCCTGTATTCCCCCACTACCCAAACCTGGCCATGCAAACCCAGTACACCCTTTAATAGAGTCAGACGAGGTACAGAACAAATATTGCTGAGTCTAGCGCAGAGCCTGTTTTCGTAAGTACTTTTTAAAGAATAAAAAAATAATTCTACTGTCTGTGAGCAAAAATACTTATTTCTTTAATTGAAAAATAACTTTGGAAGTGATAGGTTTCTTGTGCAAGAGAGCTAGATTATAGATACTTTAATTTCTTGTTGGATTTAAAATATGGAGATGTACAGATCTCTTATTTTTTTTTTTTTTGTCAGCAAATACTGATAGCCATCACAGATTGAGAAAAGTGGTAACACCCACCTGTCACCCCAAAGGAACTTGAAGGGCAAGTTACATCACAGGTGCTGCCAACACACCTTACTGAAACACATGGGTGTTTACCTTGCAGGAGTTTGCAAGTTACTTACTTCATTCCTTCCTAGATGAACACTCATTACATCTCAAGGTTTGAGACTTGTAACTGTCTCTCCCTCATCCCTGCAGCATATATATATATGCATTTGCAAAGCATGCACACAGATTCTGACACATATTTACGTTAAACATTTTCCTCCCAGTAACATTAAAGCTGTATTTAGCTAGCATTTTCTAATCCCAGGTAGATGCATAAATAGGAACATCATTATCATGCTAAAGAGCAAGGGGAAACCTTGATTGCATAACTTGTTGAGATGATAAAAAAAAATAATGGACGAAAAATTATTTTCAGTTTGATGTCTTTATTGAAGGAATCTCTTTCACTCTGTCCAAGAGCTTGCCTATGACCAGTTTGTGAGTGTCCAGACTGTGATTTGCAATACACCCATGAAAGAGGAAACAAAATGGAAAATAACTGGAGAAAAACAACTAAAGAGAACCTGCGACAGGTATATATACAGTTGTACATCACATCATGTCTTCTCAGCAGATTGGTAAGATCATTTGTTATGTTGCTGTTGCCCATGATAATATTGCTGCATTTGATATTATAGTTTGCCTGTAGTAAAGGTGCCTTCCTAGCTGTCCTGGATAATTTTCATGACTCTTTCTTTTCTAGAGAGAACATTATAACACTCTCCTATTACTTCTGTTTTCTTTTTTCCTCAGCTCAGTACACACAGTGCTCATAAATGCAGTCCCTAGTTCTGTGTGTGCCCAAGTGGCCAAGAAGGCCAATGGCATCTTGACCTGTATCAGAAATAATATTGTCAGCAGGACTGGGGATGTGATTCTTTCCCTGCACTTGACTCTAGTGAGGCCACACCTCAAGTACTGTGTCTAGTTCTGGGCTCCTCAGTTCAGGAAGGACATGAGGTTCTGGAGCAGGTCCAGAGAAGGGCAGCGTAGCTGGTGAAGGGTCAGGAGCACAAGTCCTATGAAGAATGGCTGAGGGAGCTGGGGTTGTTTAGCCTGGGGAAAAGGAGGCTCAGGAGGGATCTTATTGCTCTTTACAACTACCTGGAACGAGGTTGTAGCCAGGTGGTGGTCATTCTCTTCTCCCAGGCCACTAGCATTAGGATAAGAGGACATAGTCTCAAGCTGCACTGGGGGAGGTTTAGCAAGAAATTCTTCACAGAAAATATGATTAAACATTGGAATGGCCTGCCTAGGGAGATGGTAGAGGCATCATCAGTGAAGGTGTTTAAGGAAAGACTGGACGTGGCACTTAGTGCCATGTTCTAGTGGACATGGTAGTGATTGGTCATACATTGGACTAGATGATCTCAGAGGTCTTTTCCAACCTAATTGATTCTGTGATTCTGTCCCATCCTTGATCCCCTCCAATTCACTCACCATCTCTCATGCACTGCTGAAAGACCTCCTGACAAAACCGCTCATGAATAAGCCTTTTTAGCCAAAGGCCAGAAGAGAGACTTCTCTAATTGACTCCCCAGTATTCTACTGTTCCTGCACCAACTCAGCACTGGTAGGGGCATGAATAGTTTGCAGTTACCACCAGCCCTTTCTCCTCTTAGAGAGCATGTGTGAAGCCTTACCTGAGATAATTGTAGGTTGCCAACTTAAACTGTAGGTCTACACTGCTCTGTTCATTAATTGCTATTTGGTGTGTGAAAATATGGGGAGGGTGACTTTATGGGGAGCTGAGAAAGATCTTGTTACTTCATGAGAAATCCATGGTGTTTGTCAAACCCTTAGTCTTAATCAGGCTCTGGGTTTGTTTATGCTATTTCACAGAAAGAAAATAATATCTGCTCCATGAGAGTTTGGCCAGAAGTAGTGCCTGAATGTTTGTTTAGTTTAGAAAACTGGGGAAGAAAAACAAAATAGTTGAGAAAATCAGGATGTCTGGGTGTTTGGAGAAGAGACATTCAGGAGCAGTGATTTACCTCTGCACTGCCTGACTATGTGAGAAGGCTTTCAAGGAAAGACAAATGGTGAATTGCCTACCATTGTGTGTTTGCTATTAGAGTGGTTTCATTTTGCTTTACAACAATGAGAACATGGCTGGGTAAAGAGAAAAATAATTGACTGTGAATAGGAAATAATATCAGACAAAAGATTGAAAAATGCTAAACCTGTGAGAATATGATTGTAAAAGATCAACCCACCTAGGTGGCAACTAATTCCTGGCCATAGTCTCCTGCAAGATGCTCTCTTTTCACAGAGTTTAATTTTCAAATCATCTTTCTTCCTCTGCTAATGTCCTGCAGTGTAACCTCCAGTCCCATCAGTAAAAGATGTGTCAATGAGTCACACATTCATTACAGTCATCACATCCGCAATAAAAATTCAGTCCTCTGACAGTTTACAAGACACAAATCATATCAGCGTACAGTTAAGGTTGAGACTAAATAGGAGTAATTTATATATATAAAAAAAAAGACATTAGATGGTGTAATAGTCTTGAAATCAAGTATTAGAAACTGGTAAAATTCATATTTTAGTTTATAAATAAAAGACATCTGGGTGTGCTAAGCCTGGGAATGTTGGCTCTGCCCTGCTGCAACAGAACGCCGCAAATGCATTGAGAGTAAATGGAGGAGCCTATTAGGCTGTGCTCAGGGTCACTCCAGTTAGGCTTGAAATGAAACAGCTGGGCCTCCATTTGACAGTTTCCAAGAAGCTGGTTATTGTTCAGATCTGAAGCAAACTAATCATGACTTTTAATAAATCTTTCCTATGTTCTACTTGTTACCTTTGACATGCAAAGATTAAACTCTCATTTGTAAAGTGATAGGCAAACAGCTCTGAACACACTTTGCCCATCTTAAAGATGATTTATACCAGTTTTGCTTGTGTGACATGCAGTAGAAAGAGACTGCTTTTTAATTAATTTTATTTATGTTGTTTTGTTCCTGAGAGGAGAATAACAAAAGGCATTCATCAGAGCTTCTTATTTGAGCTCCTTGCAGGCCTCAAAGCATTCTGAGAGGAACCAATATGCAAAATGAGATGTTTATTTCAGTTTTGTATATTAAAAATCTTTGTATTTTTTCTGCCTGTAGAAATGCTCTTAGACTGGTTAAAACTTTTAAAACGGTTCAATATTTAGTTCTAGGTTTTGAAAAATAAAAGAATGTGTTTTATCAGGAGATGAGTAGCTTGCATACACAGTATGGATACCTGTTAATCTATCTTCTGGACAATAAAAGTGATGTATACATAGAAGAGACTGTTGTTATTGTTAGGTTTCTTGAATTAAGGCTGTTTTTGCTTCTGCCCAAAGTTAGTATTCCTGTGAATAGTGACAAAGCTTCGCCAGCTGGTCGAGGTCAGGGATTGCCCTGCTCTGCTCTGCATGGGGTGGCCTCACCTGGGATATTGTGGGCAGTTTTGGGTGCCACCATGTAACAAAGATATTAAGCTCACAGAGAGTGTCCAAAGGAGGGTAATGAAGATGATGAAGGGCCTTGAGGGGAAGCCGTGTGAGGAGTGGCTGGGGTCACTTGGTCTGTCCATCCTGGAGAAGAGGAGGCTGAGGGGAGATCTCATTACAATTACAGCTTCCTCCCGAGGGGAAGCAGAGGGGCAGGCACTGATCTCTTCTCTGTGGTGACCATTGGTAGGACCTGAGGGAATGGTCTGAAGTTGTGTCAGGGGAAGTTTAGGTTGGATATTAGGAAATAGTTTCACCCAGAGGGTGGCAGGACACTGGAACAGGCTCCCAGTGGAAATGGTCACGGCATGAAGCTTGACCGAGATCAAGCAGCATTTAGACAATCCTCTCAAGCACATGGTGTGATTCTTGGGGTTGTCCTGTGCAGGGCCAGGAGTCGGACTTCAATGATCCCTGTAATTGTATCCAATTCAGGATATTCTATGATTTTACCTTATTTGATTACTGGTAATAATAATATGGCATGAAATAATATGAGACTATTAAACATTTGTTTTCCTTTGTGAGATTGTAACAATTTTGTTTCTGTTGTTTTTATGTTAATAATTCCAATAGAAACGGGAGCAAGCCTAACCTACTGAGCATTACTGGTGCTTTCTAATTTTACTTTCCACTGAACCATGCTGTGTTTTAGACTGTATGGCTTGTTGTGAGAGAGCCTTATATCTACTTCCAGACATGTAGCAATAAGTTTATTTACTTCTGAAAGGAAGTAGGCAATGAGGTGACTATACACTCTGTTCTTCAGTTAGAAGCAGTAACATAGAAGAGCCTGATTAGTAACTCCCTGTAAGATGGAAAAGGCTATCTGTCTTTTGGAGAGTAAATATCTATCTTAGGAAAATAGGGTGGTTATTGTGCTTCCATGACTTACCAATTAGAGCATCCCTGAAGGTTTCTTTCAGTCTGGATTAGTTTGTGCACACTTGCTTGCACACAGCTGTATGTGATGCTGAACCCCAGATTAGCTGGGAGAATGAAACTCAGCCATTCACTTTCTCACAGTATGTAGTGCAGGCAAATTTCTAATTCTTAACACTGGCTTGATTCAGATATACCTGTATTTCTGTTGTAGATATGAAATGTTAGCTAAAGAAGATATAAACTGCTTCCTGCTGTCACCAAATGATAACTACAATTAATTTTACATCAGGCTTTGTAATCCATCCTCACTCCACTCACCAAATATTACAGTAGGAATACTTGTACTGCAGTTAACTGATAGTCTTATTTTGATGCCTTATTATTGTATTATTTCTCTACTGGGAAACCTTTCAAAAAAACCTGAGGTTTTGCCACTGACTTCAATGCAGCCAGGTCTTTACTCTTTACTTACAGGGTGATACAAGACTTCAGCTTTCATGGCTACAGTGAAAATCAAAATATGAATAACTATGAATCAGTTGTGGACCTGATAGTACAGTAGTAGGAGAACATGCCTCCTTCTGTGAAGGACAATCCTATTTTACCTCAGCCTCCTATGCATGTCTGAACTCACTTGTACCCAGTCACTGTAAGTATGCAAAATTGTCAGCTCTGTCAGCTACGAACATTTTCTGCTATCCCAGTTATCTGTTGCAGCTCTTCACAAGTTCCTGATCAGAACACAGATAGAAGCTCAACAAGTACCTGAGCAGCCTGGGAGGAATAATGCATTGATGCTAAACTAAGCATATGCTTAGTTACTCTGTGCTCAGTTTTATTTACTTCAAATCAATCTAGAGAAGGCAAAACTCCTTGTATATGGGGTTGTACATCCTACACTGCTTAGTTTGAAACATAATGATAGGAAGATTTCCAATTCCCTTTTTGAGTCTGACTAAAGAGTCAAATTTCTAGTAACTCAAAAATCTGAACAATACCTTTTCTTACTGAAGAGTGAACCTAGGGAATCTGTGGTTTGAAGAAGACTTGGAAAGTCCAAGTACTCACCATATTATATCTGGTGACAACTCATCTTTTCTCATTCATTGCTTTCAGTGTGGAGAAAACACATACTGAACCTTCCCATCTGCTTCAAACCCCTTGCAGTATCCCTATGTCAGACTAGATAAAATGCCTCTGTAAGCATTTCCAAGCTAACTGACCACCAGCAGGAACTTTTTTGTTGCACCATTTAAAAAGTTTTCCTCAGCCAGTTATATGAAACAATTAATACAAGAGAGCTCTTCTGTTTTTCCAGATGTATTTCAGATTCAACTCCAACTGACATTCCTATTGTGTCTCCCATTAAAACCAATGGTGAGATTTGGCAACTATAGAGGACAGGTAAACACTGTCTTACTGATAAATATGCATTAGTTAGATGTCTCTGTTTCATCCCCTGTAGACACATTGAAAGTCAAAGGTAAGTATTTCACTGACATGCTTGGGGTTTTTTAGGCTTCTGTAACAGCATCTAATATATTGAAATTGGCTTTCTTGAAGCATATTTATTAATTGATTTTTTTTGGATATTTTTTCTTAGCAAATAGCTAAATCTTTCTGTGTGTATGCATTGTGAAGCCATATTTGCTGTATTTTCATATTCAGGAGTTTGTGTTCTACTAGCTTAATTTCATTAGTGCTTTTGGTAGCAAACTGTAGGAAATACAACTCAAATTCCTAGACAGAACTGAACATGCTATAAAAGCTCTTAAGTCAGCTGTTGTGATTCATCATCATTTATCTTTTTACTTAGAACAAAGGAAGGAGGTTGCAGATTGTCCCAGTCAGTGTGTTAGTGTGTTGAAGGAAGGATTTGGTGTTAGTTATCACTATCAGAGGGTCACAGCATGGACTGGGAGCCATGTCCTGGGAGAGTGCTAGGTGCTGAGCTCCTAAAATGGTCACCAGCCCTCAGTCTGAATGGTGACAATTTCCATGCAGAGGATGGGGATGCTGAATAACCCTGCATAGAGGAGATTGGCAAACAGCCTGCTGAGCCAGCCTGTCCTCTGCCTCAGAAAAGTGCCTTTCTCTGCTGGAGACTCCTTGAACAAAACTTCTGAAAGTAAGTGCCCATGCTCATTTTTATTCTAAGTAGAGCAAGGGGTCATGGCTGTATAATGCCACCAGAGGAAGTATCTTTCCTCCTCCCCAGCAGTAAGCTCAGTGTTCAGGGCAGTCATCTGTGATGTGATAGACAGAAGTTCAGTCCCCTCTCCTGTCTGGTGGGAATTCAAAACTGTGTCTTCCATCTTTAAAAAACGTCCCTGCATAGTCCATTTACTGTACCCATCCCTGCCATCAAAATGTTTTATACCTCTTGTATAAAGACTGCTCATTATAATATCAAGATGCACTTAAACAAGCCTCAGAGTAGGGTGAGTACTCTGTTTAGCGAAATGCTTACTTCATTTCTCTGTGCTACTTTTTCCAAAGAAAGAGTGGGCAAAGTTGTCTGTCTTCTGAAATGGCTTCTATGTTAGTGATGAGCAAGGAGTGGGAAATAGAAGTTTGAAACTGTTTACAAAATAAAATAAATGATTATATTTGTTTTTCTATATCCTAGATGAATGTTTGGTTACTGTAATTAGACTGCATGGAATGTGTGTGACTTCTGCACTGGGCATCATGAAATAGGCATTTTTGGTGTACTCCTGTTAGTTTAAATCCATCGGAGATGGAGAAGAACCCAAAGAACGTAGGAAATATCCTGCTGGGTTTGACAGGCCATGGGTGCCATAGCTTGAGCTGAGAGCCTGGTCTCCCACAGTTCCCTCTCCTCAGGCTTCTGGCTATTAGAGTGGTATTAGGGATGTCAGAGCATACCCTTGCTTTCAGGGTCCATTTTTTGATCAGAATTCTTTTGGACATGCCAATACTGTCTGCCCTCCCCACCCTCTGCGGTGGCACCTTGCAGAAGTCCTTTACGAACCATGTTACATGGCTTTCTTGAATCCAGGTTGGGGCTACACGCTGATTCCATGCAGCTCTGCCTGGCTGGGACAAGTCGCTGTGCCTGTGAGCCCATGTGGACTCAGAGGTGTTGGGGTCCTGAAGGCACTGATTTTGGCAGGTAAAGCATGGACAGAGTCACTGTTAGGTGATGGCAGCTGCGGGTTGGTGGCTGGGGTTGAAGTTTTGCTTCTTGAAGTCTGATTTCCAAAGGAAGATTGTATCTCCCTCTCTGAGTTTCTCCTGATCCCTTTCATCTCTTCAAGAGTGATGCCATGTTTCTAACTCTTCTTTCAGCAAAGAAACTCCAAACACAGCTGATGAATAAAGCAGTGGGTTTTCCTAGCATGAACCATCAGTGAGGGAGAGAGGAGAAGCAGCTGTAATCACTACACTGCGAATGAGGCCTTGCTCTCCCTTCAGCCTCATGTGTCTCTCTCATACTGCTGTGTGTGCTTACGGTCAGCAGGAAATAGGAGGGAGAATATAACTTAAACATTTGATTAACTCACTATTCCTTTCTTTCTGACTATAATGGAGTCAGCATGCAAATACGATTCCATGTTTTATTTTTTTGCATTGACAGCGTAGCTGCACGAAAAATATTATGATCTGCTGCTGCCAAATGCAGCCGAATGAATTATTCTGAAGCACTCCTAAGCCTGTCTTTGTCACAGTCTCCTATTTCAGTCCCTGTCATGCACTGTGCCTATCATTCATTATAGTTGATGGGTTGAGGGCAGAAAGGTATCTCTTGCCTTGTTCTCTGGAGAATTTTTTCTTGTCTGTCTCACCTTCAATCACTGCTAATAGCTCTGCTGGCACAAATTCAGAAAGGGACTGTGAAGAGACAATGAAAATATTTCACAGGGTGGTTTATATTTTAATAGCTAGTCTTAAAAATGAATTTGCTGGAGCAGAACAAAATGAAGATTGTGTAGAGAGATTTCTCTTCCAAACTTTTAAATTATTTTTTTATTGTTATTAATCTTTAAGTCCTTTGCATTCTTGTTACTCTTTTCTTGTGAATTGCCATGAAGGATTGGGTTGTACGTTGACTGTTTATCTCATGATTCATTAGGATGATTTGCTGTTCAGCAAGTGCCGTGTTGGAGGAGAGAACAAAATAGCACTGCAATTTTAGGATTGTATTTTTGTAAGATGCCTACCCAAATTTTCAACTGCTTCCTCTACCTTCTGTTTTTAGCACATTGTAGCTGTGTTTGTGGCAGATATACTGTCCCTCTCTGATGGCCTGCAAAGGTCAGAGTAGAGGAGTGTAACAGAGCTCACCCTTTTGTCAGGAGCACAGTGGATAACCCTAGTGAGGGTGGAATTGGTGGACTGTTCTTAAGGTTTTTGGATTGTATTTACTTTGTTTTCTTGTGCAAAAGGGACTTTCTGACCTGTGCCACTAGAATATCTATATAAAAAGACAGAACTGAAGATCTAGTCCAACAATTTGAGATATACGATAGTGTGTAAATGTGCTTAATTATTTCAGTGAGTATTTTTTCAAACAATTGTGCTTAATTGCACGAGATAAGTGACACATTTGGGCATCTTTAGGCGAATATATTATTTTGTTTATTTTTATCCTTGTTAGCTTGCAGTCAACTGTACAAATAAGTACCAAGTGACCAAGCATCAATAAATGGAGAGACCTCTTTACATCAGTAGTTTGAATTACTATTTGCTTTTATGTAGCTCTCATTCCCATAAGCATACAGAAAACAAGCTTTTGGAAAGCAAGAAGAGGTTATATAACTTATTGCTGCAACAAAGTTAGACATCTCTTCTGATACTGTTGTTACCTGTGATTTGGTTTGATTTTTGCATCTACACCCTGTTATTTTTTTCAGAAGAGGTAAGTCATGATTGTGCAAAAACTGGATCAGAAGGGTTGTATTAAAACACTGGAGTGAGCCTGGGAGAAACAGGCTTCATACCTGGCTCTATTGCAGGCTGTCTTTGTCAAGGTGGGCAAATCATCCTGCATAGCTCTTGCAAGGTATATCCTTTAGCACATGGGCACATGGGACTCCAAGCAGATTGAAGACTCTCTCCTCCTGCCTCTCTCTGTTCACAGTCTCAATTTGAAATGCCGGTGGCTCAGTGCAATTGTCTTCTCAATATCAGGAGGCACAATGAAAATACGAAGCTCTGCATACTTTCCAGAGTGGTATGTAAAAGTTAAATCTGATTTGAAGAAACTAAAATTACTAAAGACGATTTTTTGCATGACAATGACTCAATGACAGTCTCTTTCATTATTTACCATGCTTTTTTTACAATGTAATTGTTTTGAAACAAAATAAACACTGTATGTTGAAGCCTTTTTAAACTCATGGATTGAAGTGCTACCTTTTCGTGCTTCATTTGCCCTGCCCTCCCCACCCCCCGCCGGATTACAAGATTGGGATTTGTTTGAGAAGAAAATAGGGCATTTTTGTGCTAGACTTGATGATATCATTGTCTGCAACTCCCAAGACAAAAATGACTTGAAGACAGATCATCTTGTTACAGGAGGCTTGCTTCAGCAGTCTTGAACTTACAGCCAATTTAGTTATGTCAAGGCATCAAACCACCTTTTCAGTGAAGACAAGGTGGGAGGTAGTAAATTAAATATATTTTATCAGGTTGAAATGATGACTATTTTTAATTAGTTGCAGAAACAAGCAGTGAAGAAATTATATTAAACATTGTAGTTGTGGAGTTTTGAGATTAAAATATTCACTTCATGACCAATGGAAGTGCTAACTGAACCTTTGTCCCTCAGGTCACCTCTTTTCAAGGGATCTATGAACGCTGCAGTCCTTTTGCTGGAATGTGACTGAAAGGTGTGCTGCAGGAGCACACTCAGTGAGCTCTGGTTGCTCATGGACTTTTGGGTCCTGGAGCTGCAGCAGCCCAGAGCAAGCCCCTGACACACAAAGGGTGTGGGCAGGGGCTCCTCAGCAGCCTCTCTACAACCCTGATGCTGTGCTCTGCTGCTTGCTGGTGCAGATGGAGCCGAGCTCCTGCCATAGGTGACAGGTGGTTTGACTTGCTGCAAATCAGGTGGGTTACAGTGGTATATAAGTTGTATATATTATATACAGTAAAAGTGTATACTGTGTCAGTGGCATTTGTTATGCTTCCTTTGTGGTACTCACAAAAGGAAAAAAAAAGGAAGAGTGTAGAATGAAATTTGCCTATCATATATGAAACTTAAAAACCCCAGAATAAAGTTTTGATAATTAAAAAATATACAGATTAATTATCCTCCTTTTTGGGACACGGCAGAAAAGCTAGCAAAAGTATTTGAAAAAGTATTTTTATTTTGACTTCAACAAGTACCAGTCTCTGAATACCTGTTTAGTCAAAGTGTTCAAGAAACCATAAAAGTATGATCAGCTCTTCTAAGTAATTGCATTCTAACAGGGTGTAGAATACAATTCTTCCCTTTCTTATGTTGTGTGGGTAAAACCCTCTCTCTGTTACATCCAGCTGACACAGAAAACAAGCCCACTTTTTGATTAGTACAGGAAAAATGTGTATTCTGCAAGTAGGAATAATGGAAGTGATGCCTGAGTCTATGTTTATCTAGACTTAGCAGTCATTAAATTATTTTATCTTGTCATGTGAACTTATCTAAGATAATTTCACTCAGAATGAAGTAGGCAGAAGTTACAATATCTGGAAAGCACTAGGCCATCCCTTCTAGCGTCTTCCACACCCCACATCCCATGTTTCTAATCTCACTAATGGTATTGTGACCACTCCAGAGGTTATGGAGCTCATAAGAGAAGACCACACAGACACAAATTTATATTTCAGGTATGGGCAATGCTCCTTCTATTCTCATTCCATTGGAAGGGACTCAAAATGAGTTATTCTTGTCCTCTTCCATTAAGCATTCCTCTGCTTAGTACCATAAATTTAATTAATATTGTGGGCCTCATGACTCTTTTTAATGGAATTAGATCTCATGACTCACTTGGGCATTATCTGAGGAATATCTCCTGTACAAAATGACTCAATCACTAAGATTGCTATCTGGCAGTATGCCAAGATATTAGGACCCAAAAAGCTAGCACTTAATCTGATTCAGGGACATCTTTAATATTTTCTGAACATACACGCAAGCTTATTCCAAATCTTTTTCTCTCCAAAAAAGAAGCTAAGAATTTATTTTAGGCACACTCTGCACTCTGAGGTTTCTTACGACATTATTGATCCTTTTAAAGTAATTGCATTTAGTTCTGGAACATTTTGCAAAATTTCAGATGAAAAAATAGTGCATGCAAATCAGAACAAAGTTCAGGGCCATGAGGAGGTCACTGAGCACTGAAGGCTGCGACTGCCAGCACTTTCATTTGTTTAGCCATTTTTCTTTTTTTCACTCTCTTGATCTCAAAAGTAGAAGAATTGGGTCAGATTAAATATCCATGATTAAATCTCCTCCATTATACTCAGTTACAAATGCTTAGGAAAATGTGATGGGAACCAGAATGCTTTCTTGGTCGATGGCAAGTTGAATCAGAGTCAGCAGTGCCCTGGCAGCCAGGAGGGCCAACCATGTCCTGAAGGGCATCAGGCAAAGCATCACCAGCTGGTCGAGGTCGGGGATTGCCCTGCTCTGCTCTGCACTGGGGTGGCCTCACCTGGGATATTGTGGGCAGTTTTGGGTGCCACCATGTAACAAAGATATTAAGCTCACAGAGAGTGTCCAAAAGAGGGTTATGAATATGATGAAGGGCCTTGAGGGGAAGCTGTGTGAGGAGTGGCTGGGGTCACTTGGTCTGTCCATCCTGGAGAAGAGGAGGCTGAGGGGAGATCTCATTACAATTACAGCTTCCTCCCGAGGGGAAGCAGAGGGGCAGGCACTGATCTCTTCTCTGTGGTGACCATTGGTAGGACCTGAGGGAATGGTCTGAAGTTGTGTCAGGGGAAGTTTAGGTTGGATATTAGGAAATCCTGTTTCACCCAGAGGGTGGCAGGACGCCGGAACAGGCTCCCAGTGGAAATGGTCACGGCATGAAGCTTGACCGAGATCAAGCAGCATTTAGACAATCCTCTCAAGCACATGGTGTGATTCTTGGGGTTGTCCTGTGCAGGGCCAGGAGCTGGACTTCAATGATCCCTCTAGGTCCCTTCCAACTCAGAATATGCTATGATTTTATGACTCTTGTATGCTCCTTCACCTTCTGAGCATTGTTCATAGTGGAATTTCTTTGTCTAAAGACTGTTTATATTTAAAATCTCCCAGTGGATTAATCTTCCTTCGACTGCTTCAACCATTTTTGCTCCCACTTTAAATTTCTTTGGCACTCAAAACATGTTTATGTACTATGTCTAATTATAACCAATTTCTTGGTTTAAAACCTCATGTTTTAATATTTAAGGAAAATTCCATCGTTCTTTTTGTCACAAGGATAGGAAATAACTATTTGTTATTTATTTTTCCATGCTTTTCATGACTTTTTGGCCCATCTGACCTCCTTCCTTCCAGAGATGTGTCCCAGTCTGAAGAATTGTAGCATGTTTGCCCCATCTCCCGAGGGTAAGCAACCAGTATGTTACTCAAGGCTCTGGAGACCTGGCCTATAGATTCTGCAGAAACTTTGGGATTGCCCAGACAGGAACTTGTCTTCCAGTGAGAAGAGAAGAAAAATGGTCTAACTATATTTCTAAACCCAGTCATTTATATCTGATATGATACTTGCATAGCAAAAGGCCTAATTTTCAAATTTTGTTACCAAAAGCCAGTGGAGTAAAGAGGAAGTGCAGCTTCTTCCTGCACCTCTGCAGAGGCGTCCGATATGACTTTATGCAGTTGTAGGTGTCTGGGCTAAGAAATGCTGGCCAAGATTTTCTTATTCAAATTATTGCCACAATTTATTATTTCTATGCTTATTGCCAGAAAACTGATATTTCCTTCCTATGTAAGGAAGAGGGAATAATTAATAACTAAATTAGTGCCATGAATCATTATCAAAATAGTTTCTACCAACTATAAAATTTCTCATGGTGATAAATGGTGAGCAATGTCATTCTTTGCATTGTTTAAGACCAATAGGGACAAACTCATCTTCATTTATGGTAAGTTGCTAAATGCCATATATTGTTAAAATCATAGCAGTGTACTTTCAGTCATCTAAAATGAAGTTGTGTGACATGACAAAGAACTGTGTGGAATAGACAGGCACTTTGCCAGTGACCTCCACAGGGTCAGGATAGAATATGTGGCCCGTAGAATTAGTTGCCTGTAGATAAGGTCCATCATATTTGAAATGTTCCAGAAAAAAAATGGTGGCAATATTATTTCTGATTTATAAAGCAGAAAACTAGAGGCACCAAGGTAAAAGACTGATAATTCCCACACTCTTAGCCATGAGGTTTTCTGGCTCTCTGTGAGGAGAGTCACAGGCATGGTTATTCAGAAAAGCATGTAAAGCAAAACATTAGTATGAAATACTTGGAAACTTCACTACTTGGTCCCAAAACCACAAGGAACCAGTTGTCTAACTCAGTGTCATTTGTTATTCTTCTTCATGACTCTAAAAAATACTTTAGATAACTGGATAAGCAGCCTAATCAATGAAAACCTTTGATAGCTTTAAATGCAGCAGCCCTCAGAACACACTGAAATGAGTGAGTTGTTAAATGATTATTAATGCAGTTGCAATGCTTTTCTCCACAAGCTATGATTAATTTTGTTTACAACACCTATTTTGACTTAAATGCTTTCTTTGCAGTGCTCATAATAACTGTGTTAGTATGGGTGTTTTTTAGAGTGTTTCATTTTCTGAACCGAAGTGTTTGTCATAAGGAAACCAGAATCTTGATTAAACAGGAAGCAGTCATGCATGTGAGAAGGCATCTTTCTATAGACCTTTGACAATTTTTTTCTGTACTAATTCTTACCAAAGGGGTGGAAGATGGGAAAGGTCAAATTCCTACTGTTGGAATGCTGGGCCGCCAAGTTACGACTCTTCTCTTGAGCCAGTCTTGGTGTAACAAAGCTTTCTATGACCTGTGCTGAGGGATAGTGCTGAATGCTCTGTTGGTCCTCCTTTACTCTCTGCTGCCAGCAAAGCAATACAAAGGAAATATTGTGTGCTTTCAGGTAAGTGGAAGAGACAGATTAGGGGAAAAAAAAGGAAAAAAAGAAAGAAGAAAAGGAAATATGTCTTTCAGCTACCAGGACTTTTTAAAGAAATGGAATGAAAAATAAACTTCCCTCAGAGTAATGCCCTCCTACATCTCTTCTCAAATTTTTGACTTATGAAACATTTATGAATTTTACTTCCTTTTTTTTTTTTTCCTTTCTGTGCAGCATGTGGTCTTTGCTGGAGAAATTAGTCTGGTGTATCTTCAAAAGCTGAACTTATCTGAACAATGTCCATTCAATCCAACAGATACACTGCATTATTAAATTACTTAAAGACACTGACAAAACCCATAACTATGAATCTTAATCTTAAGGAGCTCAGTTCTAATTTGTACAATGGCTTCCACTAGATTAGCACAGAGAAAAGATAAAGAGCCTCTGTGTGCAAGCAAGACAGTGCACAGCTGAGCCCAAAATCAATAAAAGTAGGAGAAAGTCTGCTGTACTCCTTTAGGCATTTACTCATGGAGTGAAGGCATTTTTATCATCAAGTTAACTGGGCTCCAGAGCAGGCTTTATTTTATATGGGATTTTCCCTTTCAAGGAAGAATAATTGTACTTTTGAAACAATAGTTTTCTTCTTCTTAGCAGATAAAAGACATAACACATTTATAAATATAATAATAAATTCTTGTGATGCATTTTGAACCTTCCTAAGAGAAATTCCACCAATGGAGAAAGGGAATACATGGTTTTCAGCTACTAGTAATCCAGAAAACACCTCCATCTGTGTGAGAATTTCAAGACCACTTTGTCATTAGGGCATTCAAACATGGTTCAACTACTTGTGTTGAATATGTTATGCATGTGTAGCGTTCTGCTGTGGATGATGCCTTGCTAGCACACAGCATATCAGCAGCTGGTTGGAAAGTACACCTAACCACTTAGTCTGAATCTAAAAGCTGTGTGCTAAATGGCCCTGTAGTTTTCAGTGGTATGTCAATTCCTATGTTTGCACGAAGAGAAATAAAGAAATTTAGCAGGTTGAAGTTACTAAGTACTGAATTGCATCTCTGTAAAAAAAAAAAAAAATCCCAGCCACTTCTGTATTTTCTGCCTCTATATATGTACATATATATTAATATTGTCTAGTAAAAGTCTTCCGTATATAGGCAGGCATTATGCTTTTTGTGTTATTTCTTACTTAATTTACAAGACAGTATAAATTTCCCTTTTCCATTTTTAACATCAAGACAGTAATTCAAAGTCACATGCAGGTTCAGAAGATACTATGTGTACTTGGATATTCTTGTAGCGCAGAATCTGTTATGGAACTTGTTTTTTTGGTAAATTACATTAGACAATAAGCTTAATTTATTTGATTCCCTTTGCCATTGTGGGACAAGCACAAACAATTTAGAGGATTAAACTGGAGCTGCACAGAAATGTGAGAAGTCTATTTAGGGCTCTCAAAATTTGATTCTTTTGGTAAGAGAGTATCTTGTGCCAAATGAACACTGGAGTTGCCTTCTCATTACTTTCAAATGTACACTGTAATTTCATTATGGTGACCTTGAATGCAGAGTTGTATCAGTTCCTTACAGGCTGACTCATCTCTGCTTCACTCCGGTACTCCATAAAGGGTCAAACCTTGCAGTTCTTACTTATTCATCCCCTGCACAGAATTCCCATGGACTTCTAAACCACATATGACTGATCCACAACAGATTTGGGGCAATATCTTCAAGGAGTATTGAAGTAGGTGACTGACATGGACTAATTAAAAGATGGAATGGTCCTAAGCTTGTGATTTTGGATTGACCTCTGCATACAATAGCCTGGAGGGCAATGCTGTTTTGAAAGATTCCTTTTCCATTACCCAGAGTCAGAAGAGAGTACAGCTGCTGTTTCAGGCACTCTACAGCACTCCGGTTTGGCTGCAAACTATATGACATTGGTGGTGCATTGATACCATGACTGTAGCATGTTTCTGAGCAAAAGAAAAGGGATTTAAACATTTCTCTTACGTTTACGAGCCATGACTTAATTGTGAGTCATATCTTGAAGTTTTATATTATCAGAAAGGTGCCATTGTGCATGACATTTATAAATCAATCTGCAGTTTCCTGTGAGCACATAAATTATGCAGTAATATGCTATACAGTTTGGGCAACAGTAACTTTTTTCTTCCCTTTTCTTAATTAAATTGGAAATGGACTGTATTAAATGTTTAGACATTAAATAGAAATATAAGAGGGAGAGTGGCTACAGATTTGTAATTCATGATCTCTCTATAAATTAATCTGAAGCAATTATATAGAACATCTTAGATAATGAGGATATAACAGGCAGAGTACCACCTATCATCTATATGCTATAAGGGAGGGATCACAGTCTAAAAAGAATTTCTCTCTGAGAAGATTTGATAAGTCAATCACAGTACCTAACACTTTTTTCCTGCTTGACTAAGGCTAGAGCTGGGATCATGACCCTCTTTTCCACCTACATGTGAGTTTAACTGAGATTTAACACTTTTTCCACCTTGTTACTAGTATCAAACGATGACACAGAGAACCCAAGACAATGTGATGTCCAGAATTCTCATAGTGCCCCTCCCACAATCAGTGATTTCCTCAGGGGATTCCACCTTTCAGTGGGAGTGTAGGGGTAGTCAGTTCTTGAACACTCAAATCAATGGCATCATCTGTCTTTCTACTCTACGATCTAGACCTGCTCATATGATGACTGGCCCGAGTTCCTTAGGAAGCACCACTGTTACCACCCCTGCCATAGAAGCAGAAGGCTGACATTTGCTTGCAAAGGGCTGCCTTAGTGGTGTGTTGTTATGAGGCAGCACATCTGTGCTGTGAAGGTTGTGTTTGTCACAGTTGCTGCTTTACGTGATGATTCTTTGGGTGTGGATGATAACACTGGGGAGTCGCTATCAGTTTGCATTAGGGAGAAGTAAACAATTTACCTGACTCTTCTAATAATACTAGACATTTTTTTTTTTTTAAGACTAAGTTCTTTTTGATATGCCACCCTCTGGTCATTTTTCTGTTTCAGAGAGAAAATTTCAAAGAAAGAATCTCATCCATCTTGTCCTGAATCTGCCAGAATACTGTAGACGGCTACACTACCTAATGTTTATAGGGTAAGATCGAACCATTGATTTTTAAAGTTGAAACTTCCCATTACCCTGAACAAATTGTACTGAAGAAAAACTAATGGCATAGCTATGCCCCTTACAGATGCACAAGACCTGGTTCATCTAGCATTCTGTTTTGTTTGGCAACCTCTGATGAAAATGTTTCTCTGTTAGTACACCTCTTTCTTTTACTTGCTTTCAACCTTTTTGTAGTAAAGCAGTTGAGAGAAGAAAGTCACAGCTCTAATATGCGGTAAATGGGTTATTGCTATTCTCATCATGACAGATTAATAAATGAAAAAATTATTTAATGAATTTTTTTCTGTGTCAGCTCAAACCTCTGACACTTGTAATTGATACAACACCTTTGTCAAAGAAACTCATGCTGGAAACGGAGTTGCTTCAGAGCGAGATCAGGAACAGCTGCTCCCACATCTCTGTAAAAATGGGTTTTAATCACTGGTGATTTCTCAGAGTTAAGCAAGGGAAATGAGGTTGGCTGACAAAATATTATGCTTGATGCACACATGGAGTTCCCACAATTCCTACTCAAATTTATTAAAAAAAAAAAATTCTCTCTGAGAAATGCTGGAATGCGTGCTTTATGTTTAGAGCAGATAGTGATCCTTGCAACTACAAATGATAACTTTTATCTCCTGCTCTGTAGGGTAATGAGTTGATTTAACCCTCTTTCTCACACCCAGTGTGGCAATTTTCTAGTACTGTCTGGATGTAAATGTAATAGCAACATAAGACTACTGAAGACCAGAGCTATCATGTACCACAGAGAAGACTGTATAAAGTAATAATCATAAAAATATGCAAACCCAACCCCTACTTTTCACTCCAAATACAAATCTATAATAAATGCCAGGAGAGCAGAAATATAAGACCAAGAAAATGTGTGTTTATTATTTACTTTAAATATAGGATTTCAAATAGAGATTTAGCAAGCATGAATGAACCATTCTTTGTCTTTGAAGAGAGAAAGCTTGCAAAGAGTTTTTTGCTTTGCCAGCAGCTTTTTACAAGAACACATGATACTTTGACACTACATTCAACTAGAAAGAGACTGAACTCTGCCCCCTTAGGGTTTTGCTGCAGATATTCCAAATTTTGCACCCACAAAATGATAGGTGCCCTCAGTTATGGTCAGGGAATGTTTTTTTAGTAACCTATAAGTGATTTTATTATTATGTGTGGTACTGGGAGTCCTTTCACTGTGTAATCATAATTATTTCCTTCTCTTTTCCACTATACTAGTAATTTTTGGGTTCCATCTTCATTCTAACTGCTCTGCCATTCACTGCAAGAATTTGTTTCACTATTTCATTTGCTTAAAACATTTCTATAACTTCTCTTATTTTTCCTCAGGTAATTTGAGAATATTTATGCAAAACTTGGGCAGGGGAGAAAGAAAATATTTTTAATACTTTCAGCTCAGAGAAGGGGAATAAAATACAGAACCATGCTGGGTTCTGATGGACTAACTGATTTCTTTTGATGGTGAATAGTAGCATATTGTGATTCTGCTTGTGTACTGTAGAGTATATTCGTCGAGCAGAAAAAAAAGGTCTCATGATTTATCCCTTGGTGACACTGAATATCTGCTGAGGTTTCTTTTTTCTCCCTCTATTTCTCTTTTTGCAAGCCCACAAGAGAAGCAGCTTGCTTGTTTTGTAAGTTTGGCATGTGTTTTCTCCCTTTAAGAAAGTACCATGTGCTTCTGCATCAGCATGCCTGAATCATTGCCATGCTTGTTGTTTTACTTTCAGGATAACCCAACAGAAGCTGGTTTGCCCCATGGAAAATGTGGCGGGTGGTAGACCAAAAGATGATTTTTTCAGGGGTTGATCACTTTGGGGCAGCCCTTCAATGGTCAGCATGGTTAGCTTTGTGATCTGGGAATGAAAGGTGGCAATCATTTGTTGCTTTCAGAGCTGATCTATTGGATCTGGTCAACTGCTTTTCAAGCTTTCTGTGTCCTACCTGAACTCTACAGTAAGAATGACAGATTAGCTGACTTTGAATTTGTCTGTATATTTTTTTCTGCTTTAAAGTTGTGAAAGTCTCATCAGAACCACTTCCTGGGACCAGAGACATTAAAACTGTCCTGCTTGAACAATCAACTTTGAAATTAAGAACACACCTTATAAACATGTATTTGGAAAACTACAATAAAGAGCGAAGGATCTCAGGAATGTAATTTTGTATCTACTGCACCACCTGGAAAGTTTCCATTGTGTTTAAAGAAGAGGGAATCAAGCTGCAGCTTTGAAACTGGCATTTTCTCACTTAAATAAGAGGAAGAAGATGTAGCTTGTGAAGACAAAAAGGGATTTCTGAATGAGGGACTGTTGTAGAGGAGTTATGCATGAGGGGTGGAGGGGCTGGAAATGCTTGAGGTTCTGTTGTCAAAAGTGTCTGAATGGGATGGACCGCACAGAGTGAAAGCAAAAGGGTGTGCTTTATTCTGTGTTGGTTCTCTCCCATGTGCACTGAGCATCAAACCTCCGGTGCACTGGGCATCAAAATGCTGGTTTGGATTAGAGGTAGATGTGAGTCTTTCTTCCTGCAAATCTTCTCTGTAAATGTGCTCTATAAATGCCTTATCAAATGAAAACTCAGCAGTGATAGAAAAATACCCAGAGCAGCCTGCAAGGTGAATGTCATGGTTAATCCATCTTATTTCAAAGGCTGTTCTCAATGATTTTTGCAGATGAGTTCTATTGGAATTTGGGCTCAAGATAAAAATGTCTGGCAAGACTAAGTGGAAAAGATCTTCTGAATGAGGAAAGGGAATACATCAGCAGAGTTACTTCTATGTTTCTCCTTTCACTAAGATCCAGAACATTTATCTCACAGGAGACTACGTGTACATTGTGAGTAAATTAAAGGCATTCTTAATAACTGTATCAATCAATTGGGAGAGGATAGAAAATTGTTGCCTGCAAAATTTGCAGGTGAGTTCAAGATACTGGATAAGTAAATAGAGGTGGCAAGCTCGTCATACAGAGTGAGCTGGATTATTCTGTAAAGTGGGTAGCTCTGGGTGGGTGTGCAGCCTGCTAACCTGACTTAAGGTCTTAGCTCAGATCTTGCCCAGATGAGAAGATCTGAACAGGGCCAGGGACCTAGGATTTCAACTATGGGAACAGCTTAAACAGAACTAATGCAGAAGGATTGCAAGGAGATTGACAGTAGTTCCAAGCTTATTTGTTTCAGAAAATAATAAGCCATTCTGATTGTACCTACTAGCAGAGTTCCTGTTCCTGATATGGGATTACATCTTGGAACAAAAGGCAGTGTCCTTTGCCTGTGAATGTGGGGGAGTTGCCTTTATACTCTGCAGTTACCTTGCTAGAGCTCTTCCGTGAGTTTTATAAACTTAAGTTAGGTAAACACACAGAGAAGATTTTCTGAACTTGGTCAGAGATCTGTAAATAACAAAACTTACTTAAGTTTGCAATTAATCTCAATAGGGAGTCTGGATTCCTGAATTCAAAGTGCCTCCCAGTAAAGCAGAACATAACAATTATGAGCATACCCAGAAACAAATTATGTTCACCTTGTAATTTGATTTTGATGTTATATTTTGCAGTTATCTTATTTGGCTCTGAGTCATTACTTGTAGTGGAAATACTGACACATGTACTGGCTCATAACATCATATGGAAACTTTCCACTCTTCCCTCTGCCTCTGGTCACCAGGGCTAATTCACTCCTCTTCTTTTAGCAGCAGGAAAGCATTAGACTGCATATGACCATAGGATATTAGTGTGCACCTGAGGAATGCTGAAAAAGCTTCTTCTCATATAAGTAATGGTGATTCTTAGCAAGACTGAATCATATACATGTGGAACATGTGAAAGGATGAAAGCCTCTGAACAATGAGGCTTACCAAGAATGTTTTTCTGATGTCCTTAGAGGTTTTGTGTTACTTATTCCACACTCTCTGTGAATTCCTCCTCTAACTTCTACACAGTTAATGCAGATTGTTTGCCTAAATAACTCTAGGGATCTCACTGGAACTGTATATATATTTTTTTCTCTGCCATCTGCAGACCTGGAAAAATAGATAAGTCCCCCTAGTACTTTCTCGCAAAGCAAGTAAGGAGAAAAGAAACTGATTCCATTGAAAAGCTCCAAACCTGTTTTTAAAAAAGATCTTGTTACAAAATAAGCCACAGCCATTCTGCTAACTCTGTAGGCAGCACCAATTTTAAAAACTGACAAAACTGCAGTGAATGACAACTAAGCACTATTTTGTTCCAAATTTAGAGAAACTTCCTTCCTTCTTGTCCAAGTTGTAGATGCACAGTTGATACTTGCTTTCAGACTATTGATTTTAACATGTATGTCACCATTCAGTGTCAAAGGTAACTAGATTACAGTAAAGTCTGGCACTATTTATCAGCAACTTACTAAGAAACAAAAGATATAGCCCCTCTCTAAACTTACATCTCCCGAAAGCAATGCTTTTTTCCAAGTTTGTTGCTGTGACTGCACATGGAATGTGGTTTTTTTTGTGTTGAGTGTTATGTAGTTCTGTAAAACCAAGGAAAATACTGACTCCTGAAAACATTCTGATTATATATATTAATATTTAAAATTCTATTTATGCCCTTGACACTTATGAGCAATTCATAAGAGTACTTCTGACTCGCTGGCAAGAAAGACTGTTGCAGTACAGCATACTGTTTTTGCTGAGTAGGAGTTTGAGAATGCATTTAGATCCTGAAAATCCCGCTCCACTACCTAGTGATCTGCCATGGCTACTGTGCTGCCTGATAATTCTTCATATCTGCGTTACAGCAGGACAGAGACTTCAGAGGTGACCAGCTGGGAGATGGAAAAGAGTCATTCTTCTGCCTGTGTTCCTTCAAAGAGCTTAGTCTCATCAGCTTTTTTGTTAATCTCATAGCATGTTCCCAAAGACATTTTGCAAAATGCAGGCACGAATACTTTTTTTAAAATTTTTAATGACATACAGGAAGTAGCTGTGGTGTTCCTTTTTAAATAAATTGTCAGAGATTGAATCATTTGCTAGGAGATAGGAGGATTTCTGCCTTTTGAGCAATTCCCCATCAAGCCTGAGATATCCTATCTCCTAGGAGAGGCTCTGTTCATAAGATTAAGCTAGGTCATGGCATCGACTCTTCACCTTTTGGGAACAGATCACTTCACTAAGAACCCTCTACAAGGTCCACTGGGTGAACAGAAAGACTGTGACTGCTGCCTAGGACAGTCACCAGACTGGATAGATACTTAGCTTGGCTAATGTAGCAAAGAGTGAGGACTTGAATTTGGAGGGGATCTGGGCCAGCATGACTGCTTGCCTATATTTTGGTTTGGTTCAGCAGAAACCAAAGCTTTTTTTAGTTGGTGTCCTTGATAATTTTTTCACATGTTAATAGACTCAATACATGCCATTTGTACAATTCAGAAGGAACTGTTTGACTTAACAGCTGGAGGAGAGAGTAAATCATTAGGACTGTAAATGGACCTATGAAAGTGGTCAAAAGGCCCAAAGGGGAAAATAGCAAACCTTTGACTCTGTGTACCAAACAATTACACCTTGATGAAGTAAAGATCTGGGGAAACACACAGAATGGGGAATTAGATGTGGGAGTTGGAAATGCTGAGGATTAAGATGAGAAACTGGAAAGGCAGAAAGGGAGAGAATGAGGGGGTAGCTGATCTCTGACAGACAGACTGGTGGTGCAGACTTCCTTTTGAAAACACTTTTTCCATCGTCAGGGCTGAAGCAAGCATCTTTTTTGGTGGTTTTTTTTTTTTTTTTTTTTTTAATCCCCTAGGTACTTTACCCTAGAAGTCTTATTTAACAGCATAATTACATAATTCTGTGCTCAGTTAGCTTTATAAGCCTCAGTGGAGGAACATGAGCATCCCTTCCACAGAACCCTGCATTTCTCTTGCTCTTAATTTAATGCTTATGAAGAGCACATAAATTTGTATTGATCCTTTTTTTTCCTTGCAGGCTTCAACCACATTAGTATATGGAACAGATGGGAGTCTTTACCTCATTAGAGGGAACCAGTTTAATACTGAGCACATCAATCTGGTCTATTTTTACCTTGGAGATAGAGGTTTTTCTGTAAAGGATGTAGTTAAATGCAGCTGCTGTTGTGTGTGTACCTAGACAGCAAGTTCTGAAGTTACTGAGGCAGAAGAGAAGGAAACAGGACCATTGCAGTGTAGGTGAAGAGGGGACCTTTTGGCATTCTACCAAACAGAAAGCATAACTAGAGTGAATTTATAACTGTAGTGCAGTTACTTAAGGAAAAACAGGAATATACAAGCACAGCTGTATGTGGTTCAGATTTGACCTGCTCATGTTTGAAAACCTCCCACTAACTCAGCTGATACATACAGCTCCTCCAAATTTAATCACTCTTGGACAATCAGAGTAGTTTTGTGTTTTCTGCTTTAGTGTTCCTCTGAAACTGTAGCATCTGGGTGGCCTTAAGGACTGTTTTGACCCAGTAAAATGTGTGCTTCTGTGATTAGCAGCTTCTTTGCATCAGGGTTTCTTTCTCTTCTTTTGTTTTTCATTGTTGAGTCTAAATTTCTGTAAGGTTAATGTATGAACTGTCAGGGAAAGCTTCACTTAAAGGATTACCACACATAATACACAAATCACAAAAGAGTGGGACATGGAGAAAAATATGACATTCATTTATTAAATAAATCAAGTTTCTGCAATGACAGTAGCTTTGTTCTAGTAATTAGCACAGTGTACAATATAGGAATGTTTGTTTCTACATAATTTGGGAAACTCTCGTGGAAAAATGGCCAAAATATGGGGCAACTGTATATAGTGAGCAAAACAGTTACTGGATTTTACAACTTTATTTCAAATCAAGACCATGGTTTTCAAAACATTGAAAACACGTCCTATGACTGCTTCTTTGAGCAGCAAGTAAAATTGCAATTGCACTAGTGTTATTGGATGTGCAAAGGAAAGTATAGTGAAAGTAAAAACATGACCGTAGAGTACATTTGATTTTGTTTCAAGAGTTTATATTGTCTCAGAAAAATAGTAAGAAAAACTGTAGTTATCATTCAAGATAGAAATATAAACTGGACCACAGGTACATTGTGTGGTTTTTTTCCTTTGTTTCTGGTTGGTAGGAACAGGTCCAATAAAATTAGATTTTCATTTTCCTAGAAATCCCTCCTTCTCTTATTGCTTATCATATGACATGACACCAACATAGTGTTGGTAGCAGCCAATGCCAACCAGTCATTCCAGCCGGAGAATTGGCTTTTTAATGACAAGACATTAATTTCATTTCATTAACTAATCGTGGTGCCTTAAGCTAAATTTCCACCTCTTTTTACTTTTGTCCTCATGGAGAACTCTCATACTATTTCCTGAAAGTTCAGTTTGTTTCCTTTTAAGTAAATTTCCAAAGAACACAAATGTAATTTCAGGTTATAGCCTTCAGTAAAGAATAAACTGCAAGATCAGATAAATTCCTATTCTAGTTTTCACAAAATAAATAAATTATGTAAGAAATTGCTGCAAAAATTTTCTAAATATGTGTTTGATAAAAAAAAATCTCTAATTCAGTGGCTTCTGACTTTGTAATTGCTTAGTCGAAAGGCCTTACAGAACACTAGTAAGCATTCTATGTATATTAGGTTCAGCATCTTTCAAATTGGAATTTTTTAGTCACTTAATTGTTTTTATACTGTTTTATTTAAATAAAATAAGGCAACAGATGAAACATGAAAGTATTAATAATGATAACAACGGGGTTCGTCATTCCAAATCAAATGTTTATGTCCTCAGAGAGAGAAAAAAACCCCAACGCAACACTTAGTCAAGAACTGAAGTAACTTGCAGACAGCCTGATTTTTCTTTTTGCATGTCTCAGTAAGCAGATAATGAATAAAACACAGCATTGTCAAGGCTATTGATTGCACCATTGAGTTTTCCTCTCTGATGGTTTTAAAGGGAAAGTGTGATTAGCAGTGACACTTGAATTACAGTTTTCTTTAAATTTAACATAATTAATCCAGACATTGCCACATACACTGTGCATCTCAAACCACAACCCTGAACCTCAGCTAACCTGCATCCTGATGCATAATATTCATTTGCCATGACAGTCCTTGGTATATGCTGAAATAGCAAAAATGTCCTGGGACCTGTTGCAATTGCAAGATGTGGGCCAAAACCAAAGCCAGTCCTTCTCCAGACATCGTATATTTCAGTAGAGGAATGCTGGCTACTGTGACTGGTGCTCAGGATTTCCCCCTTTCTAAATAAGTGTCCTAGGACAACCCTGGCTAGTGTAGAGTCAGAGTCTGGCCATAGCACAGAGGCACAGCTTCAACACAACACCCTCACTGAGAGCTGACGTGGTTGTGAACCACTTCAGTTAAATAAAGGGCTAGAATGCAGGTCCCACAAGCCCTAGGCTTTAGTGAATAAGCTGTATTTTAAAATATTAAAAAAAACCCACCAAATGATCAAGTAAAGTAAAATTTGTAGGTCTTGAACGTTCTTGAACAAAAAGTGGCCTCAACTCCACAAACCTCCAGTAAACTCTGAACCTACCAGTGTGTGTTAGGCTTGTGAGCCAGTGGGCTGAGAGGGGGAAGGTGTGGAAGTGCTTCAGAGTTGTGGAGGGACCTTGGTCTGAGATCTGAATCAGTCTGGCAAAATGGGATTTATCCTGTACTGAGATTTTGGAAATCAGCAACTCTTTGGTATAGGACAAAAGCAAATACGCAGTTGTGACAGCTGCACAGTTAAATAGTTTCTAATGCTGCCGAGGAGAGGTTTCTGGACT
Source organism: Grallaria varia (assembly GCA_013396735.1). Lineage (NCBI taxonomy): Eukaryota > Metazoa > Chordata > Aves > Passeriformes > Formicariidae > Grallaria > Grallaria varia. Next base: position 128,942 of record VWZG01009401.1, on the reverse strand, counting down.
GCATTTCTTGGTGCTGGTGGACCATGTTATTCCTGCTTTGTCTCTGGGCTGCATTTGGCTCTGACCTGCCTGACCAGATTGTCTCCAAAAGTAAATAAAATTCCATCAAATACACAGTAGACAGAGCAAATGTATATTTTCTTAAAAAAAAAAAACAGAGAGAGAGAGAAGTGAGAATTTCAGCTGAGAAAGGACTTTAGAAGTTGATCTGAACAGTTAAAATGTACACAAATCAAAACCAAGGGTAAACCTTCCACTAACTTCATCCAAGAGAGGGATTCATCCTTTTTTTTTTTTTTTTTTATCCTGTGCTTAATGTCCTATCTGGAGAGTTGAATTCTCTTTGAGGTGATTTCAAGCTTATTTGTAAAGATAGATTGCTTATATAAAATACAAAGTAGTAGTATAAGATTTATAAAGCAAGACATGTAAGTTTAAAAGTTCATAAGGTATAGGATTTTAAAATAGTCTTCTTAGCAGTATCTTACAAAGGAGAAATCTCAAAATTCTCCCCCAGGCAGATTTTGAAGTCTGATATCAAAGGTGACATCAGACATATCATACACACAATATGTGTGTATGTGACTATACATACTATTCTGACACAGGTTGCCTTACAGCAATGAGTCTTTTGTGATTTTAGATGCATATAGCCTCACTTACAGTCTACATAATGCAATGATACCTTGACAATTATAATCTCTCAGCTAATAAGATTTTTTTTTTAGAAAACACTGATTATAGCTTTGAAGATTTACTTGATTTAGAAATTAAACTGAGGCCCAGATTTCTGGATATATTAAGGTCCAAAAACCTGATGAATTGCTGCTGTCAGCTACATGCAAATTATGCCTAGAAGCAGAGCTTTTGCCTTCACTTCCCAGACAGCATAAAGTTAATGAGCCAAACACATGAAGTCCTTTTACACAACTAAAAGAAAAGGGAAAAGAAAATTTTGGACCGGCAGTTTTTCAGAAATATTGAAACAGCTTGTAAGTATGGCCCAAAAAAGAACAAAAACCAGAGTCTATTAACAAATGAGTATGTGGTATCAGTGAGAAGACTTTATGATGGAAGAAAGTTTCAGGTGGCATTTGTGAAAGGTGTGGTTTTGATTTAAGTTGCCATCCAGGAGTTCATCTGACTAAAGTTGCCTGTAGCAACTCAAGCTACTTTGATGGAAGCACAAGAGAAACTGAGAAGTTGCTGAAATCAGTTTAACTTTGCTAGAAAATTTATTTTTATATTATTTTGATTTTTAATATTATTTTGATTTTGTATTGTATTTTTAAGGGTTTTGTGTATATACCCTCTGGGACTATGTCCTCTCAGAGGTCCAAAAGCCCTACCTTGACTGGTCTGCGAAACGAGAGCAGCACATCTCACTTACTTGGCCACATTTGGGAGACACTGGGGCTGTGTAGTAGAGCAGCAGATTTCTTTCCTTTTTTTTCTTTTCTCAAGGGCTGTTTTATTGAACAGAATAACTCTTTACAGATCTACTGTCTCTGTTTTCCTGTTATAGAGACTCCTAGATATCAGCTGGCCATGGCCAGGACTTCTTACAAAGAAGTGTGTGAAAAAGTATCCCTGGAACTCTTACATAGAAAGCAAAACTCCAAAGGATAAGAAGAACCCCCAAAACACCAGTTTCATAAAGAATGTCAAAAAAAAAAGGCATGGGAAGGACAGCAGTTTAGCAAATATACTACAAAGACAGCTCTAAGCAAAGAAGACCTGACTGTCACAGAAGAGGGGCATGTATATCTCTGCCGAGCATACAGAAGTTGTGTTGGGATTGTCCCTGCCAATTTTGAATTTCCCAAATGATGAATCCAAACATTTAGTGGAGAGACTAAAGATAGAAGAATAAGATATAAGATAACTCCAGATTTGGACTTCAGTGGCAATGGAGACTGTGTGGAGACACAACAATTTTGTTTTAGTAAGCTTGATCATTAGTTGATGAGTATCCAGGAAAGAAAGACTGTAAAGACAGAGTCATGTTACCTGGTTTCGAATGTAATCTTTTCATATTAGGCTTCTAGTCAGCTCTGTGTGAAGTGGGAAATAGTTTATTGCTGGTGGTGTTTTCCATGCCGATCATGTTCCAGGGATAAATAACTCTGTTTCCAAGGCTATCAGCTTGTTACCGGTCATGAACAATAGATTACACTTGCTTGTTTGTTAATTCTATGTAATTCTAGTTTCTGGGGTCACTCTCTTAAAATATACCCAGTCTTCCCTCTGGCTATGTTGTCCTTATAAATGATACAGCTACTGCCTTAATGGTTTTCACATGTTTCTTCTCTAACTTCTACATGTCATGTCTTATTTCTCTTGTTGAGTTTGGCAGTTTTAGTTATTGAATTAAAACTTAATGTAGCTATATTATCACCCCCTAAAAAAAATCAGGAAAGAACCTCTCTTCTTTGTTAATATCTCTCAAGATGAGGGCCAATTTAAATCAGCCTGGACTCCTTCTGCTTGAGTGTTAATCACGGACTCCAGAAAGCCATGTGTATTAGCACTTTTTGCCACTGATGAGCTTATATTTTGATAGTGGTAAAATTCTGTGGTTTAGTAATTTCTCCTGGAAATAAGCCCTGAAACACATACAAAAAACGCCAACCAACCAAACAAAAAATTAAACCAAACCAAAACAACCAAAACACACCACCAACCCAAAAACCATCATGTGTGGCCTTTTCAATTTGCTATTTTGTACTTAAAAGACTAGAATCTAGCGTACAAATACACATTTTCTAATCTGTGGCCATTGTTGATCACACCTGTGCTGTTCAAGATTCCTATGCATTGTTATAGTGCAAGGAAGGCAGACACAATTTCCTGAGGGCAAGGAAATGGCATCTAGCTCTCCCCTCAGAATGATCTGAAGGCACTTCAAATAGGAAAATAACCATCCTGCATGCTTGAAAAAAAAAGGGAAAAAAGGAGAGTGAGAACAGTGAGAATTCCATGTAATCATCCCTCTAAAACGATTTTGGTGGAACCCTTCTGGGCTATACCAAGGACAGAAAGATCTTGTGTCTATGTGGAAAAAACCCAGTTTATAATATGTTTGAAAATGCATAATGAATTGCTTGGCACTGTGGGTGGGATGCGCTCTCCCTAACCAGACACAGGCAGAATGGGAATCTGCATCCTAAAACAGGACGTCTTCTGACACCCAAAGGTCAGCTGAACCCAATTTAGGAAGTCCACACTGTATCTGCAAAGCAGCTTAGTTCAGTCTGCTTAGTAGTGACCTTGGTAAATCAGGTTTTTTTAACTCACCAAGCAACTCTTAGAGAACTTGGCCCGTACTCTGGTTTAGCATCCCCTTGCAAGAACGAAAACACAAGGGACTGGCTCACATCCACAGATGTTCTCCTATTGTCTGAGTTTCAGTGCATTCTGCTGCTCATTATCCCTGTGTCATTTCCCTTTCTAAGGTAAAAAGGCCAAAACAAGGGGAAAGAGTCTGGACCTTGTAACTTTTTCAGTCCCTGAAGCAACTTCATGTTTACTTCTGTTTTGGTTACAACAGATGCCTGTTAGATGACCTTGTCATGCAGACAACCTTCCCTGCCCTCAAAATAAATACTTTAGAGGAGGTGCCCTGTTGTCTGGGCCCATTGCTTTCAAATAGTGCAGGACTTCAGCCAAGAGCCCAGTCCCAGGAGACAGTTTATACTGAGGTGCGTGGGAAAGTGCTTTCAGTAAACCTAGTACAAACTGAGCATCTCGAAGTCCCCTGCTTCTGTAAAAGAGGAAGCTTCTGTGGGTATAAAGGTTCTGGGTTGGATTCTTATCATGGGCTACTGTGAAATTTAGTCTTTCAAAAACTGTTTCATAAGCAAAACAAACTTCCTGAGCTCCCTCCTTGGCTCTGGAGCTGCTTACTGCTTCGTCCATGGCTCGCTGAGGGGAGGAAAGAGGAGAGGGCAAATGGGCCAGTGACCAAGCAGATTTCCACGGGAACCATCCTCGAGTCAGTCAGATTTATTGTTAACATATTCTCGAGAACATTTCAGTTCTAATCAGTCTGGCAGTTTCTGTCAGAAAAATGCCAAGTCTAGAAAAACTTCTGCCATGTCAGCTGTATTTTCGAATACATGCCTATTTATGTTAAAACTTTGACACAGTGATGTTTTTCAGTTGGAATTAATGGAGATAATTGAAAAAGCTGCTTAGAATTAGTAGTCCTGAAAGTCACACATGTTTTTATTAACCATGGTGGAGTGGCAAGACTCTAATTAAATTGGTACTAGGTGATGCCTGCGAGCACTTCTTAGTCTTGACAGCCAGGTAACACTTCGCAAGTGAGAATGAAAATAGGGGATCTTGACACATCCCTATTGAAGCCACCAGGTCCTGAGATGAGTGTGGATGTCTGTGCTGGGACCCTCACAGTAATCAGAGGGCTGAGACAGTGAGTTATCCTACAAGAGTCAAGTTTTGCTGTAGAGATGGCATACAGTGAGCAGTACAACAGCTGACACGTATGGATCATTTAAATTGGTTTACTGCTTTGCAAAATGCTCTGTGTGGTGACTGATGTGAATACAGAAAAGGAACCTTAGGTATGAGCTATGTTACTTGGGTTTCTCCAGAGAAAATTGGTTTATCTCCCATTCATCCATAAATTCAATTTGCCTCTTTGACTTCCTGTATTGATACAAATGGAGTAAATCAGATGACAGCTTAAGCAGACATGTTGAGGTAAGCATTTTTCATTCCCTTTTTTCAATTAAATGAGCTGCAATTGCATTATGGGCGACTCTGCTCGTCCAACTCATAAATATTCTTAATGCATTCTGTCTAGCGAAACCTGTGGTGACGCAAACAACTGCCCCTCTGACCATGGACCTCTCCATTCTTTGACATATGCTTGGAGAGCTACATTTTGTATTGGAGCTGTTGCTAGCTGGGATATAGAAATATGGAGAGTTCTTTGTATATCCGCTTCCTTTCATGTGTGGGTACAGACTGTTTAATTGTCAGATGGCCATTAGACCTCAGCAAATTGTAGCTGGAAGCAGGATTTTATAGTACAGGCATGCTTTTAAGAGCCATTCTGGTGCTGGTTCAAAATTAACTTTCAAAACATTTTATAGGCTGTTTTCTTGCCTTAGAGGAGAGTATGGAATGAAGAGGAGATTTAAGGACTGCAGATGCTTTTGCAACACCAGACAGAAAAAGATAAAAAAGTGTCCTGCATGATACTGCTATTATACACATCAAAAATCAATGACGGTTGCAGAGAAAAGGAAAGTAACAAGCATCAGTATTTTCGTGGTTTTGAATTCATGTAAATTTACTTATTCTGAGAAATGCTGCTTTACTAGCCTCTGTAGGGGTAATTTAAAATATGTTTTACAGCCTACCCATGAACTAGTTATTCACTGTGCTTGCAAACAGAGAACATTAGCTCTTTCAGCAGCATTGTACCTTTTTTTTTTTTTTAAAGTGCTTTATCTGAAAGTTTATAACATGAGGAATTTCTTTTTTAAGAAGAACAATCCTGCTTACCAAAAGAATACAACAGACTTAATCAAGGACTAATTTAACTCAAGTGTTTTGGAGCTGCTGTGAAAACCAGTTATTGCTTTCTAATTTTAGGTTTTCTTACTGGTAGTATAATAAAATGATCCTGTCCAAATACCCATCTTTCTTATTAGATCTGATAAGGATGAGAGCAATATAGATATGTAATTTTTATGTCATATTTCAAGAAAGTATTTCAGTTTGTAAAGCCTATTGCAGCACTGCTTTGGAAAGGACAGGTAGGTGTAACATTTTTATGCTGTCTGAGTGACAAGCCATAATATTTGCAATATAGTTATCAAGTTTACTTCTCCACAGTGGGATAACATTGAATTTTAAGGTATTTTCAGAGCATCAGATGTGGTTTAGAGTTGCAGAAATCTTTACAGCTGATGTTGTGAAGATACACAGAACATTTCTTTTTAATTTACTCTGCCCTACAAGATGTCTATCATCCAGACTCCAAGATTACTTGGCAAGACCACTGTGAAGTATCTACCTTGTAAACCAGAGCCCAGACCTTCCATTCTCTGGGTTAATGTTGTAGTCTATAGGCTACAAGGTAAGATATTTGCATTTCTCTTCTAAGCCTTGAAGCCTCTGATCTTCTTTTCTGCTGAGCTGCAGAGACTTCATGGATGGTTTTCTTACTCAGGATATTGTATAGACATGTGGGAATGACCTGCTCCACAGAAACATGTATTTTTAATGCAGCTCAAGACCTAATGCTTCTTCTTCCTGAGAGCATCTCAAGGTACTTTCCATTAGGAGAGGGCACCTCATTCAATACTGCAAAAGAAGCAGGTCTAATATTTAGGAATGAGGTGATAATTTCTTGGCTTTCTCTATTGTGTGTGATATTTTTGGATTGCCCTTTGGAATTGTGCCTGATTCTCTCAATTAATTATCTAAGAACGCTGAGATGTCTGACCTTGTTCTTCTGAGGTGCACTGCATGAGTCAGAAGTGCTTAGACTCATACTGTGGATCTTCAACCTGTAACACAGGCTCTGTTAGAAGTGTAGAAAGGCAACTTTTAAAATCAAACATCAATGACACTGAGTTCAAGGGAAGTCCTACAGAACTTTGTGTGCTATGTCTTCACTTTAGAAAACTCTTGTTCACATTAGCATCATATGAACTACATAGAGAGTGGCTGAAGAGTATAGGAAATCAAATACTGACATTGAAAGACAGCAAAGTCAAGCTTGGAGACATAATGCAATCAACCTCTCAAAGAGGAGGCACTCCTGGAAACTTCTCATTGCATAGTGCTACCGGGACAAGACCTTGGCTGCCTCTCAGACTCCTGTAACCCCTATCCCTGCTGAGAGTAGGATGGCACATTGAACTTCCCTGAGACTCCTCATCTGTGCTGGGAGACTCCTGTGGGTGGTTGAGCAGAAAGGTGCTGATGTGACAGAATGGTTGGTGGAGCTGCATCTAGGAGATGCCTAGATGGGAAAGGCTTCATATCTGAGCTGAAGGTGTGGCTCCAGGATAATGGAAGGGAAATGCAGTTCCCTCAAAATTGTTTGCAACAGTCCTGTCCAGTGTTTCTGTCACTTAGTGTTTTACTAAGGAGTTCCTGTACATCAATAGGAAGAAGGTGGGTGGTTTGGTGCCATCACTCCTATCTAAAAGTCACTAAAGAATTTGTATTTACCAAATTCTGCATTTGCAGTGAGTGTCAGAGGTGAGGTTTAACTGCAAATGGAAGATGTAGAGAACAATATGCATAGTGTGCTGCAGGAATACTGAGTAGAAATTGTTATCGTAGTTCATTAAGAAGCTGTGGCCCAGACTATGAAGGAGAAAGTTCTAGAAATCCTCTGCTGAGTTGGATTAACAAATAATTTCTCTCTTCCAAAGACTTCATAGAGTGATTACTGGAATATTTATTGTTAATAACTATTTATTCTAATAATTCTTAGAATGTTTTAACTCTATGAAGCATTTTTTCAAAAATTTAAAATAACTATATGGTTGTTATTTGATGTTTTTGGTGTAGGTCATGATTGTAATAATAAACAGTTACTGTCTTGTTTTTTAGATAAAATATTAATGCAGAACATTCATTTCAGCTGACTATATTAATAGAAAACTCCAAGTAAGAATGAATAGAAAGTTCCCAGAAAGAAATACCTAAATCATACTCGAAATTCTAGTTAGTCATAGCCCCACTTAAAACGACCCTAGAAGTTAGTCCAATTTAGTCTTAATGAATATGAGTGGAGGTAGAGAGGGTTTAGGTTTTGTCCTGAAGATTGCCCTGTTCTTCTATCTCTGTGCCAAAGATAACGAAGCCTGTGAGCTGATGGTATGAGCTGCTTAAGAGCACAGCATGAGTTATGCCGCTGTGAGAAGAAGCCCAGATTAGCATGTGGTCTCCTTGGACTCTGTTCCCACACATGGTGCAAGGAAAGCTTACTGGCTTAAGGCAGCCAAAGTAAACAAGTGCCTTTTTATCAATGGTATGGGGCTGTATGATCTCTTTGCTGGCAGGCAGGAGTGGCACTGGCAGCCTCCGTGCTGGAAAGCCACGTCCTTCTCGGATTTCAGCAGACAGCAAATGCTCTTTGCAGTTTAAAGCAAAGCTCATGGTTGCACTGTCAGCAATAATTCAGTGTGTTTCTGAAAAGCATCACAGTGAGGTTTTTTATAAAGCTTTAATATAAACACTATCATTCACAGCCATCTTGCACTGATGACAAGTAGCTTGGTCCTTGATGGGCTTTGCTAGCCAACAGATGCCAGCTGTTTTTGTCTCAAAAGAAAAGCAAGGGATAGCTTTATTTGGACCAATTTGAGGTTTTTATCTTGGTCTTTATCCTGGGGTATTAACTTCAGCCAAGGGCTGAAATACTTTGTCTTCTGTCTGTGAACTTGACCAGAACCTAATTCAATGTTCATCAGTGGTGTATTCTTGGAAGCTTGCACAGGCAATAATCCAGCATGTCTCCTTGGTTCCTACTTGAATTTCATCAGTGCAATAAAGGAGACACTCAGAGTTTTGTCTTTCAAATTCTGTGCACTGTTACTATTATGTTTCTGTGTATTTTAATTGTCTGTGACATCAAATCATGTTCTTATTCAAGTCTATGTTTTTTGCATTCGGAGACATTATCCTAACACCCTTTAGCGTAGACTAGTCCTTATGTGGTTTTTGGATGAAAAACATCAATGGCCAGATACTGGATGCCACAGATAAAACATCCATTGGACACTTAGACAAAAGTTTGGTATTACATTATTAGAGAATACACTATTTTTCTTGGTAACTGTCTATAAAAAAAACAGGTCTCTGATCACTGCAACTTTTACTTCTTTAAATATGTGGGTATCTATTGATTCCTTCTATGTCACACAGTCTCTGGACACTGTCTTAAAAAGCATTGTACCTTTTGCTAATATATCACACAACTTTCAACCAAAGACAACAAAAATTTCGCTTACACTTAAGGTGACATTAGGTAGCAGATGCATTGATTTATATCCCACGCTCCCCTGGCTTATTTACAGGATTAATTATTCTTCCTAGGTGCATCCAATAGCTTCACTGTAATATTTCTGTGTATCTGAATGCAAAAGACATTAATAAATATGCTTAATAAATCAGGCTCATTTTGGACCACACATGTCAGATGTTCTGTGAATTTGCTAATTAGCAGTGCTGTACTCTCCAGATAGGAACCTCCAGAACCTGTTACAAACAGTCTGATGTTCAGGAAGATTAATCACTGGGCTGCAGTGCTGCAATTCTGAATGAGAATGTTCAGTGGAGAAATTTAATCCCTCCAGGCAAACGGTAACTTGTATACCCTGTTTCCACAGTCATCACTTGCCTATTTGTTTATTTAAGATAGCAAATTACCACTCATGCCTCACTGTAAATTGCTAACTGAGAGGCGAAAGAGCCCCATCAAGCTTTACCCACAGGCACTGAGCTTGGATCCTAAATAAATGCATTCACAAGAAAGCTTTTTTCCCCCCCTCCCCCCATAGTAAAGGGAATAAAACCTGTATGTGATATAAAACACCTACTAGTTCTGTGAATATTGTAAGAATCCTGTGCCTCCCATGGCATTTTTTCTCTTGTTTCTACGTTGGTTTTCATGTATGAGTGGAGGAAAAAGGTACGCAGTAGACAGTCATGTACATTTACCTAAAATATGAGCTTTGCAGAGAAGGACCTGGGAGTCCTGCAGGGCACTGAAGTTGGCTGTGATCCAGCAATGTGCCCTTGTGGCAAAGAAAGCCAAGGGTATCCCAGGCTGCATTAGGAAGAGCATGGACAGCAGGTCGAGGGTGGGGATTCTTAGCACTAGTGAGGCCACACTTGGAGCGCTGGCTCCGCAATGAGGAAAACATAAGTGTACTGAACTTAGTCCAGCAAAGAGTAAAAAAGATGTTTAAAGGATTGAAGAATCATTTCTGTGACGAGAGGCTGATAGACCTGAGAATGTTCATCCTGGAGAAGACAAGGCAGACGAGAGGGAAAAGGACTACATTAGAAGCAGCGGGCTTTTATGGTCTTCTGATAAAATTTATTGATTCAAGGTTCAAGATAGCATCTCCTGTTGTGACTGTCAGCTTGTGTTATGCAGCAGAAAATAAGTATATTTTATAATTTTGTTGGGCAACTCTATAATTCAACTTTTTCCCTTTCCAGAAAGAAATACATCAGTGACTAATGGCTTAGGTCACATTATATGGCAAAATACAAAAACACATAAGTATTAGGAAAAGTTGGTTTTCTTCCCTTCTTCTGATGTTTATGACAATTGTTTCTGTGTCTAGCTGTAAATAGTTGATGACTAATGCACTAAGTTAATGATATTAATTTGAGATGGACTATAGCAATATGAACTGAGCAGCCGATATGCTTGTAAAAAATATATATAGTGAGTTCACTCTCCTCCATATTTTAAGGTTTTACCTAGGATCTTATGTTCTGTAATGTCACTAGGTTTCCCTTTAATAGCCTCATACCCTTAAGCTTCTATATGCATGAGTTATTGTGGTACAAGGCAGGGCATCTGGACTCTGTCTGAAATAATGCAATTTTCTGTTTCTTCTAAGGTCAGCCGAGTTCATTGCAGAAAGCCAGCCCAGCTGGGAAGATTGTTCTGTGGCTCTCATTCTTTCAGGGAAGCATGAAGCCAGATTTCAGTTTCTGGAAACATAATGGGTCAAAATACTGTAACAGACTTTTCTTCATCTCACTTTTTATAGAGCAATAGAGCTTATAAGCAAAGAAAACATTTACATTCTCAGAAAGGGCAGCAGCACAATTATATTTGTCATGTCAGTTTTCCCTGAGATGTGCAGCTTCCAATAAATTTAATGTTTTGTCAGTGTGGAGGATAATGTGTCCCTGAAAGAACAGGCATTTTAAAGCCGAAGAGCTTCTCCAAGAAGCACAAAAATCACACTGAGTTCAAGATAACATAAAGCTGTGTTTTCAAATGTACAAGATCTCTTGAAGGAATTATCAGGCAGAAAACTATAAAGGCCTTTAATACTATTTTTTTAAGTTACACAACTTGTTGAAATACAGAATTCCCCAGGCATAGAAGGCTAAGCCTGGTGGCTTGGGCAAACTCAGCTTTAGAAGTAACTCTGAGCAGGAATTAAAGAGAGAGAAATAAGAGGAATAAACCAAATTTCTCTTTAAGAGTTTAAATACATTTTTAACGCTAGATATTATTACCTGAAAGTGCAAGATATCTACTCCATTTATCCCAAAAGCGGATTATATAAAACTCCAGAATTTTTGTGTTCTTTTTGGATTAAAAAATACCACTTCCCCAACCGACCCAAAGGAACCCTTTTTGCAGCGGTGGGACTTGATTCAACCTGATAAGGTGGGAATGGGCAAGAAAAGACTCTACATTTGATCAGGAACCTTCCCAGCTCATGTTAAAAATCGGGGCGAACTGACATGCCTTAGTCATGTCCTAATTCCTGCCTGCCCCAAATTAAGAGTTTGACTCATGCTCCTCCCTATATGTATGTTTTACCTTGCAACCATGTGTTCTTTCTTGTAGTCCTATTGGCATGTGTCAGACCTTTGTGCCTGTGTTTATATCACAAACAATTAGAACCAGTAACTAATTTTTTATCCATGTTTTCGAAGGCTATAGGTTAGTGTTTAATAAACCATGTGAGACACTGTCAGGTAGTCTGAAACACGCCTGAAGCAACAAAATTATCTTCATGTGGACTCTTACAGGCAAATAAGCTAGTAAATGTAGGCAACGTATGAACTCTAAATTTTAAATGTAATTTCCATATGGTTGTAAATAAAAACTACAGAGACAGAACAGCAGGAGTTGGATTATGCAATTTTCATAAAAATCAGTTGTCCTTCTAATTAAAAGAGATTAAAAGAGATTGAGAAGCACTGTGCTAGGTGATACTTTGGCCATCAGAATGAGTAAATGAGTTCTCCCAATGCAATTTGTATTCTCAGCTGATGTGATTTCCTGTGAACTGCCTGCAGTGCTTTTTTAAGTTGTGTCATTTGCATGGGCCCTGGCTGAAAAACATATCCAGCCTTTACAGCCTTGAGTGGAATCTGAGCAGTGGGAACATGCTGAGCAGCAGGGTGAGGAGACGGGAGATTGGAGACTTTTGGGTATCCTAGCTGCAGGGAAAGATTTGCTCTATTTTGTTTGTTACAAATAGTGTATTAAAATGGGAAATAAAGCAGTAGCCTCCTGTACTGTAAGTGAACAGTGCCTATGGAGAGATCTAAGGAGGTCATATTTTCAGTGTGCAGTGGTTTGGTCCCAGTTTTTTTGTCTTTAGTATGAATGACCTTGCCATGAAGCATAAGTTCCCAGGGCAACAGGTCATTATAAACTCTGAGAAACACTTGTGGTTCACTGATGGAGAGCTGACAAGTTGCTACATTACACTACTCAGTATACCTTATTAGTAGCCCTTGGACTACCAATCCTCTGACCAAAGTTTAGACCACTTTCAGTTGGAGGCTTGAGAAACTTTTAGGTTAAATGGATGTTTTGGATGTTTCCACACACCCGAGGACTAAAGGAGGTGTGGTAACAAGTGTTGATATTTGCTCTGTATATGCAAACTTAAGAGTATATGGACTGTGTTTATGGGCATAAAACTTGTGATGGTAGTCATGAAACTGTTAGAGCCACTCAGTGCATTCAGACATGGTGATAACACGTTCTTCCTTGTATATGTTTTGTTTCTTATTTTAATCTATTTATTTCATTAACTTCAGAAGTTTTTTAGTCTTAGCAAAAAAGCACAAGAATTAAGTTAATAATAGATTTTCTTGTTGGAAACTTAGCAATCAAAAAATAACATTCCATATACAGAACACATCATCAGCCATGTAATTCTCTCCCAAAAGTCCGAACTGGAGTGGATATAAATAATGGGTTGTGGCAGACAACTTGATGAACAATCAATAGCAATTTTTTGCAGGAAGCAAAATCTTAAAAGCACAAAAAAAAATCACCACATTCAATTCTACTGTTGTTGCCATCATTATCATCACAAGCCCTATTTCAGCTTAAGAAGTGGATAGCAAAATGAAGAATAAACGGAGGACAAGAAAACAAAGAACAGTCCTGAAATCATCCCTAAGGATGAACAGAAAAGAAGAAATGGAGGAACACAGTTCTGTTATGTTTTAGGATAATAGGTTCTGGGAATTCCACTTTAACTAAGAATCAGAGCTGCATAAGGAACAGGCATTGCAGATCTCGGGGATTTAAGAAAAGCAGAAAGAAAATTAAAACAAGTCTTAAAGTCAGGCTTATATACAAGCATGTAGACCAAAGATGTCTGGGAAAATTGGCTCCAATGCACATGAAATCAAATAAGGAAAATTACTGGCTGTAATCGTAAACCATGTAATGTGTATACGCATACATGTATATGTGTTTACCTACTCTATAACGCTGCTGCTTCCTTTGAGAACGCACGCAGAATCAGTCTGGAGGAGAAAAGACAACGCAGAAAGAACCGTGCCTCACCAACACCTCCTATGGAGACTTTCTGCTGTGCCTTTTGCAACTGGACTTGCCTATCTCGCATCGGCCTCTTTAGCCATCAGCGCGCTTGCAGCAAGCGTGGGTAGAGCCCTTCCCAAATCTTCGTTCGCGAAGCCGAGCCATGATGGTGATGACCTATTCAGGTAAACACAAAGTTTCATCTGGACCCACATAGCCCCAGATTAGTTATGAAATGATGTATGAGGGAGCACATGCTCTCCACACAAGTTTCAGCCCAGTGTATGCTTTTTAAGGCATACCTAGAAATAGGCAATGGCTGATGCAAACAATGTAGACATAAAAGATTGTGAGAAGCATCTTCCTGCTACTGCATAGTTGACTGTATTGTGAAAATGATCTACATATTTGCAAGCTTTAAAGGGATGCAATCTGCAAGACATGCTTCCTAGTATTACAGAAAGGAGAACACTATTAAATAGGGTAGAAGTATTAGGATAGAAGAAGAAAGTATTATGGATTGCTCAGATAACACTTGGGAAGATTGCTTAGTTGTGGTCTCTCTGACTCTGTTATCAACTGTTAAAGAGTAAAATAGTACCTTTTTTGTTTTGCTTACCCATTTATATTATCCTTATCTTTTTGTTGCTGTCGATTTGTACAACAAGGCCTGCTGTTATATCTGCTGTGATTCTGCACTCTGTGCCTGGTGACAGCAGAGGATGTTTCCTGTGGCACTGCTCGGCTCTCCTGGCTGTGGTGCCTGCACCTTGCATAGCTCTGTGCTCTCCCAGGCAGTGGAATCCCCAGCCTATGCCCTGGTTTCTCCTAAATCCAGAACTCCATCTACTCTGCAATGCTATATAACTTCAGCTGCCATGTTCAACAGACCACTCCCTGCACTGAAGTTTTTAAGTCCAGTGAAGAGTCTGAAATGTTAAAAGCGGGAAACACCAAGCTAAAGGAAAAAACGTTTCTGCTTTTTGCCATTCAGACCTCAGCCCTTCTGCTGACAGCCTTGCTGCTTGGTCTCACAGGACAGTGCCTCCACCATCCAAGAGTGATCGGTTTTGCTCCTCATGTTCACTGGAGTTACACCATTAACAAAACTATGTAATGTGCCTATATTGTACAAGGGACAACAGCTATAATCACTGACAAGGATCCATAATTTAAATGGAGAATAAGACCTCATAGAAGCATAGGGCTTCTGTTCAAGACCATTAGGTCTAATGAAAATGCACATTTTTCATTAGGCTCTAATAGCCTGCTGCAAAGTAGGGCAACTGCTGTGCAGTGTTTGTAGAAACAAATTGCTATTTAACTCCTTGAATTGTTACTTAGTGAAAAAGAAAATATGTTTTATTTATAGAGTATTCACTGTGGCCATGCAGAGTGAATTTTGCATCTTGAGTCCATTTTGTTAACATTTATACAGGTGATTAATCATCACTTGGATTTGCCTTATGACTTTTTTTTTCTAGGCTTCGGGAAGTTTTTATTTTATACTGAAAGGCGATAATGAATTGAATCAATCATTCTTTTAGAAATAGATTTTATAATTCCATTACAAGTGCCTCATGCAACCTAAATCTTAATGACAGGAGCTGTTGCTACCAGAGCACAGAAGCCTGCTAATCAGCGTTGAGTGAATTATTCACGCAGAGGAAAATTGCAGGAGAGGATCATATATATGTGTGTGAACATACATGTATATAAAACTATATGTGAAACCACATAATTGACTTTTAAAAAACTCTTAAGAAATAAAATGTAATAATTTATTTTCTACATATTATCAGATGCATTCATGTTAATGGTAATAGACACAGCAAACAGAACTGGATTGTGCTTTTCCAGTCTGGAATATGCAATAGTTGGCACAATTCTTTCAGCAAGAAAATAGAACAACTATAGTGGTCCTTGCTGGGTAGGAATTGTAGTACCATGGTTTTATGACAAGTTAGAATATGTTATAGTAGGAAATTCTGTTTTGATTATGAATGGAATATGAAGAAAATCCTCATTTCTATAACTAGTGATAACATTAATATCAGTGATGCCATTTTGGATTGAAATACTGAGAGTAGTATTCTAGTGGAATTGAATTTTCTAGTTGAGGACAAGAAGTACTGAATTTGAGGGAAAACCAGAGAGTAAAACAGTGGTAGATTGGAAAATATTGCTGGAACCTGGAGAAATATGATAATTATATGCAAATATTTAAATATTATCAGGATTACAGAGTAATTTTATTTTTAATGTTTGACCTTCAGAAAAGCCGATGTGAGAGATAAATTGATTGTTGAAAATGGGATAAAACACTTATAGTTTATGAAAAATAGCCCTGTAATATGAATAAAAGAAATCTTAAGACATCTTTATTGTCAAGAAAAATCTCATCTCGGTCTCTCAGATGTGTTTGATACTAAGGATGAAAAATAGCGTCATGAATATTTGGGCGGCAGATATTTGTTTAAGAAATAATTTCATCATTATGACTACATAGAAAACTGAATTTTAATATGATAAGCTTGAGAAATATTGTATTCTTCATATTATGATAGTGTTGTCTGTTGATGCTGTGTTTTGGATTAGATTATTTATTACAAAGATACACTGCTTAGCAATCTATAGAAGAGTCTATAAACCGTAGTGTAAAGGAAATGGAAAGCAGATTACAAGAAGTAAAGGTAAAAATGCTTTTATTCATTTTTCCCTTGTGAATTGCGACTGTGTATTCTGGAGTAATTCAGGAGCTCTGTACTACAGCATGATAAATGGCATTATTATACTGGCTGGCTGGATGCTATCAAATGAGTCTATCTAATCCCTTCTGCTCAATCTGGCAGAACTATGCGATGAGTGTAAACCCCATTTCAGTAAAGGTGGCTCATATAGGCCTTTTGACTTTTGAACACTGACAATGAAGTTAATCTGAGTATTCTGAGAAGTGCACATGCCAAGAGGAATTGTAAAATACTTTCTTGATTTGAAGTGAGTGGTACGTGCAGGCCACTTAATGCTTCAGGATTTTAAGCCTAAGGGGAAGCAAGACAAGATGATGTGAAAGCCTGATAGTTGGCACCTCATTATATTAAGGAGTCTGGAAACAAATTGCTAACACATGGCCTTTTCCCTTCCTTCCCTCCATCCTCTCACACATATTCAAGGATAGACCCACTAAAAGGAAATCAGTCCAAGGAACAACAAATCAAAGATTACTTTGACTCGTTATGCTCTATTTATTGCATTAAGGAAGAGTATCTGTTAGAAGCACTCATTGGACCCTCTCAGATTTGTATTCCTTTCACTCAGCCACGTGTATCCATGGCAATGGTGCTGTCCATTAGGTCTGTAAATGAATTTAGTGTGATGAACTGCAGATACCACATGTGAGGGTGGTAGCAGCTATAGTCCATTGAAGTGCCCTTGTCCCAGTATAAATACTTCCACTGACTGACTGATCATCGTTGAATCTTTCTATGTTCTCAAATATATTTATTCCACTTTAAACACTCAGTTTTATCATAATGTTCCCTTTATAAGGACTGATCTTTCACTTTAATGTTTCCATCCTCCAGGTTTTTTACTCTGAGCTGATGATCCTGAGATGGTTGCACTACATCTGTGTAGTGAGCAATGTATTTTGTCCAACAGAGTGAATCAGAGAGACAATGACATTCAGAGCCCCAGCCTTTGGAGATGAGCTGACATTAACCCTCATCTTATGGAAACAGCCTTTCCCTCAACTGGATTTGAAAGAAATCCAAGGGATTAGATATAAGGAAGAAATATTTTGCTATGAGGGTGGAACAGGTATCCAGAAAGGTGGCAGATGCCCCAACCCTGGCAACATTCAAGGTCAGGTTGGATGGGACTCTGAACAATCTCATCGAGTTCAAGGTGTCCCTGATCATTACAATGAGGTTGGACTAGACGACCTTTAAAGGTCCCTTCCAACCCAAACTATTCTATGATTCTGTGGTTCTATGGCCTGAGTGGTATGTCTGCATCTAAAGTCTCAGTATTGCGGAGAAACACTTGAAGTTCTCATGAGACCTTTTTTGCCTGCTGTATGTGTGCAGTGCTACTGTCTCAACCATCTGGTCTGATCCATCTTGCTGTTTCTCCTGTGGATCCTTGTTCCCTGCCTAACCACAGTCTTGTTGTCTTGCTTCTTGTGTAATAACTCCTGGTTTACTTCCAGAGATAATAGAGAGAGATTTGATTTAGGGGCAACAAGACTGCCAAAAGCAACCTTACTCCAACAACAGGTTTAGTTAGCTTAGGCTATGACTCTGCAGGCACATCTAAATTGCTTCAGTTACCATATCTGTTTGTTTAGACTCTCTGAAATATCTCTACATACCCTCACATTGCTCGAAATAGGCTTATCAAAGCAACAGGTAGTGGTGAAACTTTGTTGGAGCTCTGAATGCAGGATCTCATGTTCCCAACAACACAGTACAAATGAAGGGCTATTTCCAGACCTATGTCTAGACCTCCTCTTGGGAGTGATGCCAACAGTTTGCAAGATAGGTGAGTGGAAAAATTTTGTTCAAGAATATAATCCTGTTTATTTATTTGGTACAGACACTAAACTGTTTTAAGGCTCTCTTAGACTGTGACTACCTGACAAACATAAATCCAGGCATAGAAATGTAAGTAAAAAAGAGAGTAACACTTCTGTTCCTCATTTTTCTCATGTATCTCACCTAATGGAACTGCACTGAGGGGTGCCCCCTTTCCTTGGAACTAATTGTGTTACTCCTTGGGACAAAGGGCAACAAGTGCCTGCTGTAATGACACTACTCTTCTTTGGAAACATGTTGTGGTCAGTGCAGTATGTATCACTCTTTCTCGTTATCTAGAGTGAATTATTGGGATGCTACTCTGTGCAGGCTCTACTTCTGCTTCTATATGATCTCACACTCACCCGAAGATTCCCAGGGCTGTATTTAGATCAAAACAGTTTGATCATAACAGAAGTTATGCTGGTTTCTCTAACATTGAAATGGCCTCTGGTTTGCCTGATTTCCATTGATAATGGAAAAGAACAGTTTTTCTAAGCTGCTCTCTTCATCTATACAGAATCTCTTCGGAGCTCTGTACCACAGAGATCCCAGTCTCAGACCACTCTGTTCCCCTCAGGTATCTTCTCTTCTGTGGGACAGGCAATGTGGACGACAGACTTGTGCCTTTTGAAGAGCCCTATATACTCCTAAATAGTCTCAGGTGTATTTAATTACAAAAATTATACATGTCAACTCATAGAGAAAGTAATCTTCTGCTGACAGGTCCTGTACTGTGGTAAAATACCATCCCTGTTGGGTTTGACATGACTAACAGAAACCAGAGCCTCTTGGCACCTCTAGGCCCACATCACATCTGCAAATTTCCGTGAGAATACTTGAAAGTCGGCAGAGTTCCAGATAGCTGAAAGGACATTTGCCCAGCATACGTGTGAAGTTTTATATACTTCTGTGTGAAACTCACAAACTCCTAAAGCAATTAGTGAACACATAGTGGAATATATTAGGCTTATTTTTTTTTTTTTTTTGTGTATTCGTAACCTTGGATTCCAGCTGGATTCCATTAAATTGGACAGCAATACGTTAATGCTTTGTTGCTCACCACACTGCCTGACTAGCTGAAAAGCTATGAGGCAGCTCTGGTATGGAGTGGAACTCATGGTTACGATGGTCAAGGAGCTATGGCTGTCAAGGGGACAAGCCAAACAAGTGCAGTGCTCATTTATCCTTCAGTATGCTGAGAGTGGTTTTGCTGAGATCTAAGAGACTGAGAGGTACTGGACATGGCTGGTCCTTTCAGTTCAGTAAGAAGAAATGATTCAAAGAATATAGAAGGCCTGGCACCACCAGCTGACACTCCAAAAGTTTTGGGCAGCTCTAAAATGGCTACAGGCTCTTATGGAAATCAAATTCCCCAGACTTTAAAGGACATACTGTTTAAGGATGTGCTGCTTGGCTTAAAGCCAATGAACATATCCTTTTTCTCACCACGACTGAGTGGTGGCCATGCACCAAAGTACATCCCTGAGTACAGGGATCCTCAGCCACCTGGAATGAGACTTGGACAAGGGTATGCCGTGGCACTTGTTGATCCTGAGTAATTTGCTTTTCTCTCTGTGGAAGCCACGCATGGTGGAGGATAAGAAGGTTGTGTACCTGAGTCTTGCTTTTACAGATATTGAGGAGTCAATAAGGGCACAGGCAGCAGAACACAGATGCTTGGAAGAGTTCCCAAGCCCATCAGGAAGCCAGCCAACAGGATCAGCGTCTTAAATATTAAGAGTAATGTGCTTTGATGCCTAATTAAACTATTAGTTATACACAGTGAAACATAAAAAAACAAATGCAAGATGCAACCTTTTATGGTGAATGCTATTTATAGGGGCGGGGGGAAATGAGCAAGAGGAATTAACACAGTGGAATAATGTTATCCAGGTGCTGTCTCTCTAGGCACAGCAGTGAGCTCAGTGGTGGAGTTTCACTGAAAATATACATGCATACTTTCATCCCAAGAGGTTATCTAAACTGATGAAAACAGATTTATGCTTCTGTCCTCTCCCAATTTCTTGTGCTTTGAGAAATAAAGATTACCAAAAGCCGATGTAATTATTTCCGCTCTTTCAGTCTGACCTTGGCACTGGGAGCCAGTAAATTTTAGGTACTAGGTTTGAACATTTTTCCAAGTAAACAAGTGAAAAAAACCAAACAAACTACTGTCTTCCATGCAATCTATTTATGAAATAATGTTTTTGCACTCAGAGAGAAAAAAAAAATCCATCCAGACCATGCAGCATAAGATCAGAACTCCTTTATTTAACTCAGTAGCACAAAGAACTCAAATGATTCACTGCCACAAAACAATGTAAATGCATCAGGAAGTAATCATCTGTCTCTACAGATCAGAATAGTACCTAAAATCTTGCAGATCCAGTTTATCTATGCTTTCATTCTTTCATGCTCTTGGTATTAGACAAAGCTTAAAGCAGACAGCACCTAACTCTCTTTACTCAGATGCAATCACCAGTTAAGACAAAGTCTTACTATTTGTTCATCTTCCAGCACTTGGGAGTGTGAAATATCTCTATATTGTTAGTGTTTGGTTAGATTTCTTAGTCAAAGCCAGCTCTAACAAACTCCATCACTTAATTTTAGAATAAGTACTGCTGGGACCCCCTCTTTCTGTAGTCTTGCTCAGTGATTGCTCAGCATTCTTCTGGGACATGAAGATACTCCAAGATCCTGGCCTCTGTGCACAAAATGGCAGCTCTCCAAAAGGAAAGCCCAAAGGAAGAGGATGAATCCATAGTTTTATTCCTGTTTCCACAATGAACAGTAATAGTGCTTGAGGTATCACACGCTCCTCTGGTGAGATTTCACTCTTCCTGATGACTCCACTAGTGGAGGACAAATGGAAACATCTTAGGCCACCCAGAGTAGATGCCTTCACTTCAAAGGTTAGTTCTTACTTTAGTATAAAGTCATAAAAATCAGACCTCAAGATAGGGAGACATTTGAAATATGGATAGTCTGAAATAGGTTATTTATGAAGCACTTTGCATAGAAAGAGCTTAGAAGGAAAGAATTAAGTGGACTCAGCTTTGCAAAGGTTATTTTTCCATGTTTTTCCAGTGTTTCTTAGCCCGGGTCAGATGCATTAGTTTCTTTTCTTCTATATTGAGCATATATGTACGTGCATAAATGTATGCACATGCTCACATGTGTAGAGTACTTAAAGGCAGATTTGTTTCTGACAGTGGTGAGCAGCAGGCTGATGCATGTTGATGTGAAAGATCCCTCCCCTGCCATACCCTGTCTACACCGTGATCAGTGGTGTAGGGACTTTGTGAACCGGAGGTTACATTCAGATTTCTTTTTTTCTTACTTTCCTTCATACCCTTCCTAGGTCAGTGAATTTCTACCGTACCTTCAGCTTGAGCAGGGATCATTTGAGCTATACACACTCATGGCTTACTGCGGTAAGTAACAATGTCATTCATCTGCTTCAGTGTTTGCCCCAGGTCCGTTTTAGAAACTAATTTGAGATATGCCGACTTGAACAGTTAATTAAATTTGAGAGGCTGTACGATTTGCCCAGCAATATTTTCGGAAGGTCTGTAAGCACTGGTTGTTGAGGGAACAGGCATCTTTATGGAACATAAAGCAGAGATGAAGTCAGAAGCAATCCAAGGTCTCTGGTGTATTACAGCACGGTATATTGGATCAGCAAACAGATATCAATAACTCATTCTGCAAAAGATAGCTGCAATTGAAAAGGTAATAGTCACATTTTTTTTTCTCAAAATTGGGAGACTGTACCTTTGCCTGAGTGACAGAACTGTTACCCCTGAATCAGAAATGCAAAACAGGGTGGAAGCAGGACAGCATTAAAGTTCATTTCACAGACCCACTTTGCGAAGCCGTGATTTCTCTCCCATTATAAACCTGAAAATGCTGTATTTCAGTGCTCATTGTAATAGCCTTCCACAGAAAGGCAGAAAAAGAGAGAGGAAAACTAATGCTTTCTTCTCAGAGACTTACCTGCTTCATATGCTTTCTGCACAACTTCCTACTGAAACTGCCTGAAACCTGCAGACTGATGGAGACTGTCAGTAGTACCAAAGGTGTCTTAGGACTGAGAGGGTATGCTTTTGTTATAGCTGCAGTGTCCCATCTCTGCAACCAGGATTTCTGTCTTTAAAAGGGGGCAGTGGTAAAAAGCTGTGGAAGATCTTTAGGTGCACCCTTGTTGCCCAGAACTTCTAAAACTGGTGAAAATGTGGGTTTCTATTCTGGTGTATAGACAGAATTCCTTGGGACAATGAGCTGATGCATGAGATACCTTCAAATCAAACACCTTTAGTAAAAGAAATCTAAGCTAATATTGCACTCCCTGTCACAGCTCTGGGTACAAACAAGAGAGGAGAGGAAGAACACAAACCATCCTCTAGGTTTCTCAGACCTAACTTCTGAGAATATGAAGATGTAAAGAACATATCTAGGTTTTTCACTTGGATGTTCCTCCATCACAGCCCTGGTAACATGGCAGGAATATTAATGTTTCTTTAGGCCCTGACTTTATTTGCCTGGTTTTAGAAACCTGGACTTTGATGCTTTCATTGAGGAAGTTATGTATGTATTTGCACTCTATGTGTTGTGAGATAAATTACTTAAGCAGTTTATGTAGGAAGAATTATTACTGCAGAATGTAGTCAGGGTATCCTTGTTTTTCATTGGTATTGCAACCTTCAAGAAAATAGACAACATGTGCATATCTTTGTTAGTCCCACTCCATCACCAGAAAAATCAAAGCAGACATTCATATTTAGGAAAATTTGACCCTAAATATTCCCTTGAATGTGAATATTGTGTTATGAATATTGATAGCTCTGTATCCATAGTACTTTTCTGTATTTCCCTATTATCTTTATTGGTCTTAGTGTTAAATGGACGGTTTAGGGACATGGAAACTGCAGAACAGATTCATTACAGGGACTTCCTACCTCAGGCAGCAGCAGCAGCTGGAATGTAAAGTCAATCTCCCCTCCTCTGAAACTGAATGCATATATGAAGACAGATCAATGTCCACGTCCTCCATTTTCAATAATTCATTTAGTTACATTAATAAAATCTATCTATTTGATTTGTCAAATTGCATTACAGAGCCCTCTGGAGCTGACAGGAATTATCTTGTCTCCTGCCCTAGTGCCTGGCTGCCAAATCAGGGGGGTGGAGGTTAGGATCTGTTTTGCCATGGCTCATTTACTCCTGCTGTGCTGGTTTATTCCGCTTAGCTCTAAGTAGGAAGAAGGGAGACAAGTTTCAGGCAATTTGCCCTGTACTAGAGTACACCCTTCAGCCTGGTAATGACTAAAGAGCTGTAGGTACAAGTAGCAGAGACACAGTGAGCTCCTGCAGGTCATGAACTCTGGCAGAATGACTTCTGAGTCACATGCTGGACTTTTGCCTGGTTTATGTGAAATCAGCTCCCACGGTTTTTACTCATTGATAGCTTGGGTCTCCTGCTGGAGCATATAATTGAAATGGTTGTAAAGGGAGTTTGAAGGCTAAGAGAGTAGGAAGATGGGAGTGGGGGTAAAAAAAAAAAAAAGTCTACATGCAATATTGCTGGAAATCCAGGAAGTCACAAAGTATTCAACTGCAGAGATAACAGCACTGATGCAAAACAATGCTTTTATTCTCTCTCTTTTTTTTTTTTTTCTCTGAAATGCATGTTTGTGTCTACAGTGGTGTTCATGTGCCCATTTGGTAGATTGACCTCTTCCATGTATCTTTTTTTTTTTCTAAATATTTATTTTTTGATCGGCAGACTTGGCTCCCTTTGTAGATGGAGTCCAATTTGAAATGATACCCTATAACCTTACGGCAATGTTGTGAAAACCTGAGAATATTTCTGTCTCTGCAGGACACTTGACCATATCTATGGACTATAGCCTAGCCATCCCTAGAGTGCTCCTGCATAACCCATCATGAAACGGGGGAGCCAGTGGCAATCTGCTTTTTCGTTGATGTCAACCCCAGGAGGGTGGGAGGAGGGTGGGTGTCACACAGTAAGGCTGAGTGTGGTGAGATGCCAAACTAGGGCTTTACAATGACAAGAGGCCAGCAGACAGCAGGACATGCTACCAGTGTAGCATGAAAATAGAATGAAAACGTTTTTGGTCTCTAAATCCTGAGCTGTGGGTCTGTCCTGGCTTTGCTGTGTTATCCATGTGTAAGTGATGATGAAGAAGAGGAGCCAGGCATATACTTAGGCTGCAATTTTACCAGACCACAAGAGGTGTTCTCAAGTACCTATTATGCGCAGTCATATTTCTTTCCTTAATGCATATCAGCTTAGGCAAGGGCAAATCCCCCTTTTTGGCCTGGCCTAGGGGCTGAACACAACTGAGATTTTCCACTGAAATCACAAGACTTTCCACTGCTTTCTGTAGGAGTCAGTCTTCCCTTTCCCAAGTCTATTTACTAGAAAAAAAAAAATAAAATCCTTCCCTCACATCTCAAATTAACAATTACGCAGGACTACTGCATCATCCTGAACATCTCATGGAGAAAGTGACTTATTGAGTCCCTCAATAGCTGAGCAGAAATTAAAAAGAAAGGCAAACAATTCACATCGTGTAGGCTAAACTGGCCCTTCTTTCCAGGAGCTTGAAAGATTTAGCTCAATGCTCACAGGACAAGCTATAAAACACATCCTATTTGTGAGGATAACTGGATTTGTAAAGAAAACTGGAGAACACCTGAAATATTACAGATTAAAACAGTTTTTGTCACAGGCATTTAGTAAGTCATTTAACGGGGACACACACATGCATATTTTAGTTGTATATGTTTAAGGGGTTATAAATACTTCCTAGATGCCAATTAAAAAAATTAAAATCTGAGTTTGATGAAGAATCAAGCTCCAAAATGACAATATTGTGCATTTATAGGGTTTGAGAGGTGATAAAAATGAATGGTTTAGTGGATGTTGTATTTCTGAGTATGCATGATTAAATTTTACAAATCAAACACTACCCACTTGCTTACCTCCTATATAAACACCTAAGATTTCTAAAAGCCATATTTGTGGTTAAAGATTAAATAGGATAAATAACTGCAAAAGAAGCAGAAACCCCATTTTGTTTGAACAGTTTCTCATCCTTTACAGGAATGACTAGAAAACAAAATGTCACTTTGGGTTAATATAACCTGTCTTGATTAGTCTTGCTTTGGTGCACGTTGCATTGTGTGACAGCAGACATAAGGTATGCTTTGCTGGATTGTAAGCTTGAAGAGAAACATAACTACGTAATTCCTCTACCATTCACATTGTCTGTCCCCAGGCAGGTATTCAGTTTTTATAAGTGATGAGCTCATTAAGATTTCTGCTTCTTAAAAGCCCCTTAGGGAGACATTTGTGTGTTTGCCATTCTGTATTTAAAGTCTGTAACTGCAAAGTTTTGTTGCAATGTCGTCATTCAGCCACCAGAATGGTATCAATAGCTTGGATTTATAACACATATATCTTCCCATCGAGGGTGACTGTAGGTTAGTGAATCAGCTTTGGAAATCCAACAAAAAGTTCCAGAACTTCAAACAATATAATGACTTCTGGTGGCATGAAAGTTTATTTGCTTTAAAAAAATTGTGCTTTCAGTTGTCTGCCTGTGAAATTTGCTTGCAAGCTAAGGGCATGTTGAGCCCAGTGTTTGTACATGCAGACCAGCCATGAAGAGCAGTTGTAAGGAGAAATAGAGAGTGGCTTTGAGAATTGGACTCATGGGCATTAAACATCCGAAATCAAAAACCATCTTGGAAAATGCCAGCTATACAAGTATTTGGCAGGACACTTTTTAGGAGAAAATGAAGATAACTTTTGGCTGCAATAGAAGTTCTAGACACAATTCTGCCATCAATTTAAATTGGTGAACAAGTCTTATAAATAGCAAGTGTATTGTGTCATGGTATTGCATTTTGATAATTAAACTGCATAATTAGTGCAGTCTCCTGTATCAAATGATATTTTCAGCTGGAGAATATGCATTTTTCCTTAGGAGTGCAGACAGAAGGCTAACTTGATTTATAAAAAAAGGAGAACTTGATACAAGAAACAGACTTTTTTATGTTAAGATATTTAAAACCCACACAAAAAAAGGATTTAAAAGCATCCCACCACAGACTCAGAACAGAGCAGCTGTTTAAAGTGAGCGATACATCCAGGCTTGTAGAGTGCCAGAAGATGCAGATACAGGGACTGGTATTAAAGAAGGCTGTGATAGTGTGAGTTTCCCCCTAATGTGAATGAAGTACTTGGCTAACATTAAAATGGCCATGTCAAAATTTTAGGCAGCTTGCCTTTGCTCCCTACAGGACTGGCCTGTAGGAAAATACCTCTAGTGGCATCCACTGATGGGGAAATGTAAGCTGCGTTATTTACCTGTGTGGAAAACAAAGGCCTCAAGTGTGGGCTACAAATAATAATTTTTTTAATGCAACATTGTAACCCTCATCTAATCACTGAATTTCTGATACCACACATTCTCCATACCATGTTTGGTAGTTCTGAAGGTATGCTTCATAGCATCTCCTTCACTGAGCTTTCTAACTGCTCACTTTTGCAACTCTGCCTATGGTGACCCGATGAAATCATTCTGTCCCATTATGCATAACAAATATGTCTTTTGAAACAGAGTTCTACTGTTCATATTGCTCTTTGTTTAATTTTAATGACTCACTCAGAAACCTTTTTTTTTCAGATCTGTTGTGAATCTCTGTGCAAAGTATTCCAAATAGCAAAGTATGTAAAGAAAAATGGACCTATAAATTGCTTTATTTCTTCTGTGTACTGATATCTGGGCATTACCTCAAGATTGTTGTATTAGGTTCCTTCTCATCTATTTAATAGAGTCATAGAACCATTAAGGTTGGAGTAGACCCCTAAGATCATGGAGTCTAACTGCTAACTTAACGCTGCCAAGTCGACCACTAAACCGTGTCCCCAAGTGACACATCTACATGTCTTCTAAATACCTCCAGGGATGGTGACGTCACCACTTCCCTGGGCAGCCAGTTTCAATTTCTGTGAAGGAATTTTTCCTCATATCCTATCTAAACCTTCCCTAGTGCTACTGGACACCATTTCCTCTTGTCCTGTCACTTGTCACTTGTGAGAAGAGATTGATCCCCATCTCTCTACAGCCTCCTTTAATGTAAGTGTAGAGAGTGATGATGTCCTCCCTGAGGCTCCTTTTCTCCAAGCTAAACAACCCCATCTGTTTCAGCCACTCCTTATAAGACCTGCATGCCAGACCCTTCCTCATCTCTGTTGGTACCTCTCCTTACTTCAGTGGCAAGTTCAGTTGCCACTGTATTGTTCAGAATTATTTTGGATTATTTTTGCAGAAACAAGCTTAAGTTTGACCTGCCTGAGATGCTAAGATTTGGCAGAGCTGGTTAATATTAGTATGGTCAGTTTAACATTTAAGGCATCATCAGAGAAATGCACTGCAGAACCTAAACTATCCCTCAAAATCCTTCATGGATTGCTGGTGGAAGCAATGTAATATGCCTGTCATTACAAGAAACAGTAGAAATAGACCAATGTGCATCTGAGAATTTTATTTATTGGAAGAAAGACCTTCAATATCTAAAGTTTTTCATTTCCCCTGTAATAATCTTGCATTGAAACTTTTGACTGCAACAAGATCAGAATTGATGGTGGTGATTTACACTTCACTCTCCCTCTTGATTTCACTTTGGTGTCTCTACAAAATTATTGACTTACAAAGTATTCTGATACAGTTGAGTCTTAGAGAGCGAAGACAAATAGTTACTCTCCGGGAGCTTTTGCTCTAAGCTTTGCTTTAAGGGCTTTTGCTCTAAAAGGAGTATCTGTGTATTATTCATATAATTTTGGAGGAAGAGGATACTACAGCAATGAAATAAACTGTTTTAATTCTGTGTATATTTGAACACATGGAATTTCTGATAGTTGTTGGGAAGGTCCCTCTGACATTTCACTTACCTTTATCCTCTTTAGATAACTTTAAAAATTACAAGACATGGAACTAAAATTCTAAGAATGGTATGAAAAGGCTAAGAATGAAATATTTGTGTTCTCTTACTCCAAGTCAATATATTTAAAAAATTCTGTGTTTCAAGTCTTTTAAAGATTACTTAAAATATGTAAGTTCTAATTATTCTAATAAAGTCCTTTCCCTGTATATGTACTTACAAATGTACATTTATGTATACAAATAATTTATGTCTCTGTCTCTGCACCTCTTTTAAAATTGCTTCAGTGTATCAGATACTATATTGCCACCCACCTGCAAAACTCAAGCAAGGTCTAAAAAGAGGAGTCATTAAATCTTAGCTAGTTGGGTAGCTAATCTGTGAACCTTGAAAAAAATGCTACTGTATTTAGTATTTGGTTGGGTTGTTTTAAAAATACTTGGCCAAGAACAGGAGACAAGTACAAACATAAGTCCTGGTTTAAAAAGCTCACAATTTAAAGCCCTTTAGAAAATTACTTACAGAGAGATCAAAAATCCAATTAACATTAAAGTTATGCACCATGAAATCCAAGGAACGGTTGTTTTCTAACACGGAATTAGTATAAATATATGATATTGGCAGCATACATTTGACAGGCTGTCTAGGGCATGTGCTGTTACTCCAGGGTTTCTTTAGTAATTGTCTTCCAAGAGACATTTCAGTAATCGAAAGAGAAGACAGTTGTTTATTTTGAAAGTGCCAGCAATGGACCTCAAACAACTACTAGATCAGGTGTACACAGTAAAACCCTGAGTCTTAGATAATGAAAACACAGACAAATTATAAAAGCAATAGTGCAGACCTTAAAAACAGGCTGGAGAAATGAAAAACCATGAAGTTCATTACCTGCTAATCCTGCAGGATTCACATTTCATTGAAGAGGAGATCATTTTAGGCATTGGGGCAGAGCCTCTCAGGTGTTTTATAGGAATGTTGGAAAAGGGTAGGTAGCTCATGTGAAATTAAATGCCTCTTTAAACAATAATATTATCGTAACCAACTAGCAATTGCTAATTTAGCAGTAAATACTATGCCAAATACAGTGTTTGACTGGAAGAGGGAATCTTTGCACAGCAACTTGACAGTTTTATAAATCTACTACAAGAAGTAGTTCTGTACATCAAATTTTTGACACCACATTGCATATGCAAGGTCATACAAAAATCCACCAGACATTACTCAGAACAAATGAGAGCCAAAAAACAGTCAGCTTTTGAATTAATTTTGCTAATAATATTGTACTGGGGAAATGGCTGTTGAAGCAGAAGGCTAGGGATGTATTTATTATTTCTGTCATTATTTATATTACAACAGAATATAGGTATTCTAGAAAGTTTAGGCCTTCTTAGGCATATTGCAGACACACAGGGAAAGATGTTGCCTTAGAGACCTAAAAGCAAAACAAAATAAACATGATGAGGGAAAGCAAAAGCAAAGAGGTACAGTGACTTTCTTTTGGACAGGCAACATGTGAGTGACAGAATGACAGGCGAGGTCCATTCCTCTTGTGTCCCCCACCTTCACCTGCTCCTGCTCTGGCTACTTGCCCAGCTGGCCTGATCTAGAACAGTAGCATCAAACACACATTTTGAAAAGTGCCCAAGATGGTCTAGGACACCAAAGAAGACAATTTTTTGGATGGATCTGCCACCTGTCTGGTTCCCTGGTACTGCAGGCAAGGACATTCCCTCCCTGGCCCCACCGGTCCTGTTAGGTTATAAAACAGGACACTTCAGAGGCATGTAGCCTAATTCGGCATTTATTGTTTTTAATAGCAAAGACATAATCTGAACTTGTGCTTAGCTAGTTTCTATGAATGTTTGTCCTTGTCCTGCCACTCTATTCCTTTTAGCTTTGCATTTATTCTCTTCATCAGGTGTATGTGAATAACTCTCCCTAACAGGAACTGTCTCCCTATACATTTGTGTTTTTCTCCAGCACAGTGAAATTGCAGCCATTTGGCCTCTGCAATAAGTGTCAAAATCAACATAAAATCAGAAGGAGAAATTATATAAGGAGAAACGAGACAAAAGCAGAAGAATAGCCTGGTGCAAAACTGTGTTATTGTAGAGTAAATAAACACATGCCAAACCCTTTCATTATCTCTTGCCCTTGGGTACATCTTGGGAAGAAAAAGATGGGAGAGAAGCCACATGAAGACTTTAGGGAAGTCATATGCTTCCAAAGTCTGCTTTAGCCCTCTCTAATGCATCCTCTAGTGCAATCCAAATGATACCACCTACATGAGTCCTATTCTTGTCCTCCTTGTCACAGACCCTCAGTTCCAGTCGCACATAAATAACATGGTAGACTTGCATTTAGAAAAGCAATTTCTTGATGCCTTAATGAATGTTAGTTACAAGGACTCCCCAACTTACCTAGAAGTTTAGTGCCTCTGCATAAAATATTTATAATCAGGCCATTGCTGGCTACTGCATAGGTCAGATGGAGTACAGGACAAACACGTCTAAACTATCCAGTCTCATCTTCATTTGCTGGAAGTGTCTTGATTTAGAAATAAAAGTTAACTTGTTATTAGTTAATGACAATTAGTTATTATTCCCAACTTCCTTTGTCTCCATATATGTATTTTTAGTAAAGCACAGCATTTTTTGTTTGCTCTTGGTACAGGTCTTTGTTGCCCTACAATGTTCTGTATGACTGGAAACTGTCCCAGGCCATGCATTTCAAAAGGGTTAGTAAATTTGGAGAATTTCTGCACTGATAACAAGATTAACAAGAATCTATTACAAATGTGACTTTTATTTTTGAATATTCAATTATAGTTTGTAACTCTTTAATTGCATACCCACTGTTTTTTTCCAGGACTAGTCTTGCATACAGTGTCAGCAGAGATAGGACCATTAGCTGTCATTTCTAAAACTGAGTAATGGAAATGCTCTGCATTGTCCTGGTATTGCCATTCAGTGTCATATTGCCAAATGCCCATTTTCTCTGACATTTCTTCTCATGACTGCAGATACTGTAATTGCAGTGAGACCTCTGTATTTTTTATGTGCATATTTTTAAATGAAAAAAGTATTGTGAGATAAATCTTTTTACTGTTAGTTTCTCTAGTCTCATTAAAAAATCTCTTCAGCATTCCTTAGGTAGCTGAAAAGCAACGTAAATCTACAAGATGAGTGATGCAGCTGTAAATGCTTTACTAGGTAATGTAAAAGAGAATGACATAAGAGATCTCTCAGACAAAGCCCTTCTTTCTGAACATATGGGATACAAAACAACTAATTTCTGGTTTTACCTTGCTAATAGTGCATGTATTTTTCTCACAGTGCATCTGAATAAAAATGGTTTATGAATGAAAATTAGTTATTAAAGGGCAGTGCTGAGTATCCCAAGTTTTGATGCAAGCATTCATGCAAGATAAGTTAAACATACATTGTAGTCAGTTCATCAGCCATAGGACGAAACTGTTTGTACAACTCAGATTTTCTTAAAATTTGTATTTCTGCTTTCGAGACGTTTAAGAAGAATTAGTATTGAAGGAGCAATCATTCAACTCTTTTAAAAAAATAAGTCCTTTTAAAATGTTAGCATTGGAATCCTGTGAGAGGTCCTGTTCAGGAATGAAGTCTCCATCTTTCTTTTTTCATCAGGGAAATAAGCTCCTAATGAAAATGTGGCTTCTTTATTTTCTTATTCAAATGTTATCTTATGCTGCTAAAATGACATTTTCATTATGTTAGAAGCAGTCTTGATCAAGTGAAATCCTTGAGGACACTTCACCAGAAGTAGAAAAATGGATTTTAAACTGATGGAAAATACAAATTTGTTTTTCAGTCATAAAATGGGGTAACTGTGCTTGCTCCTCAATATGGACTCATGTGGATAGCTGCTGTAGTGAGTGCACAAATATCAGATACTATGCAAATATCATATTAACTTACACAGTAGAGGAATACCAATCAGCCTTTGGTAGTAACCACAACAAAGTCTCTGGGTGATTCAAGTTTTAACTCATTGACTCCAAATCTTTCTCTCCTTGTCTCCTGCTGTAAGTGTTTCTACAACTTATGCCTCCACATGTACAGGTGATCCTGCTCGACAGCGTGTTTGCCATGTGGGATACCAAGAAGATATCATTACAGTCTCACGGCTACAATTCAGAGGCTGCATAAGATGACTTTCCAGACACTTGCATTTTTATTGTAGTTGTCTTGGCATTATTAAGAGTAAAACAATCTCCCATCTGAACTAGGAAAAATACATATTTTTCTTTCCTGTTTCCATAAACCACAACCTGGTGCTCTTTATTGCTTTATACAGATGAAATAATTAATTTTAATAGCCCATCTTAAAACTTAAGGAATAGGTTTGTCCTTTTTAGGTTGGCTGTCTTACATCTAGTTACTGAAGTTTATCACTAATCTGCAATTAGTATACAACTTTGAGTGTTTAATATGTGTACATTTAACAATATCCAGCAGAACAGACAACAGATATAAAAGAACATCATGTCTTCAAATGTTACTTTCCTGTTGGGTGCGAAACAAGAATGGAACAGAAGTTATTAGTTCATTGCTTTGCTGGATCAGAATATTTTCTTACTGTTATACAGAATAATGAAGTTTACATAGCTCTCTGGTATACAAGCCGTGAGAAATTGTATTACTTCTGGTATTCAGTCAACTTCCCTGCTATATTTTTCCACCTTATCTTTGGGGGTACAAAACAAACTGTAGAGGCTAAAAATCTTTTTTTTTTTTTTATTGCTAACTACTTACATTCCTTTTACATGCTGAGCCAGTAGGCTTGCACTTCATGAGATCACAAAAGTAGCTGTTGATCGTTACTGGAGTAGGAAAACCACACTGTAGAAGTCAAATTAAGATACTCTGGATTTCAAAGGATCTGGTATACAGGAGAGCAAAAAAAGTAAACCTTAACGTTGTTGAAGGAGCAATTGCATGTTCCACCCAGCAGTTTCACAAGCAATTTGGAATTGCACCGTATAACTGTGGAGTAATGGATAGGGTTAAAAGTTAAAGAGAATAAGAATTACAGAGGAGACCCAGCTGCTGCTTCTCGGATGAAACATGGTCATGATTACCCACAAAGGTTCCCCAAACACTGATAAAGACCTGGTACAGAAGATGCACCGCAGAGGGGAGTGATGTGAGGGAACTGCAGTCTCCCTCCACAAACCTCCTGCAGGAAGGTGATACTTTGACTGTGCCATGTCTGTCCACCAAGAAAGACAGATGCTAAGGACAACTACCTAATTGAGTATGTATGATTAGATTAGCTAAAACGCCACCTAAACCTAAAGAAATAGTATAAAAGGAATTTGGAAATGGAGAAAAATCAGAGGAAGATTTCCACTGAAACTGCTGGATCGGCCGATGGGTTGAACCCGTCTTCCCTGCCCTGACCAGGGATGCCTGTTGGGTGAGAAACTTACATTATGCCTGCCAACTGTTGCTTTTAAGGACCAGAGCTTGCTTTTGGTCCATAATATATTAGTAGATTGTTTTGAGTTTGTGCTTGTGCCCGCTTTATGTTATTATTTGATTGCTTTCGGTGTGTTCTTGCAGCTAGACCCTACCACTGACAACCACGAACCTCATTAACCAGTCACAATTTGTATTAATAGACAGTGTTATTCTGTAAACTGTTAGAATGAGTCCTTTATAAGGCACTGACAGGTTGCCCGTGGTGGAATAACACGTGAGAAGACCTGCTGAGAGGTTTTCCCTTTACACTGTTACATGGCAGTCTCCAAAAAAGGGCAACCAAATTACCCCAGTCTTGGGTAAAGTTCCCTTATGGAATACCTGACAGTTTGGGTCAGATATACCTGGTTTCATTTTCCCTGAGGCACCAAGAGACAAATCTCTGTGGGTAAAGAAAATCCCCCCACTCTAAGGGTTGGGTGTATCTCCCCTTTTCACATGAAAATAACATGCAATTGAACTCAGCAGGACTTCATTGATTACTTCTTTTGCATGTGATTCTGTGGGATGATACGGTTTTTAAAGATGGCTCTCTCCCATTATGGAGTGACTGTTGGTATGCTATACGTAATCTCATACTCAGACAACTCACCGTGGTGCGAGGACAGACTTATTAACTATGCTTGACCATAGACCAGAATAACGCAAGTACCAAAGCACAAAGAGACAGAAGCAAGACCTAGAAGCTGGTGGGCAGCAGGCATCTATTCATGTCTCTCACCATGGCCATACTCCTGCCCAGCCTCAAAGCAGGACAAGCCTTACACAGTTACTTACTGCAGTGAATAGTTACACAATGTAAAGTGGGTATCTTTGTTGTCAAAATAACATCAATCAGTGATAATCTGTGTTTCACTTAATCATGCTGAAATCACAAGAAGTGAGACAAATAGAGCTGTCCCATTCCTTGAAAGGCATGCTCTCAGCGACACATCAGTTTTTTGGGAGCATCTTTCCCTTTAAGTCCTTTTGAAAATTCTGTCCAATTTTTCGATGGATGTAAACTGCACAAAGTGCAGTTCAGCACTCTAATCTCTGTTATTAATACATAGGTAATAATTATATTCCATTGGGAGGATATATTTAATTCCTTTTGCTTGCAATGAAATTCATTAGCTTGGCAAAAAAAAATATGACCATAGCCATTTCCAAATAAATAAATGAATTTTAGTGCTTCAGGCATACCCATGGAAAACTCTTACATGGAAGAATTAACAAACAGCTAAGTGCCATTGTACATTAAAGGATGCCACTCAAATATTAGGACCAGGAGCAACATGAAATGTACGTCTGCGACACACAGGGCCTGACCATTACTGCTGTTTCATCCACAGGATCTATTTTACCACTACTTCTGCTTTTTGCTAACAGAATTCCAGTTATTTCAGAAATTCAATCATATGATGAGGAATCTGCTCTAATTCCCACTGAAAATCTGTTCTAATGTATTCTATACTTACATGTTTTTAATTAATATATTTCCATCTTCAGTATCTCCTCTCATTGCTCTTTGTATATGAAGGTAATCTAATCACTCTTAGCTTCCAATATAAAGTAATTTTCTACCACCAGATATTTTGTAATGCTGTGTTTTTGCACCAAGTGCAAAGTTGAAATAGCACCCCTGTTTTTCTGTGCTTTGACTGCTTGATAAAGAAATCTATTACCCACTAATTTTTTGCCACTGCAAGGGACTTTCTTTCCCAGTTTCTGCCAGATTTGAAATGTTTACAGGATCGTACAGTTTAAACTAGGATTTCTTTCACTGAAAATATTAATGTGATTGTACACATTCATGTTAAATTCTTTAGGCGTATATAACCTCAGAAAATGATCTTTTTAAATCCTTTTCCATCTTGAGAGTTATCCTATCATCATTCCTCTACTCTGCATGAGAGGCTTTCACATCTTGCTTTCATAGTTCTAGTTCTTCCATCTCATTACCCAGGTTTCCTGCATTAGTCCACAAACCACTTCATTGTTTTCTTCTGACATCACAGTGTTTCCAAAGTCAATTAAATATAGCCAATTTGATAAATTCTTTCATCCATCCACAGAAGCACTTTCTCTTTTACCCCTTCTGTTCACTACCTTATTCTCTTGCATAGCTTTGTGTCCCACTACACTTTGTATCTGGCTACAGCCTCATTTCCAGTGTTTTTTGCCTTTTATTTATTAACAGCAATTGTTCAGGCAGCATATGTCTCTCTCAGTTCCCTGCAACCTGGATGGATGGTTTCTTTATCTATTTTTGTATCCTTGATTGCTGAAGGTCAGTGCTCCAGACAGGTGCAAACTCTCCCCTGAGAACTGATGCTCTTTCTGGGAATGCTTCCTAAAGGTTGAAAGCCTCGAAGTCCCTAAGCAGAGTTTCCTAAGCAGGGTTTTGCTGTGTTTTTGGCCACAGCTGGCCTGCACATGGCATTTTATCTATCATGTCATGTGGTGAAAGAGTTCATTAGTGCTTCCACAGCAATCATCAGCACACCGTTACTTTTTCTTGCCTTTTTGAATCTACAGGATTATGGACTTGCTTTGTTCTGAGTAAGAATTACAGGATATCAGGGCTCTTGTCTTAAAACATGCTTCAGTGTTTCAAAGGTGTGGGTGGGAATCAAATTCCTTACTGCAAGAGAGGCCAAAGAGTTACAGCCCCAAGGAAATGTCTGCACTATTTGACACTGTTTGAAAACCCCAGCCTGTGCTTTATTCCATGAGGGAACACCTCAGTATGCTGGACAGCTAAGCAGTGTGCCCTGTTTTCCCCATCCATGAGCAGACAGTGTCGAACCCGTATTTTTACAAAACATCTACAAGATAAATACTCTTTATATTTGGCATGTGTCATTATGATAACATTTGGATAGCCACCTATCTGTATACTTTGATGATCAAGCTCTTAATATGAGTATAAAAGCACAGATTAAGTTTTCAGTCTGCTAAATTTTTTATTTCTAAATGATTTATCTATAACACATTCAATGCCAGGGATGTCTTAATGTCCCTCTTCAAAGGGAAAAGCTATGAAAGCCTAGCTCCAGTGTGCTCACACAAAAGGTGGACCACAGATGCAGTCTCAAAGCACGTGAGTTCCTGCTCCCATTGTGCATTTTGTGCCCCTTGCCAAACTCACAGCCCCTGTCTCAGTGTGACACCCCCAAGTAAAAGGTCCCTGGCAAGGGGTCTGCAGGAAGGAATCCCACTGAATGTAGATTATCCTGGAGCTCGGGGGCTTCTCCTATGCTTTGTTACTGTGAGGACAAGGGGGAGATTACTGAAATGAGAGCTCTATTTCCAACAGGGGATCTAGGTTTTGGGGTAGGGCTGTAGCCATGGTGACCATGCTGAACTCCTGAGTGAGAGCCAGACCAACCTAATCTCTGTGGGGCTGCACCTGTGAGACAGAACTTCAGGTGATGCAGACTGATAATAAAATAAACATCTTTATTTTTAATAGATGGACAAAACAGATCTGAAACCAGACAGTATTTTCCTAAAATGCATGGGCACTATTGGATACAATACAAATGAAGTGAAAACATATATATCTATATTATGCTTCTTATCTGTTTTGTTAAGTATAGTCTTAATATAACATTTCTGACACAGACAAAAATATACCTTTTTTTAACAACAGACACAAACACTGCCCTGATTAATAGCAGATTTACAATAACTTACTAATTTCACATGGAACTTGATCAATACACTTGAAGGGCAGAAGGGAAAATGAATAAGTTTTTTTCCTATGATACTCCTATTTCCTAAATTGTTGTACTATATGAAAATAAAAGACTAAATCTGACTTTTACTGTATTTGATCCACTTAATGTTTACATTCAGTTCAGGTTCACAAAAGTATTTTTTATTTATAATACATATACCATCCCATTTGAACAAATATAGATGAGATCATAACTTTTTTGACATGTCAGCTATGTTATTAACCTTGATTTTATGAAAATATCTCATGCAAAGGAGGTAAAAATCCCTGTCAAATAAATGTTATTCACAAATGCTGAGAATATGAAAATAAAATGTATGACTGTGATATGAATATTTTATCTAGACATTGTTGGCTCAGAAACAATAACCTCAGTGTCTGAAAATGAGCTCTTTGCTTCACTGATTATAGATCCAATTTACTGCGCAGTACTACTGTTTACAAATTGCAAAAGTGAAGGAGTGTCTGATAATTCCTCTGAAAATAAAATCTACTTGAAGAATCATGACCTGTTGGCATTCTGTTTGTGGAAGTAACTTGGGTTGTATTTTGTTCCTTTTTTTTTGTTTTGTTTTGTTTTGTTTTGTTTTGTTTTAATACACAGCTATCAATCACAGATATGGCCTTTGGTTATATGAAGAGCTCTGTACAAATGTAATGGTAGGAAAGCTGTACTAAGGCAAATAAAATGTATAAACAGACTTTGCACGGGTTCACATGGCTATTTAGTTTAGCTTTTGTAGTCATCCCATCCACTGTGCAGCCCACTACTGCAACCACGGTAGGCATTGCTGGACTCACACAGTGACATGCACACAGAATTGGTATGCGGAAAGCAGAGTTATAGTCACAGGATGAACAGAACACTTCTTTCCTTTGCATGATAAAACTTCCACAGTGTGCTACATGTAAAAGTGCAATAACTCTTCAGTCTCTGCAGAGAGGACTGAAAAAAACTCTGTTGGAACCATTTTCCACCCAGGGAATGCATAGTTCCATCTACACAGGAATACTCAATTTCAATACTCACATCAATTTCAAAAATTTTCCATAGGATAAAAAGTATACAATATTCTGATAACGTTGAAAGCATCTGAGTTGAAATTTTTGGACTAACATCTTTATGTTTTTCACTGACCTGTTTTTTTGAGCATTTTAGAAACATTTACATTTTTTATGGCAAAAAGGGAATACAAAAGAAAAAGGTTTTCATTTTCCATCAAAATTTCTTAATTGATTCGAGCTGAATTCCCTTCGCTTTCCTTTTTCTCCCACAACTGGACATTTTTGAATAAATAATATAAAAATGTTGCTGTATTTAAAGCATCTGCTTACTATGAGGCCTTTCATTGTGAAATTCTATCAATTCCTGGACAAAACTGAGGTAAGAGAAAATTTTTTAGGAAGACAGACCTACAGGTGACTGTAAAATGGAATTTTCTAACTTAACTTGGAACTGCTGCATAAGGCATTGGTTATGTAAGCAGGCAAAATTGTGGCTTGGTATTTTCTCGTAAGAAGGGATTCAGGCTAGAGGATTCGGGCTAGAAATGGACAATCATTCAGCAGTGCTTTGTTCTCTCTCTCTTTCGTCTACACAATCTCTTTCCTCATCTCGCTTCTGTAGTTCATGGAGAAATGAATACTGCTCAGCTCGTGTTTGGTTTGTGATACTCAGCACCCTGAATTTCACAGGTGGCTTGTTCACTCATCTCACAGGAATTCTGCATTCCTTTGCTATATTGGCTCTTTTGGGTTTTCAGTGCAGATTCTGATTTTGATTCCCTCCACTCAGAGAACACTCAATATTTGTTAGCACAGTAGTACCT
The DNA here is from genome assembly GCA_013396735.1 of Grallaria varia. NCBI lineage: Eukaryota > Metazoa > Chordata > Aves > Passeriformes > Formicariidae > Grallaria > Grallaria varia. The sequence goes on along the minus strand of VWZG01009401.1, from coordinate 89,778 downwards.
CAGGTCACAATACATATTCAGAACTGAGATGCAGCATTCTTTTTAAATGCAGTGTAAGGAGAGAAAAAAAAAAATCAACATCTGTAAAATTAATTTTCTCTACATATAAAATATATTCTGTTAAGACCCCATAAAAGGAGCAAAAACATACCTAAGGATTCAACCCTGTGGAAGCTTATGTCAATATTGAATGCACAAGTTGATGGCTTCTTCCTTTAGCAGCAAAACCTATTCTTACATCTCCCACCCTCCAGTATAGCTCTTCATGCTGTGAATGTTAAAAAAAGTAATTTCACCAGGGACCAGCAACAGGAGGATATCTGGATTTCAGTGGAACATTTTGTGTCATGAGTAGATTTTAAAAATAATTATTGGAGCATAACTCTTAACTGTACAGAAAACTAGAGCTCCCACTGTATGAAAGGCACGTACCATTGGGGACAGACACAATCATCTGGCCAGGGGCAAAGGGAAACCACATTGCATGTGTTCTGCTGGGCAGCATCTCCTTCCTTTGCTGTTTTGGGCCAGCATTGCCATTCATGAGTGAAATCTTGTCTGCATCTGGCCACTGCTGGTGCTCCGCAGTGTTACTGTGATGGTCAGGAGGACAGATATTAATGAAGGAGTCCAGCATTTAGTGAAAGACTCCACTGTGCCTTTCACTATGCTTCTGGATTCAGCTTTCCTTTCAGCTCCTCTCCAAGCTGCTTTCAGAGGCAGACACTTACAGATCTGGAAAGTTGTCCAGCAAGCCTGTTTTTTGGCAAACTTTTGAGGAAATGTGATTTTTTTACAGAAAATCTACACTTTCCAGAGTAATCCCAGCAAGACAAAACCAAAAGACCTTTCAATAACTTAGAGAAGACTTTTTTTAAATAAGTGAAAACCCTCTCATCTCTCCTTTCAAGCCTTCTTGACTCTTTATTTTTCAATATTTACTCCATTGGTGCAGTTGCTTGGTGTCAGACTGCTTTGCCCAGTGTTTATTTTGATGATAAGTCAAGATAGGACTTCTTTTCTCAACATGGAAAAGTTCTATTTATTTGATGATTTTTTTTATAAGAGTCATTTTTCACAAGCTGAATTTCAACTCCAATTATTGCTTTAAGAATTTTGGTGACTAAACCACAGGAAAACAAAAAAAAAAGAGCACCTATATTAACATACTTTGCTTAAGGTTGCCTTGCATTAGGCATTACATAATTTTAAACTGGTGACTTTCTTTTAACTTTTTTAAAATTAATGTATGATGTTTAGCACTCCTATAAGGAATTTATTACTATTTGTGCATTTTGCTGTCTCACGCAAATAATAAAATACTACATTGCCCTATTTAAATTTCTTTATGAGGAAAAAAATGACCAGATCAAAACCCCAGGGAAGTTATCTATCTGTCTTTGCTCAAGCAACTAGCTCTTTAGTAATAAATCACTTATAGCCGTGACAATATATTTTCACTTAATGCCAATAAAATGTTGACTGATAGTATTTCAGAGTGACTGTATTATAATCTCTTCATATGATATCCTAGATATATAACTGTTGCACATTTTCTGCTACATATATTTGCAACTGTAAATATTTTTGAATTGCAGTATATAGTTCTGGGTAGAAAGAACAGGATCTATTTTGGTAAACGGTCTAAGAACTAATCCAACATGTTAGATAATAGCAGAAAATAGTTCCTCTCATGCTCCTGCCCCTAGAAACAACTTGAATGTGCAGCGGCATTTTATTCTCAATTCTTTTCTTCTGATAAAATACCTCTTACTATTCTTTGTAGAAGATCCTGTTTCGTGTTGTTTTGCCTGTGGCTACCAGATTTCTTTAATTATCCTCAGTGTTGGACAGCTCTGGACTTGAATCGACGTAGTTGAAGGCTTCCTTGTTTGTGAAAGTTGAGCTCAAAGTTAGGCTGTGCCGTGGATTCACAGGTGCAAGTTCATTGAGTACAATATTGTCACTTTTTACAAGAGTTGCTTTGTCCATGTGTTCTCTACTGTACCTGGCAACAACAGCATCAAGGAAATCCAGCTTTGGTGGCAAAGTCCCACTTTCAAATAAGTATTTGGCTAAGTAAGAGACTAAAACGTTAGTAAAGAAGGAGGTGAGCATAGCAAGTGTTTTAAATGGGAATCGCTGGACATAGATATTATTATCATCTTGATACCAGCCAGGATAGTAGATCAAGGGCTGAAGGTAAAGGTACGGTTCTCCTCCAGTTATTCTGAGAACAAGGCCAAATAAGTATCCTGCAATGGCACCGTAGGTGTTGGTTCCTTTAATAAATAACACACAGAGGAGCTGGGGGAATATGATGATATAAACAAGGTCAGAGCTGAGGTACCACAGACCATACACGGACGAAGCCAGCAGCGCCATTGCTGTTGCTGATGCTCCAAACAGAAGAACAGTGATCCTCATGACCCACACAATTTCCCTGTCTGAAGCCTGCAAGAAAAGGGCAGTGTTAGGCATTTTTTTCATGGGGATTCATGCGTGCCTACATTTGTGCACAGTCAATACAAGATGCTGCATTGTAAGAGGAAATTTGTCATGATTCATTGACGAATATTTACAAACTAGTATCTTTATCTCCATCTCAAGCTCAAGGAGAAAAAACAAACCCAAGGGTTTTGGTTGCCATTCTCAAAGTCAGTAATTTTCAGAACATAGGGAAAATTTGAGAATGTGTCAAAAAGAAAGAACAGCAGTGTTACAAAAAGCTGTTAAATTAAAGCACAATATGGCTCAAATAGAAAAAAACCCTGTCATCATCGGAATTTCTTCTTCTCCATTTCCTAAAAAGAACTCCACCTCACTAGACCATTTTGTTGTCAAATGATTTCCTGATAAAGAATAATTAGAAAACTGTCTCATTTTATTAAGGATTTAAGTAAAACTTATGGATGCAGTAAAAACAATTAGCTCTTTGGATAAACTGCAGTGCCATGAGAACTCTTGAAGCTACCCTCCCCAAGCTAGCTTTTTCATCTCAGTTATCAGTCACAACCATCAATATTTTTACAGCTTTCAGTTTGTCCAATAAACTGTTAGGAACTAAATTATGTACTTTTCCTAGTCATAGGAAGGAATATGAAAGAGGTGTTTCAGTATGAAATTACACCACAGTCAATCACCTAGTTGAGGCCTCACCTAAAATTTTCTCTAAAAGTAAAAGCAAAAATGTTATCTCACATTTTGCCGAAAGGAAAGCTGGTAAATGTTCCGAGCAAACATAGAACTTGCTGATAAAATTGAAGAGTCAGCTGAGGACATCACGGCAGCAGATACAGCACCGAGGCCAAAGAATGAGATATAGACTGGGCAAAGGTACTGCAGCACGATTGGTAAAATCATATCTGCTTCTTTTTTAGTCTTGGGGTCAGGGACACCATAATCAGTCTGGTTCCAAGCTGCAATATGGACACGGGTATGTTATTAGTAATATTAGTGGTCATCTGCTACAGCATCGCTTGAATTCACGTGTAGTGAGCTATTTGTATTGCCACATGTTCATTCACACTCAGTGACCAAAATGTCATTAGGGCCAGAGCGATGACATTTCAGAGAGACAGTGTCCCACTGGCTTCTGTTAGGTAAATTTAATTCTGCTCAGCATTTTTTCTTATCTCTAAAATAAGTCTAGCCACAGCCTGTAGTTATCCAGTAGAAAGTTTAACATTAAAACTTTGCATTGCTCATAAATGTAACTTTCTTCAAAACAAGTCTGGGATCCATGTTTCTTAGTGATGTGTTTAACCACTCTCTTGGATTACAGACAGAGCTTGAAGTCCCCAAGTGACACATCTGCATGTCTTTTAAATACTTCCAGGGATGGTGAATTCATTCTGGGCAGCCTGTTCCAGTGCTTGACAAACCTTTTTGTGAAGAAGCATTTCCGAATATCCAATCTAAACCTCCCCTGGTGCAACTCGAGGCCAATTCTTCTCATCCTGTCACTTGTTACTTGGGAGAGGACACCAACCTCCACCTCACTACAAGCTCCTTTCAGGTAGCTGTAGAGAGCAAACTCCTTTTCTCCAGGCTGAACAACTCCAGCTCTCTCAGTCTCTCCCCATTGTTACTGTTGGGAACAGATGAAAGTACCAGAATCTAACTAAAACACTGAATAGAAATTTTATGTCTGTAGATACCTAAAATGTGCAAAATTATTTAATTTCATCCACTGGGGTAGGAGCAATTTCCTTTGGGAGAAATATTGGATAATATTATTTTTCTGTGTAGTCTCATGTTGAAGAAATCATGAGGCAATTAATGATGCCACCTGGCTATCTAACTTCTATGTCACCTTTATCTAACATAAGCCTTGTTTTCTCAAAGTTACCGCACTATTCATTTGACGTTTATTTTACTACTGACTTTTAATCACTTACCTGTAGATGCTCCAATTGCACCAATGAGTACTGCAGGAATCGCCATCACAAGACAGCCGAAAGCAGCCAGGAATGACAGCACTTGAGCATATGTGGCAGAAGATGAGGAAAGAACTCGCTGGAAATATGCTTGCCATGGTATTCCTCCTAATGTCTGCAAACACAACAGGCAGCATGTTGTCATTGGGGGTTAACTGGATTTTTTTGCTATCACCATATAGAGAGGATGTAGAAGCATCACTTCAATGCTGAAAACCATGTTGCTACTTTTTAATTTATTTACTGAATACCAGTCGGCCAGTAATAACTGCAACTTTCATTCTCACAAGCAATGTCAAAACTGTGTAAGTCCACTTAAATCCCGCTGTTTTAGACAAGTTATTTTTTGTACAATTAGAAGCAACACTTTGCTTAAGTATTATGAGCTGCATAAATACTTAAGAAAGTCTTATAAAAAGTTATAAAACACTATAGTTCTATTTCACATTTGAAGAATTTGCCCTTTAATACCCTTCCCCTACCAAAATTAGGTTGCATCTGATAGGATTTGGAAGTAAGATTTTTATCTTCCTCTGTGAATACATGTAGTCATTTAAACAAGGCAAGATGTTCTGTATAAAGTGAACTCAAGAATCTGAAAAAGTATTCTCCCACTGCCTTAAGCAAAAACAATACCAAGAGAAATTGAAGACAGAGCAGTAAAAATCAGTTTTATTTTATAGGGGAAACCTTTCTCTCTCATTTGGGAATATAACAGTGAAGAACCTGATGAAACTTAAAATTATTTCTGCAAAATGTGACACAGAAGAGTTTTAGCAAAAATTGAAAAACCAAATGCTAACAATTCTGTCTTGAGAGCAGGATTTGACTCCACTAAGTAGATAAGTGTCTGTTACTAAACAGCATGGAAAATAAAGCAAATTGCTCACTAAATGGGCACAGTCTAGTTCTGCACACTAAATGAGGCAGGAGGCCTTTGGACCAAATGTTGTGTATACAGGTGTTTCATATATGTTTCATGCACACATAGGGACTAACAATGTTTCACAGGCAAGTCTGACTTTGATTTGCTATTTATGACTGTTTTCCTTTTTCTGCCTTAATAGTATTCCTTTAACAAAGCTTTCCAAGAATGTGTAAATTTCTTGAGCTGTAATGAGACAAACAAGATGAAACGAAAATGTGTCGAAATTTGGCAACATCAGAGCTTTCTTTTGGTCACCAACAGAGACAAAACCTTCAGGTTTACAGGACAGAATACAGCCACTTGAGCTAATGTCATGCTTTGGCTTTCTGAGAGAACACTGGATAAAATAATGTATTTTAATAGCCCAATTATCAGAAAACCCTGAAGATATTTGGTTGAGATGATTTAAAAGAAAGACAGAAAAAGTAATCCCAAAGTGCAACATTACAATAAAACCAGCGTAGATTTGCATAGGGACACTGAGAATGGAAAACATTAACATGTGTTTCTAGACTTTCTAATGGAAAGTACTTAATAACCACTGATCCCATGTGTAATAAAATTTGTTATTATCAAATAATAAAAGCCCTTCATTTTGGAATGTGTGCATGTATGAATTCATCCATCCTTCCATCCATCTCTGCACAGCTTTTTCTACTTCCCCCATACCTAAGGCATATTTAATCATTTGCATAATGTATTTATTGCCTTCTGCAATATATAAATTCCTCTTCCAACAATGACATCAGTGAAGTATTAGCTGCACAATTTTATTTAATTTTAGCATGTCAGCTCTTTCAGCCTGATGATATCTAAATTGCATTCCTGGCAATGCTGACTGGTATGTCACTGAAATCATTCAAATGTACAGAAATACTGAGCAGGAGTCAAGAGGGTAAAAGTTTTCAGTTTGCTGGAAAACGTTAACTGGATTCTATTATTTTCAGCTGGCACGGTAACACAGTGTGAGTGCATAAATGCTTCATTCCTTCATATAAGTCATCACTTACCAGTAAAAAGAAATTGTCCAACCATGTGTAAATGTCAAGTGAGTTGATAGATCCAAGCCAAGGTGTTTGGTACACCTGGTGTACAGCTGTGAGCCCAATGTCTGTTACTGCAGGATGGGACATTGCAAAAGGGACACTGATCCACTGTAACCAAAGAGAAACAATCTGTTCAGATCTAAAGAAGACATCCGAAATTTGTGAAATTTAAGTATTAACACTGATCTAGTTTCCTCCTTTTTGCATGCTACAGATTGAATGCCAAATTGCCAGACTGACTTGCAGAAAAGTCAGGTTATATGTGCAGGTGGAGCATCTCTGAAATCCAAGGAGCTCGGTAGTGGATATTTATATCTATCATGGAGACTGTGAGCAGAGATTAATCAACATAAATCACAAAATCAGCAGGGAAGACACATTTATACATCTTCATTTTATTTTCCCTAAACTCTTCATATATTCTTTACACTCTTTCCTGGACCACACAGTAGAGATATATTTACTTATAAAATTCTCTGTATTAGCATCAGGATTTTCCAGCATACAGACATGAGACATCCCACCCAAAGGCTTGGGAATTTGTTTTTAATTCAATACAAAATTATATTGTGACGAGAGCAGTCCTGTTGGTGCAACCCCATCTTTCTTCCTGCAGGACTCTCATTAGCCCAGTGTTACAGCACTTTTCTGCCTTCAGGGTGTTTTCTTGGCGCCTCCTGACCATTTTTAGTCTCTCTCCTTTTAATCTAGGGCAAAACCCTCTTTGTCCCAGAGACAGCTTCTGCCAGAAGGTCCATTTCCTTCTCCAACTGACTTGTGCATTTACTTGCCAAGTCATTTTGCAATGGTGTAACTCACTCGCTATGGAGGAGAAACTCAGCAGCTCCTACTGAGATGAAAACCAGGCTTTGTGCTGTATGGAATAGACCATCAGGAGCATTGTATCCTTAAGAATCCAATGGTATCCAAACCCACAAAGGTTGCCACAATTCAACTGATCACAGCTATGTATCTGGAGGCAACAGGAACAAGGTGGGGAAGAAACAAACATCTTTCTCTAATTTGTTGCATGTTTGTTGCCATAATGTGGGAAGAATATTTTGAAGCACTGCCTGTTATTCAGGCAGTTTATCACACACCATAGGATTCTGTTCTCAGTTATGTGTGAAACTTTGTCAATTTAAACAGCTGGGCAGAAACACTCCCTCTCACTCTCTGCTTGAGCTTTTCTGTGAAAGTTCACCAAAATGTTTCAACTGTCTCCAAGATATTTTGAGGGAAAAATAGATGTATTTTCAAAATTAATGGATATTGATACTTGTCTTACTGAGAAATTAACGAGGAACAAGGATGTCAAATGGATTTTTTAATTCTTGCCTCTGAATCTCAACTCCAAACATGTCCAAATGATAAGCTTCTGAACAGCTTCAGTTCAATCATACTGCACTGGGAATTTCAGTAGGGTAAGTCTCTAAAAGTCCATCTGTAGTCTGCATGCCACAGACCAGGATTTAAGAAGTACTGTATTGCAAATGCATCATGAGCTTCTGTAAACCATTCCAGTTCCTGACTGTAACCCAGCACTTTGTGGTCTCAAGGACTACCTTTACATTAGTAAATAAAACAAATCAAGACACTTTCTCTAGTCTGGCAGTTTACTGACATGTCATGGTTTACATCCATATATTTAAACTCCTTTTCTTGACAGAACTGACAGACCTCAACGGTTCCTGAGAATTATCTAGGAAAATAGAGAGTTTAGAATGGGGAATTAATAATGCAGATGAGATGAAGAGTCAGTAAACAGTGGGGATAGAGTGCAGGATGAGGGAAAGTCTCACCAGGCAAGATAAAGACAAAGAAATGAGAATTGCATATGTGGGTATGGGAGAGGGAGGAGGGAAGAAGAGACACTACGTGAGACTGCAAAGAGAAAACCAAGGGTGTACATGTAGCTGGGGTAGAGGTTATGGAAACCTAAGGAAGAAGCTGTGGCTGGAATGAGGAGTCAGGACAGGGAACAGAAGTGATTACAACAAGCATTTCCTCCTGGGTAAGGAGCAGGAGAGAAACTAGACATTACAGGAATAAACAGTAAAGCTCTGCCAATGGGAATAAAAACTGCTCCAGAGACTTGAGCAGAAGGTGGAATAACTGAACCTGTACCATCTTCTGCTGGGACATCCACTGTGAAAGTGTCCCATCTCATCTAAAACTGCCTCACCTAGAGCATGATCATTTAGATACTGCATTTTCCAGCCTCAACTGACGACACTCAAGTTCATGAATGTGGTTTTTTCCACATTATATTATTGCTGTTTATTTCAAATGGGAAATTACAAAAAGAGTCTAACCTGAATTAAAAGAAAGCTATAACGCCACAGATTCAACCATTTAGAAGACTGCTATACAACCTTCATTGGCTTTTCTCTGTCTGTCAGGTTCATGCTGATTTTAATGCTGTTATTCCTACGGGATCAGGGTCTTTAGCAGTTCAGGAGTTGATCTCACTGGCGAAGCATTTTTGTATTTTGATGTATCTAAAATTTTGGGAATTTCTGTAATGCACTCCATCTGTAGAAAATTAACGTTTCACAAATATTAACCTTCATGTTAGGGAAGGAGGTAGTATTTTCCCCACTGTACAGGTGAAGAACAAAGGTATGAGGGAAGAAGATCTGGAATAGCTTCTCTTTTGAGGTGACCAGCTGGAACTTGGATTTGCTTTTTCAGGGTATTTAGCACCATTTCCATTAAGTCAGTTACAACAGGGAATGCTTAACAATTCTGCGAATAAGGCCATAGCCCTCACAATAAGGTGCCACAGAGTGAGGACACACAGAGAGCTGGCTAGTGACCACCTTGTGAGCATTGGCTAAAGCAATTTCTGAGAAGCTGCACAAGAACTCTGGTGAACTCACAGAAAGAACTCCAGGTTCCCAAAGTGCCATTTTTGGCTCCTTCACCCTGAGCCACCTCATTTATTTTAGCGTATCTCAGTTCTCTGCACACCTGTGACTATCTATTACTGCCACTGCCAAACAAAGACAGCAGCTTCTCTGGTTGTACCCTTGTGATCTGGGCCCTGTTACATCGATGTTTTTCAGTGTGGGGCTTAAAGAACAGCAGTAAATAAAAGGCTACCCACTAGCATAACACTGATAGCTGATGAGGGGACATTCATACTACCATATTAAAACAGCCAAGACATCTGGTAAAACTTTCTGTATTATGGTCTCCAAGGATGGTGGAGGGAAATGAGGGAAAAACCGAGGTTAGCTAAGTTAACAGGACATTAACTAAGCTGCCTGAGTAGTTGACAACCAGAGAAAAGAGAGGCAGGAGAGTGTCAGCTCTGCAGATCCAATACCAGCATTTCAGGACTACTTTACTAACTGATTCCTATGTCTGATGCCTTCTTTCAGTGCCTGTGTCACAGTCCTATGGACAGACAGCGGAGGACCCAGCTCCAGTCCTACTCTGAGTTAGATATATCCTCAGCAGGAAAATTGAAAGGGTGTTTGCACTATGGGACTGGTTGGAAAAAAAGCCAAAGAATCAGACCTCTTGGACAGCCTTATTTTCAAAGCACAGACTGTACTGATGCAAATGCAGGCTCTTAAAGTCAGTCTCCACTGTGAATGGAGATATTCCTTCTCCATGCTTTCATCGAAGACCAGTTCCCAAATCAAAACTGAGCAATAGGTCTCAGCAATTTTCTTAATCATCAGGGCAAAGTCCTCAATAAAGAAGGGGAAAAAAAAGCCAGACTTACCAGTCCCAGGAAGATGCAGAAGAGCTGAACTACATCGGTGTAGGCCACAGAATAAAGCCCACCCACAAGCGTGTACATAGTTGCAATCAGGGCAGAAATAATAACTGAAATATTGACATTAATGTCAATGATCACACTTATAGTCGCACCTAAGGGGAAAACCAAAGCAGTGTGTGTTACTGTATGTCACAGTATGTCTGATGAGAAGGTACACCTTGGTTGAGTTCCATATATATAGGTGCTGGTCTGGCACTTGATAACAGCACAAAGATATTCCATCCTCTGCATACACCTTCTGCACCTTTGAAGGGAGTGGGAAAAGAGAGTCTCCTGTTGGTCTAAGTTTACCATCTATCATTTCACAGATTCTTCAGTAACTGAAGATGGAAGGGTCCCAACAGGCTTTCCTTACAGTGCTCAAGCTCTGTAAGGACTACACTCTCTTGTTTTCCTTTGGGAAAAGAAGCTATTTGCACCAACAACTGAAGCTTCCCTGTGTGAGATGCAGCCACATGGGAAGAAATGTATCACTGCAGAACAGGCTTGCCTTTGGGATGTCTTCTGCATCTCATGTATGCTGTGAGCTAACTCTTTTTGACCAAGGAGGGAATGGTAGTGAAGGCATCAGCTATAGGGACAATTGTCTGCTGGCACTTCTAAAATGCCCTTGAATCGTTTATCTGGGACAATGGTGGGCTTCTTTTCAAACTGCAGAATTCATCCTCCACTGTTGACCCAGAAATCAAGAACTTTTCTGTGCATTATCAAGGAGATTTCATTTGTAGAAAACAAATCACAGTGTTGAGCTGACCACAAAACAGCTCATAGAATCAAAGAGTGGTTGACACTGAACAACACCTCTAAGTATTGTCTCTTCCAAGTCCCCACTCAGTGTCAGGTGGAGCAGGCTGCTCAGGATCATGTTTAGTTGGGTCTTGACTATCCACATGGGTGGAGGCTCCACAGTTTCTCTGCAGTCTGTGACAGTACTTGAACTCTTATACTGTCAAAAAAAAAAAAAAAGTTTTTCTTAAGTTTAAGTGGAATGTCTTGTAGTGCTCTTTGTGCCTATTTCCTCTTGTCCTGTCATTGGGCAGCACAGATATGACCCTGTCTCCTTTATTCTGCTCTCCTCTCTGTCAAATGAAGTATTTATGCAGATGGGTAAGTTGCCCTTGAGCCTTGTCTTTTACAGGCTGACCAGCCCCACCTCTCCAGCCTTTCCTTGTATACCAGATGCCTCAGTCCCTTAACAATGTCTGTTGCTCTTCAGTGGAGTCTCTCCAGTATGCTCATGTCTTTTGTATCAGGGAGCACTGGATCCATTACTCCAAACATGTCTCACCGGTACCGAGTAAAGGGGTAGGATCCCCCACCTCAACCTGCTGGCAATGGTCCTTCTAATGCAGCCCAGGATGACATTGGCTTTCTTTGACACAAGGGCACACTGCTGGATATTTGTCAACTTTGCTGCCTTCTAAGACTCCCAGGACCTTCTCTGCAAACCTGGTTTAGAGCTGGTCAGTCCCCATCCTGTACGGGAACATCAGGTTCTACCTCCTCAGGTTCAGGACTTAGCATTACTTTTTGTTGAATTTCATAAGGTACCTTTTGGCCCATTTCTGCAGTTTCTGGAGATCCTTCTGAAAGGCATTACAACCATGTGGTCTATCAGCAACTCATCACAATTTTTTATTTTCTGCAAACTAGCTGAAGGTGCATTTGGTCCCATCAGCAAGGTCGTTAATGAAAACATTGCACAGTACAGGAGTCAGTATAGACCTCTGGAATGGACAGCTGGTGACTGGCCACCTGGTGGTAGCCATGCTGCTGGTCACAGCCTTCTGAGTCCAGGAGTTCAGCCAGTTCTCAATCCTCAATCTCCTCCTCACAGTCCACTCTTCTAGTCTGTACTTCACCTGTTTGTCTATGAGGATATTACAGGAGATGGTGTAAAAAGCCCTTTTTGAAACCCACACCCGTGCCCTGCTCTCCCTTTGTGTACCAAGGTTGGTCAGGAATTATTTCCTTTTCATAAATCCATGCTGACTCCTCTCAATCCCTTCTTGACCTTCATTTGTTTGAAAGTAGCTTCCAGGAGTACTTGTTCCATCACCTTCCCAGGGACTGAGGTGAAACTGATCAACCTTTAGTTATTGGTGTCCTGCTTCTTGCCCTTATTGAATATGGGAGTGATATTTGCTTTCCTCCAGTCTTCAGGAACATCCCTGATCACCACAGTCTTCAGAATATTACTGAGAATGTTCTTGCAGTATTGTCAGCCAGCTCCCACATCACTGACGAGATGCATCCCATGAGGTCCCATGAAATACTGTTGGTCCAGTGTATTTTAATGTTTTTTTAATTTGACTCTCCTCCAGCAAGCCTTTCTTGCCTTTCCTAGGTTTCTCAGGGTCCTGGGATTCCTGAAGGCTGGTCTGACCCGCACAGAATTAAGTAGAGAAGGCACTGAATACCTCAGACTTTTTCACATCCTTGGCCACCGGGTGCCCTATCCCATTCAACAACAGCCTACCTTTTCCCATTTGTCAGGGAAAAACAAGATGGCCTCCTCTTGAACTTAGAGAAGGTGATAGTTAATATCAACCAGCTCTTCTGGATTCCTCTCCAAGGCTGTCTCCCATGGGATTCTTCCAAGGAGAAACCTGGAGAGGCCAAGCTCTACTCTTCTGAAGTCCGTTGTTACAGTCCTGCTTTTTGCCTTGTTCCCCTTTCTCAGGACCATTAACCATCATGTGAACATTGCAGCCAACTCTGCCTTTGACCTTCACATCTCTAACTAGCTCTTCCTTGTCTGTAAGTAACAGGTTCAACAGAGCACCTTCCTTCATCAGCTCCCTTATCATTTGTGTCAGGAAGTTGTTAGTGCACTCAAGAAACTTCCTGAATGGCTTGTGTCCTCCTGCACTGCCCTTGCAGCAGTTATCAGAATGGTTATACATTTCTCTTGGAGGTATTAGCTCTTTCAAGTGATTGCAATGTTTTAAAGCCATGTTTAAAAAATTCCTCTCCTTCCAATTAGGATGATTTGAATGAAAAAATCTTGGAAGGACATTTAGTCCTTGCAGTAAATGTAGATGGATGTAGTTCATCTTGAGCGTGTAGTTGAAAGAGTTCTGGCTGCAGAAGACAACATGATATGTGATACGTAAGAGCTTCTGGGAGCTGAAAGGTGTGGGTTCTGCTGTACAGTGAGCTTTCAAAGTTCATGTGCTTAAGGGTTACAAGCTCAGACCTCTTTCACAAGCTGTAAGACCTGCTTCCCTCCCACAACCATGCCAAGCAAGGAGTCATGATGAAGATCAAGTATTGAAGAATACTGGGATTAAGCAGTCATCAATGAGGACAGGTGTGCAAATCAGGAGACATGAAGGAACTAAATTATTCAAGAATAGTTAAAATCAAAATCTTCAATGACCTTCATAACCATTGACAGTCTTTAACTGTCAGCTGCTAATATAAATCTAGAAACGTATTCACACCACTCGCATTGAAATAAAACAGAACGGCTTGCCCTCAATCAAAAGTATTCCAAATACTCTGAGTGTTCTTCAAGTTATTCAACTCCTATCACCTCGGCATGCAGTTTGTTCTTAGTCTTTTAAGGGTTTTGTGATGAAATTGTGGTAAACAAGCTCCCCATTGCTTTGCAGTTCATCAGAGCGCAGTTGGAGAGTACTTTCAAAGTTTATTTTTTGTTTAAAATAGCTTATGCTAGAAAGCATTACCACATGCATGCGCATTATTAGTATGATTAGCTGGTGAAAGTCAATTACTGGTGCTTCAACTCAAGGGCTTTCTCAGTTCTTGAAGGGATTGCGAAATTCAGGTCTGAAATATAATTAAAAACTCTGAAAGCTGATTTTTTTTTTCAGGACTGGATGAGTAGTTGGGTCATTTTCTATTGAGTCACAGTTTGACTAATTCTCTGAATACTTTCTTGAATCCTAAGTATTTTCTTAATTTTGTCATGAAGAAAGGCATTTAGAATAGAAGAATTCTTCCATTTGTTGATCAGCATCTGGTTTACTTCTATTATTTGTGTTATGGAAAGTTCTGTATATGTAGACCTTTTGTATGCCAATGATTATTTTGTTTAGATGCATTGGCAATGATGTTACACATTGTTAAGGGAAATTTTGACTGGCTTGTGTGATTCCAGTGGTGCAAAAAAAAAGCTCTGTCAGACTTCACACAAAAGGGGCATTTGCAATCACTCATCACCCTCACAATTAAAGGAAATTTGTAAATCTTTTCATGCTCTTTGAAGAGGGGCAAATTAAAAGTATGTAAAAATGAATAGACATCTTGCACATCTTTCCATTATCAAAATAATTAATGGGGTAGCATTACTGGATTTAATTACTAACTAGCATGGGTCTTAGAACTGTCACACTCTGAATCGTTTCACTTGAATAGTTAGCATTTGAATCCAGAATTTTAATGCATTTATGATAGTCTTAATCCTTTCTACCTGTGATAAATTAATATTTATACTGCTTATTCCTTACCTAAGGCAGAGAAGATGGCAGCAGCCCAAAACATTTCTCCCATTAAAGCTGGAATAAAGAGTAGTCCTCCCATCCTTTTTCCATAAAGCTGCTGAAAAGGGTCTAGCATTGTCACATAGCCTTTGGATCGCATGGGTTTTGCAAAAAAAAGACCACCTACAAAAGGAAAACAGCAGAAGATACCAGCTGCAGTTTAGAAATGCATTAAGGGATAAAATATTCATTGTCACTTAAGGGTAAAAAAATATCAGCAATACTGGTTTGTTTGTTTGTTTTTTAAAGTAAAAAGTACAGTTAAAATATCCTTCGGGAACTCTTACCTTGCCTCTGTCTACAGAGTTACTTAAACATGCACACACTTCCCTTTAATACCTATAGTCTGATAATAAAAAATAAATCTTTTTCTTGTTTTGTCTGGTTCAGTTTATGTAATCTGCCATTATGGATGTTGTTGGAGTTTTGTCTAATTTTGGATCAGCCTAAGGTAATGGCTTTCTACCTAATCCTGTTGATTCTTATAGCAGAATCCAGCATGAATTTTCACATAGCCCTACTCTAACACTGTCTGAGATTCCTGGATCAGAAATACAAGTTCACACATGGTTTAGAGCACAGACAGCAAATATGATTCTTTCAGGACAATTCAGATTTATTATGTATGCTTAAAACATCTTTACTATACATGCAGGGTAGGTGAGAGGTCTTCTGGGCTCTGCAGGTGTCAGTTTCCCTGAATATTTGTCATACACTTACTTCACTTGCGTATGTTCAGGAATTTTGATGTATCACAATTCTGCTCTGCCTGGCTTGTATAAGGGCTGGATATGTACATAAATGTGTAAAGGCCTCTACTCAAATTCCTTCTGGCTTGGGAAAACAGTAACGGACATATCTCAGGAAAGCTGAAAGAGTCCTCGTATGGAAACCCATGTAGTTGAGATCTGGACATGACCATAACTAAATAGACTTCTACGACAGTAAAACTGCTGTATAAGGTACAATAAGAAACTGGAAAACCAGTCAGTTCCCAATAAAATCTACTGTACAGTATTTGTCAACCCTTAATTAGATTCTTTATCATGAAATATATAACGTATTCATCCTATTGTGCAGAAGATTTTCTATATTTCTATGTACTGCCTTTTATCACTCATATTTCCTCATTTCATAAGGTTCCCTGAACAGAAGGTACTGGCTTAACAATCTTAATTTATACTGCTTATGTGAACACTGTCTTTAGGCAGATAGATGAAGGAACCCCTCAGCATTTTTTTTTACTATACTTAGATTGGTAATGGATCCATTTCCTATCCTATTTGTTAAGCCATCATTACAATAGACAATTAAAGAAGAAAACAAAAGAGTCACTGGTGTTATAATCTAAAGGAAGTTCCAACACCTGCTAAAAGAAATAGGAGATATCGTAACCTTTTAAACTAAATTGCTTGAAAAATTAGGAAAAGTGGTACGGAGAACAACATTGAAGATTACATCAATTTTAAATCCTTCCAGTCTGAAGCAATAATATTTCTCCTAGAACTGTATTTATAATTTTGATGATTTATTTTTTTGAAGACAGATAAGACCTCCTCCAGCTCATGCCTACAGAAATGCTTTCATCTCTGTGCCCAGCAAAGATATCTATGGTCACATGATACAGAATTTTTTACTCTGCAGTGGCCATTATAATTTCCAGAAAGACAAGACTGGATATCTAAAAACAGCTGGAAATGAACAGAGAGGTTAACTCGACCCCTTCCAGGCTATTGTTAATTAGTGTCAATTCTACAGAGGCTAAGAGTTATGAAGATGTTTGTGACTACGATCCTAAGAACTGCTTAATGACATCAATGGATCACGACCCTCATGACCTCATAATGACATCAACTGATCTCCAGGCAGACATCTACTGTTATTATTTTCCTTACAGGAAACAGGGCTGTTCTCAGGCATGGGAACCACTCCCAGAACTGGGGCTGGCCTGCACATGCCAGAGACGAACATCTACAGTGGGTAAAGTTTCTGCCTGAGAAGAAAGGATAACCAGGACAGGCCATTGGAAAGCATTTTCAAGGGGAAAAAAAGAATGATGAGGGAAAATAAGTTGTATACAGGGAAAAAAAAAAAGTGAAAGAAGATCTGGATAAGCAACCGAAGGAAACAAAGGGACAGATTAAGTGGGACAACCATGAGACAAGACTCAGAAAAGACTGAGAGATCAAGTAATATTAGAAGAGCTAGTACACCAAGCACATTAAGGAAAGATGAAAAACACAGGATTTTTTTTTAACAACCTGCTTTTTAAATAGTTGCATCCTTATTGCAGCATTAAAAATTATAACGCTGTCTGTATTTTGCACTCTGACCCTGCATGTAGCAGGATTGTGCATTTGCATTTTGATATGTGATACGCAGTTTTGTACTGCATTTAAGAGGATGTATAGCCCAATTTTAAGGCAATAGTCTGGTTATACTACAGACTTCCTACATAAAATCAAAAAAGTTACATAGACTCTTGGTGAAAATCTGTAAAGTATAAGCACTCCCCTAACTTGAAAGGATATTTGTCTTTCTTGAATTCCAAGATTTATAGGTGCCTTGATATCTGGGCATCTGGGTCATGGTACAGATCATGTAAGCACTTAAACAAAACCTCAATTTATAAAACTTAGTATATGTAATTTAAATACTCCCTCCCCTTCCCAAGGACAATACGGTTGTAATAATCAGATAGTTCTCAACAAGGAGTTCAGGAGACTTAAAATGTCAAACTATCTATAGTTATTTTCTGTTTTAATAGTCAAATATACCTGCAGAAAGATCTAGTTTACCTCACCGTCCTTTTATCAGACCCTAGTTGTGTTCATTTCAAATAATGGACTTGTAATCAGAACTGTTTAAACTAAGAGACTATAAGCTTTAGTCTTTGCTTACCTAAAATCAGGCTAAGGGAATATCCAATAGGTGCTTGAGCCCAAGCTAGACCGTAGCCTGGGACATACACAGCTTCTGCTGTCCCATTGATGTAACCTCCTCCAACCCATGTGGCTGAAAAGGAAGAGATGGAACAGTCTTTAATGTACACAAAAAAAGAAAATCTCACACACTGGATAATGAAATTATCATTATTTTTAATAGTGTTATTTTTTTTATTACATGTACCATACAAGTGCCAAGCATGGCATTCGTCTATAAAAGGCAGCCCTAATTTGAACTTACAACCTAAGCATATGAAAAAAGAAGTCAGATGGGCTGAGACAATCAGCAAAGTGTCTAAGACTCTGTATAGTCAATGTAAGTGTGAGGACTGAGTTCCCCACTTCTTATTTACCATTACTATTTTCTCTGTGTTAGTCCAAATGAAGGAGAGATGTAAGGGGGGATCTGAAGAATAACAATGAACGTACAGTGATAAATCCATCCCAGATTGGAAAACTCAAAGAATTTAATTTAGGCAAGAGTTTAATGAATGCATCATTTAACTGGGGCCTTCATGAAAAAAAAAACCCTGCCCTTAAAACCTTACTAAATTTTAAAACTGTTGTTACATGAAGCACATTTAGCAAACCCTGAGTTCTCTAAATATTTCTATATAGGATTGTGGTGCTTTTTTGTTGCTATATAAGTTCTAAACGTTGACTCCTTTATTTTTGTGTTTCCTGAAGACATATTCCATGAGAGATAAGTGTTATCTGCAACATTTCTGATTTCCTTTCTTTCTCTAAAACATGGTATTTTTAATATACCAATCACTGGCCCTTAATGAATTGATTTTCTGTCTCTAAGCGAAGTTTCTATAATTTGAGAATTTGGGGAGAAAAACTCCAAGACAGAAATACATATTGTGATTACATCTGCAAAAATATTTCATAACAAATCAGACAAGGTTTATCTCTCCCTGTTTGCAGATTCCATGAAAAAGCTTTTTGATTATATCTAATGTATAATGAGTAAGTTTTATGAATCTAGGTTTGTAGTTTCAACAAGTACAGACAGATCATTACAGGTCCTAGATTTTAGTAAAGCTGTTTTGATTTGCATCAGAAACCCTCACTTTCTCACAGAAGAGTAGCTCAGGCTTTCTGTTTAAAAATCACAATTGTTAGAAATGTATTTTCCTTAAACATTCTTCATAATTTTCCCATCACCCACCATCATACAAGCAAACTTGATTTTGTGTTTTAAGACAAACCACTGGAGCGAAACACAAATGAAGAAAATTTAATAAAATTGCCTAAGAAATGTCATTAAAATCTAAGTGACCACTCTTTTCCGCTTAACTGTGATATTTCCCAAGTGATACTAGAGGGTATTTTGCTGAATTTCACCATGGCTTTAGAAACAAAGATCTCCAGCAACCAGAGCATTGAAATTGTCTCCCTTTCAGCATTTTGAAGCACAGGAATGGACCATTCTGGTGCTGGAAATAGTACAGTGGATTTTTATGAGGACTGTGCGTACAGAGAAAGACTGCAACAAAAGTGACCTAAGGAGCCCTGCAAGCAGCAGACTTTTGGCTGTCGAGGTCTGTTGTGTACTACAGAGACAAGAGGTGAGTAATGCCCATATCAGACCACTTGGGGAGACTGATCCTTAATGAGAAGAACAGGGATACATAATCTATATAAAAAGTTGTCAGACACTTTGGATTTTGTGACCCTTGACAGTGTGAATTAAGGTAGGTGGGACTTTGTTTACCAGAATCCTAGAATCATAGGATCATGGAATAATTGAATCATAGAATGATTTCTGTTGGAAGGGACCTTAAAAATCTTCTAGCTCTAACTCCCCTGCCATAGGCAGGGATGCCGCCCACTAGACCAGGTTGCTCAAAGTCCCTTCCACCCTGGCCTTTAGCACTTCCAGGGATGAAGCATTCACAACTTCTCTGGGCAACCTGTTCCAGTCCTTCACCACCCTCACACTAAAGAGTGCCTTCTTAACATCCAATTTAAATCTATTCTTCTCCAATTTAAAACCATTACCCCTCATCTTATCACTACATGCCCTGATAAATAGTCCCTCTCCATCTTTCTTGTAAGACCCCTTTAGGTACTGTAAGACTGCTACAAGGTCTGCACAGATCTGTCTCTTCTCTGGCTTAAACAACCCCAACTCTCTCAGCTTGTCCTCATATAGGGGCGCTCCAGCCCTGTTACCATCTTTGTGGCTGTCCTCAGGACTCACTCCAACAGACCAAAGTCTTTCTTATGCTGGAGGCCCCAGAACTGAACATGTTACTCCAGATGGGGTGTCACCAGAGAAGAGTAGAAGTGCAGTATCACCTTCCTTGACCTGCCGGCCACACTGCTTTTGATGCAGGTGAGCATGTGATGGGCTTTTTGAGTCACAAGTCCACATTGCCAGCTCATATCAAGGTCTTCTCAATAGGATTGCTCTTAATCCACTCATCAACCATCCTGTAACCATGCTGGGGTTTGCCCTGATCTGGGTGGAGGACCCTGCACTTGGCCTCTCACAGGCTCACCTTGAAGAGCCTGTCCGGGTCCCTCTGCATGGCATCCCTTCCCTCAAAATTATTAGTCACAGCACCCATCTTGGTGTCATCCGAAATCTTGGTGAGGGTGCACTCAATCCCACTGTGTCCTCGACAAAGATGTTGAACAGCACTGCTCCCCACAGGAACACCTGAGGGCCACCACTTGCTACTGATGACCACCCAGACACAGTGTTGTTGGATGTTAAGTCCATGACTACCTGGGGTGCATGTTGCTTACTGTGTCTCAAGCAGCCTTATGGCATAAGCTGTAAACACCTGTATATAGTATTAAACACAAATACTTAGGAAGGGATTTATATTTGTCCCCTTCCCTGAAAATGCACGAGCATGAATTCTATGCGAAAGACACTTAGTTACAGATGGGGAATAATATCCCATAGTCAAGGACCAACACCCAGCAGTGCTGCAGCTGCAATGCAAGGGGGCTTCAGATTCCAGAATCGCTTTGCCTGGGCTTCCTACAGACGTGGTAATTCTTTTCCCAGTTGCAATTGGATGCTATGCCTAGCTGCCTTATTTTCTTTTGGAGGAGATTAAGTCAATTCCCTTCTGTGTGATGTTGCAGGGGTTATTGCTCTCCCCTGGCCTGGGTCAGCAACAACACCTTGCCGGCAGATATTGCTGCATAAGGTGGCATGGAGGATTTAGTCCTTCTTTCTAATTTCTTGATTTCTGTATTGGGGTTTGGAAAATAGCTGCTGATCAATTTTTCTGTGCACACGATTGTACTGGAACATCTGCCACGGACCGCAGAGCTCTGCGAAGGTTCTGTACGTCCTTTTCTGAGGGAGTGAATGAGTACTCAGCACATACATCGACATAGATAAATACATTAGAAACAAAATAATGGGATAAAATAGGATGGGATTTCAACCTGAGATATTAATTTTCTGATCCTCAGTTTGCAAAGCCACAATTTAAAGTTGGTTTAATCCCTTTATTTTTGGTGAAATTCTTTTTTATTTATTTTCATAAATCAGACAAAAGGAATATGATGTTTATTAATCTATGGAAGAATTCATGTGGTAATCTATTTTAATCTTCTCTTTGCCTGCCATCTGAAAAAATGAAAACTGCAATAAATACTAACATTCATTTAAAACATGCACACTAAAAAATGATCAGACAAATACTGAGGCTATAGAGTGTAATTCTGCTCTTTGTTCCTATGAGGCACACAGAAGTTGATCTCAGAGATCTTCACATTTATTGACATATATTAGAAAACCAGATTTTTTGGCACTTCTTTAGAATGATCCTCTGACCGTTTGACCCTTCAAATTATATAATGAACTCATTAAGTTCTCTAAAGTCAAACTTCTGACCCAAGGATTACAACAAAATTGAATTTTGCAATTTTTTTTTTTTTTTTTTTTGTAGAAGGATACATAGCTCTATTCAACTAAAATGAAAAAAAAAATCAATAGATTATTACCATTTAGGTTATGTTTGTGAGCCTTTGGTTATGTAATTTCAAATATTTCCTTTGGGGTTTACATTCATCACCAAAATCAAAGTAGACTCAAGTTTGTTACTGATGCCACTTCTTAAGAATTTTACTCATGAAATATGGAAAGCTAATATCTAATGCAACATTTTATCTATAAGTATGTAAAAATGATACACAGATAACACTCACGTCTACTATGGTATGATATTACTTCATTTTAATATGAGTTGCTGTAATCCCTCCACAATTCTTTTCATTCTTTCTATTTTCATAGTTGCAGACACACTCAACCTTCAACAGGCTTTGTGTTTAGGCATTTCAGCAGGTAGTTGATACAACTGCTTTTTCAGGAAAATAGAGTATAACTAAATATATCCACAGCTGTTATTCATAGGTAGTCCTTTAAGATTTTTCAATACTGTTTAGAAAATCAACTAAAATTACTCGGGAATCTTGAGTTCGATATTTTTGTTCTGAATTCTATTTGAAATTTATAGGCTAAATGCTGTCATCCTCCCCACCAAGTAGCACTGGAAACTGCTACCAATTTTGTAGCCAATATCCATGGAATGTTGTAGCGTTTGTCTCAGGCAAGAAAGACAGAATTAGGCCTTATTTCATAACCTAAAGTACTTCATGTCCATACAAACTATATCCTTTCAGGGAATCATTAAAAAAATTCTTGGTTTCCTTTTGCAGGGTAGGCTTTGTTTTTAGTTCATATTTAGATAATTAAACCTGTAAAATATAAAGACAATGTTGGGATACCGCTGTATCTCTGTTTGTGAGGCATAAAATCAGCATCTACTATTTTTTAAGAAGAATGCCTTCAATAATGCGACCATTTTGTAAAAATGATAAATATATAAAAAAATTTGCAGATTTTGACCAGCTTACTTTCATAATTGTTTTATTACGACTTTACAAATTGAGTGGCCAAACACCCTCACCAAGACAAAACTCAGACTAACCCCTGGTTCAGAAGATTTGTGCCCACATCCAGCTTTATACACCAGGCATGGTTGTCTGCAACTGAAAGTGTAGTTTATTGCCATCCCAAGCTTTAATTGCCATATTTAAGGAAGGCATAGGGCAAAAAGTGTGTAAACCCTCAGAGTATGAAAACCGTGACAGTTTTAGCTACACAAGGGCTTTGGGATCAGAGACTAGACACTGTGCCATTTCTAGAGCTTGCACAAAACAGGATGAGCATGTGTGGGTATGAATTTTGGTGACTATAGAAATTGCCTGCAATACAGGAAGCCCCAGTTCAAGTCTCATGTGGGCTTCAGCCATTCCACAACATAATTCTGTAAAATAGGGTTAAGGAGACCAGAATTTGTGTCTTCTTCACGTAAAGACATTAGTCATAACCACTTCCATGGGGAACGCCTTGTTTTATGTCCACTGCCCAGATCTAATGTTTACTGTTTTGTGGCAACCAATATTTCTGCAAAATATTCTCATTTCAGTGCTCTTGAAAACATTTCATTCAGCAGAAAGCAGTTAGACCAGCTCTGGCTATCAGCAGAATCTCATCATATCTTATGCTTCGGTAGCTGATGGATACGTGATACAGAAAATCATAAGAAAGTGCAAAAAGTAGAACAACTGACTGTATTCAGTCTTGGAATGAGCAAAATACTCCTGCAAAAGGATGAGAATCTATCTAGACTAAAGAACACAGAATTCTGGCCCAAGTTTTACCTGGCTCTTCCTTATTAGATAATTCTGAAAGCAGAACAGGGCAAAATGGCATAAACACATAAACACAGCCTGATAAATTCAATCTGACAACTGAAAGCACTTTGCCTGAACAAGATTTAGAATCAAAAAACAAAAAAAAAAAAAAAAAAAAAAAAAAAAAAAAAGCAGCATGATTAAAAATTTAATTGCCTTAATAAAAATGGTGGGCCAATTCACTCTTCTTATAAAGGATTTTTGTTCCAATACCATAATGTAAGTTTTGAGATTTTGGACTGCATTGTGAATATCTTATTTACCCAGGGAAGTCATCTGGTTTGACTGGCTCTGGCAGTCAAGCAGCACTGCTTATAAAATTAGTGAAGAACTCTTCTTTGACCCAGGCTTTTCGTACAGATACTACTATTGATAGTAATGTATTATTTTTTCAAACTGCTGCAAAAGAAGCTAAAAGAATCCACAAAGTAAGTTTGCTGAAATCTGTAGAATTACAAGTTTGGAGTCACACCAATTTTCTCTGAGAAAGTTAATTAGTGTTGCACACCCTCCTCCCCCAGTCCCCCAATCTTTTCCCCTACAAACTTTGTTTTACTCAGCTGAAACAAACCCAAAAATAATTCACAAATTTGGATGTCTTTAACAATAATAACAGTTATTTTAAAAATGGATTTCTTATTAATCTATGTAAATTGCATACTTCTGTTCCAAACATATCTGATCTACAGATAAATACGGAAGCAACAGACACTAATATATTCTTCCTGTATGATTTACAAATATTTGTTCTTTTATACAGATCCTACATTTGGCTGTTCATTAAACAACTGGGTAAAGAGTATATGTATTTTCTCTATTTTACATTATTCAACATGCAGATTACACTTCATTCAGCAGGAAAACTGATAAGTTATATGCTGGCCAGGAAAAAAAAAAGTTTTTTACATACCGGTCATTGTAAATCCACCCACTAGCAATCCAATGTCTCTTCCACCGACTATAATAGCTTCGCTGCGATCTCCTTCACTGCCGGTGTTCTTGGTTTTCCAAGCAGCCCATATCCCTACTGCCAGGATAGCCAGGTAGAAGACAACTATGGCCACCAGTCCCTCCACATGGAAAGCCATGTCGAAGTCCCAACTGTTTCCTTTATCGCTGTTTCATTAAGACCTCTGGAGAGAATGCAATAATAGGTCTGCTTTTAACAAACCTGTCTTTTAGAATCAGTGTACAAAAATTTCTCAGATGGTTATTAAAGAAACTATTCTGGTGAATTTCTGAAATGAGAATTTCAGAGGTAACTGAGATTAATGTTACATGTCAATTAAAATGCCCGTGGAGCAACAACCAACGGTTGCATCCTCTGATTACAGAGGGGAGAATGATGTGGCTGAAAACTACGCTAGTCTTAGAAGTCAGTTATTCAACATTGATTTTTTTTTTTAATGTCACGAAGTTCTCAGTCTGGGTATTCTTCGGTCAAGGAAGAGAATACCTTGGCCATATGGACTATTACAAAAGTGTCTGTTTTGAAGACAAGCCACAAAACTGCTTTAAGTTATACAGGAACTATGGATAAGTAATAGCTACAACAACAAAATATATATTTAAAGTCTTTGTGTTAGAATGCCGAATCTTTCCCCCCTTTTGTCATCTCCCGTATTTTAAAATCTGCGCCTTAATTTTTGCAAAATTTAATTCTCCAGCGTGAAAAGTATCCGCCTGTTCTCTCTCGCAATTTGAGAAGCAAGCGGAAGCCTTATAAACTGTCGGACGGCAGGAATGTCGAGGTACGCCAACTACAGCGAGGGGAAACNCCCCGCGGCAGCACCGCCCGCCCCCGCGCCGTCGGGCAAGGAAGGGGCTCCGCGCCCGCCGCCCACCTGCGCTCCGCCGCCGCGCTGCCCCGCAGCCCGCGGGCCACGGCCGCCCATCCCGCGGCGCCTGCTGGGGCCGAACCGCCCGCTGCTTTGCCCCCGCCCGGGGTTTTGCCTCTTGCGGGGGGAGGGGAGGAGCAAAGGCAGGATCGTCTTTTCA
>VWZG01009401.1:377-50031 GCA_013396735.1 Grallaria varia | reverse complement strand
TCCTCTCCTCTCCTCTCCTCTCCTCTCCTTTCCCTCATTAAACAAGTTTTTCATTTTTTCCTAACTTTCTTTGTATTTTAATGGTAACTACAATGAAAATACAGTTTTGCTTTATCTTTATTTATTTTTTTTTATTCCAAAGAGAAACACAATCTCAGCATTTCCATATTCAAATAAAAATAGCTTTTGG
This sequence comes from Grallaria varia, assembly GCA_013396735.1. Classification (NCBI taxonomy): domain Eukaryota; kingdom Metazoa; phylum Chordata; class Aves; order Passeriformes; family Formicariidae; genus Grallaria; species Grallaria varia. The sequence continues at coordinate 49,841 of VWZG01009401.1, read as the reverse complement.
TAATGAACTATTGAAGTATTACCCCATGGAAAAAAAAATAAATGCATGTAGTCATGAACACCGCAATTTTAGGAAAAGAAAAAGATTTTTTGACAGCAAAGTCACTGTCAGCAAGGAAATTTCTTTGTTTGAATCTGACACTGACTTCAGTTCTCTGTCTCACCCTCCATCCTCTTTCCCCATTTTCATCACAAAGGGCTACATAGAAAGTGTAGCTTGTTGTTAAATGATCTGAGAAAACAGGCAGGAAAGAGGAAAGGACAAGATCATTTCACTTTTATAGATGAGCAGACAGAAAAACAATAACAAAGTAATCATTTGAGCAAACAGGGACTGTGGCAATAACACAGATGATCATCACTCTCCAAATACGAGATGCAAATAAATTTGTGGTAGAGATATTAATTACAACATAATTCTTATCAGATAGGTTTGCTTATAGAAGGACTTTTATATATGCTTATAAAATACCAATGTACTAAACAAAATCACTATTCCTCCATGCAAGATTTGTAAATCTGAGCAGAACCCTTTTTCCCCATTCAGTTATAGTTTAAGACTAGATCTTCCACTGCTCTGAATTGCCATGTTTCCATGACTTTCATGGTACTTTGCTGATGTACATTACCTGAAGTTTGAGTTCTTTGTACTCAGTTTTGTGATGGTGAAGATATGAAAAGAAAAGATGGGGTTGAAAATCTTTTTCATTTCAAGATATGAACATAGCCTGGGAAATGCAAACTTCCCTGCAGCATATGAAGATATCAGGAGCAAGTACCCAGCAGTGGAAGAAAGTATATAAAGATCATAGTGTATTCATATTTGTAAGGGGATATTTACAAGAAGGCTCTCCAAGATGCCATTTAGACTGTTTAAACCATTCTGATTTAGCCTTTAGATTCTAAATTAGTGGGAATTTCNTAAAAAAGAGAGAAAATATGGAGATAAAGTTTACGTTATAGGATTAGGTGATTAAAGGAAAAGTATATGAAACTGCCTCTCTTGTATTCACCATCTGTTTTGAATGAAACCTCTTCTTCCTATCAGTCCAATGAAAATCAAACACAGGAAAAATTAATGCAATATAGTCCTCTTTGGTCTGCAGATAGCTGAAGAGACAGTTCTGCTTCAGGAAATAGGAAGGATGCTCTAAACTCATCCAGTGAGGTGGATGACTGATAAAGACTGGAGGTAAAAACTGAAAATATGCTACCCAGTTTTAGGCATCTCATAGAACTACTTGAGCCAAAAGTTGATTTTTCCCTAGACTATGCATACAGCCAAGGAAGAGAGATGATTTCCTCTAGTCATACACTGGAGCATCTACTGAGATCTGTCGTCTTCACTTTGCTGGGAATTTTTACCTCATTAAGCTATTTCTATAGGCACCTTCATTTGCTGCCAGAGTTACATATTGTGGGGTATTTTCACCCTCTCTCTGTATGTCTCCATCCAAATTATGGAGTGAATGAAAAATTATCTCAGTATATTACAATCCAAGAGTTCAAAGCTGTTTTCTGAACTCTTTGTATGACAGAAAGGAGACCATGCAATTGCCATAACTTTCAAAAGGCAGTTTCTCTGATACTATCATCAGGTTTTCTGATGTTATCATATTTTCATTGTCCACCCACTACCAGATCTTTCCAGGTAAAGAAAAAAATGTGTTGGTGTAGAAAGGATTGCATCATGTGTTGCAAGGAGTAGGTTTTGCCATGTTGCCATAGTCAGGAACAATCATTTATTGTGCCAGAGTGGTAGAAAATTTACTCATATCTGTAGTATGCCTGAAACTGGAAATCTGATAATGACACAAAGTACAAGAAACGTTGATTCCTAAAAATTTCTTTTTTTTTCCCAACTGGAAAAAGCCCACTCTTCCNAACAACAACAACAACAACAACAATAATTAAAGTCTTCAAATGTGTTTAAGTAACTCTTAGATCTGATTTGTTCAGAGAATATTTAATGCAAAGATCTGGTGAAATTTAATAGCTGCTGATCATGCAATTCCTTTAGTGTCACCTGGAAACTGTATTGATTAGGAAATCTTAAAAAATGCTCTTTGGTATTGAGTTCCTGGCATCCATAGGTTTAAAAATTCATAGAACCATAGACTAGTTTGGGTTGAAATGGACCTTGTAGATCCTCTAGTTCCAACCCCCCTGCCATGGGCAGGGACACCTGGCGCTAGACCAGGTTGCTCAAGGTCCCATCTAACCTGACCTAGAACACTTCCAGGGATGGGGCATCCACAGCTTCTCTGGGCAACTTTTTCCCCATGCCTCACCACCCTCTGAGAGAAGAATTTTCTCCTAACATCTAATCTAAATCTCTCTTCTTTTAGTTTAGCACCATTTCTCCTTGTCCTGTCACTATTTGCCAGAGTAAAAAGTTCCGCCAGTGAAGAAGAAGTTCTTCCTTCTTAAGCCAATTTTTTATTTATTCTAATGGCGTCACCTCATTCTTCTTTTATAATTATTTAAATTTACTCTTGTTTTCCTCATAAGCAAAGTCATATGGCTTTTGGTCATTCTCTGTTTTTCTCTCTTTGATGAGTTTTTATATTCCTCAAAATTTTGTGCCTAATGCAAAATGAAGTACTCTAGTAATGTTACTATCTTCAGAGTTGAGTGTATCATGTGAATTATTTCAATATTTCAGGGTCTGTAGTTTTGTTTTAGTATTTGTTTGAATGGTGCTTTTTTGATTTGCAGTTGAATAGTTGGTTTATAGCTTTATTTCTTTTTTGTCCCTTTTTAAATATATTTTGTGTATCTCAGTATATACAGCTAAAAATTTAGGATAGATACGGTTTCTCTACTGAATTCAATGTCAATTTTCTCATTTTTTTTCAATGAAGCCTAGAAGTTATAACAAGATAGCTCAATAGAGAAGTTAATTATCAGGACATTACCTTGAAACTTGAGAAATTTTAAGGAGGCTCAAATGACTGTGGATCATGACAAATATTGGCGTTATAATTGTTCAATCACACAGAAATATGAAAGAAGCACATTTCTTATGTGGTCTGTCAACAAAGCATTTGCTCTAAAGTATTTAAGATATACTTGGTGATTCTCAAGTCTTTGAGATATCTTATTCTTCATGATAAAATATGCTTCCTTCATTCCAGGGAGACTGAGAATCAATACAAACATGTATCAAGTTATATATCCAGGAACTGATTGTGGTAATCTGTTTAATTCCAATATAAGAAAGCATTATAAAGCAATGCATCTCACAATAAATGGTCTGACTTCCCGGCATCTATTAACACTTCTCAGTAAACAAGCTGTCCCACTGGAAATGGTCTTCTGGATATTTAAGTAGGATATTCATATAACCCTTGAAATAAATAGAGCAAAGTTTTCATCCAACACCTAAATGTTAGAACTTGGGTTGTTTAATATTTGACTTAGCTTTCAGTCCATGAGTAGGGCTTGTATTCAACCACTAGCATACAAAATTCCTGATCACACAGTATGGCACTGCTTGTTTTTCATTGCTGTGCTAAACCTACCCAACTAATTGTGGCCCATCCCCTCTGGGTAACTTCATGTTTAAGAAGAAATTAAGAAATATTGTAATGTACCTTTTAGAGTAGTTTTTAGAAAAAAGAATCATAAATAAAGCTGAAAACTTGTTTTATTTTTTAAAAAAATCACCTTTGGTTCTTGAGCTTTTTGATACTGTTTTCTCTCTTTTCTAAAAGCATTTGATTTTGAAAAGCTGAACAGACTCTCATTACCAATATGTTCAGTCAAGAGCATCTGGGGAAATGTATTTGTTGTATTAAAAAAAGCATATAAATATTCCCACATTTGCAGTGTGGGATAACACATAGCAGCTGTATTGTAAAACCTCATGCTTTGCAGAACACAGTCCATCAGAAGAGACGTGTTTTGGTTCATCTGAGAGAGAGATGACTATAAATCACCAGGTGGTAATAGGTATTGTCAGGGAAAGCTCTGCTCAGCAGCGCAGGAATGCAGGCACAGAGGAGAGCCCAGTGGGAGGGCGGCTTCCCTACCCACCTGTCACTCCTTCCCTGTGCCCCTACAGCCATATGCTCCCAGTTTTAATTTCCTGTACCAGGCAGGACAGCTTCCCTCTGCCCTCATTTAATCTGCCTTAAATGCCTTTGCCTCATTTAACTGCCCATTGCCTCAAACAGAAGAGCTCCCCATTACTTTCCTACCACCTGTTTCCCTGAGCAGGCTGCCGAGATACTTTATTTACCGGCACCCCATTAGAGAGCTGGCTGCCTGTTAATAGGTGTGATCTCATATCCCCAAAAATCCTAGTTGCTTTTCTGTTGGGGACATGCAACACTCATCATAGGTGAGAATTAACGTCCCAGTATCATAAAATGAATTCCTGATGGAGGTTCAGACCTTGGAGATTGTGAAAAGCACGAGTGGTTAGTGTGTGATGCTGGATCTGATTGTATATCTGTTTTATATTAATGGAGTTTGGATGCTGCTAAGAGAGTTGGGATTAGCTCCCAGCTCAGTGAATGCAGGTACCTTCCAAACTCCATTGAGATAATGCAGCCGAATTTGACAATTCCCAACATTTCTGGAAAAAAGCCTTCTTGTAGATTTATTCAGCTTTTATTTGGCATAGAAACGTGAAGTTATTTTAAAACTTTTTTTCCTGCAACTAGAAGCCTAGAATCATGAAATAGTTTGGATTGGAATGGACTGTAAAGATCATCTAATTCCAATCCCTCTGCCATGGGTAGAACTGGCACCTCAAAGCCCCTTCCAGCCTGGCCTTGTCTATCGAATCCATCAATGACATTTTGCCTTGCAGAATGTTTCATTTGTTCATGTTTCTTACTAAAGTTGTTTTTCTGAAAAAGACCGTGTTGTTCAGTCTATTCATGACAAAAAGCCAAATTTTGGCCCAAGAATCCCAGTATTGTAGTGTTTTTAAAATAAAGCATTGATTTTTCAGTATTTTAGAAATGTCAGTCCCTGCAGTAACAGAACTGAGTAATAAATCATTTGATGTTTGCTTTGAGGTACTGAAATTTAATTAAAACAGAGGAAGGGTGAAAGGATTGTACTGCCATAATTACTTTTATGTGTGTTCAATTTTTTAAAGAATATTTCTGTATTTCAGCCATATTTTTGTGAAGTCATACTGTGGTTGTGAATAACTGTATTTCCATAAGATGCATGAAATAATTCCATTGGATTAGTCACAAATGCTAACAGGTAAGGCCCTGCATGGTGCAGCAGTGAGGTACTAGTGGCACTGGAAGCAAGCAGATGCAACAGGATATGCTATCACAGATCCTTTCATCCTACTTCTTTCTTGCATTCTGGACCCAAAGAAGATTTCTGTGAGTCCAACAGGTTGGAGGGAGGTTTGTGTGCTCTGTTATTTGGAAGCAGGGTTACAGAATGTTGTCTACAGAGGCCATCTGTGCATCTATAGCGTTGAGCCATGGGTCACGGTGGGTCCCTTACTGAGGAGCACAAAGCAAAGCTACATCCATCTCTATCTCAAACTCCTCTAGGAGTAGAAAAAGAAAAAAGCAATTTAAAGGTACTGTGATTCCAGACCTTTTGTGAGAGGAGAGCCACTTGAGACTAGTAGAGATTACAGCCAAGGGTACAGTATCTGCTGAAGTGTGAAAAGCCTGGAATGAGAGAAGATAATTACTCACCAAGCAGCACCCACAGCTCAGGGAAGGGGAGCTGTTCCTGCAGTGTCGCAGGGTGATGACCTCCAACAGAGCTGTTTGGGGAAACAAAACACTTGCCACTTCTCAGCATTTGGTGGACACAAGGCTTCCTTTCCCCAATTGGGTGAAAGGGAGCATAGATAGGAAGTTCACTCTAACTCACTTACTAGAGATCAGAGATACTCTGACACAGCTTCTATTCCTTGGCTCATTCAAGGAGAGCAAAGAGCAGAGAAATATAGTTTTTACTGTTCCTCAGGCCTTTTATTTAGAAGATTTTGAAAAGTAGAACTGGGTTTTTAAGTCCTTTATCCCATCTGGTATTGGGATGACAAGATCATACAGATATGCTGTATCATATCTTTCTTGTCAGAAAACCAGAGAAAATTATTGAAAATATCAAGATTGTGGTAAAGATTGTAGGGTTTTTCTCATAGGCAGCTCTTGTTCCATTTTTCCCATGTTCATTTTTAAATGGAAAGCATGCAACAAATTATGGATACCATTTGCAACCATTACGGATAGTACATGCAACCTAGCTAGTGAAGGGAAGCTAATCTACACTAGATTACAAGCATCCTTCTATTAATCTGCATTGAAGATAATAGGAGTGTTTGGGGAGTCTGGTGACTTCAGCAGGTCAACCCCACGAGGTCATCAGCACAATGCTTTTGTTTATTCAGTGTTAAGCACTGGGCAAAGATCATGGCAGCAACAGCACTGTAAAAGCACAGACTGTCCACACCTGGAAGTTTATAAACCAAAGAGATTACCATTTCCCTCAGACCTGCATTTCCTTCTCTAGCCCTCACTGTGTTACATGTACTTCCAAGTTGGAAAACCCTGACACTTTACGGAGCTGCAGACCAGATATTCTTGCGAGTCCTGCATGTTCCCAGTTGGGTCCAACAGCCAGCAGGTGTGAACATGCTCAGGTGTCCACTTCTGGGAGTGGGCGTTCTCTGGAATGGCCATAATAGGAATGAACTCTGTTTCTGAGGCATATTCCTCTCCAGTACATGGAACAAAATCCTCATTGGTGAGGTCATAAATATGTGACAAAATACAGCGCAGAAAGCAGATCATCTGCCTTCTGGGGCTGAGCAGAAACCATCAACACTGCTGGTGTTTCTGCAGTTGTTGTGAAGGTGCCCAGACCTCCTGGTTGCTGTGAACAAGTGCCTCAGTGAGATATCTAGCTTTACTAACTACAAACCCAGTTTTTCATTGCCTCCATGAATAACGGTTTTGGGTCTCACCAAATATATTATATATTCACAGGTAGAAAGGCAAAAAAGACAGAACAGCACTACTTACCTTGTCCACTGTCTCCAAACCTAATCACAGAAAACAACTATTTACAGGTATGACGTATTGCGAACATTGTGTGGTTGCTATGTATATATTGGTGCTCTCAGTATAAATATTTACCGACCTCAGAGCAAAACTATATCCAGAACTGGCTATTGAAGATGGGCCGTTGTTTCCAGTTCAGGTTAGACTCTCATGTATCCTGATCATCAAGGACTTTGTAAAGACCTTGGAAGATCTTTACAGGTATGGACACCACATTCAAGTGGGAGTGGATTTGCTATTAGCTATTCTCCTGCTATTGCCTATTGGCATATCCTGCTTTGTTTGTAAACACTGGGCAGCTTTATCTCAGTTTCACTTAAGGATAAGCTGCCTCTCAATTATCTTGTGGTAAACACAAGCAGTTACCACAACAGAAATGATGTATTACAAATCAATGTATTACTTTATGCAGTGTATCTTATTCTTGTGCTCTTAACCAAGATTATGTGTTTTCCATCTGTCATGTGGGGCTTTCCCTTTCCCTGGCAAGGGACGTCACCTTCAGCAGAGTCACCATTATTTAATGACATAGTCTAAGGATATATATTTTCTTTTGTAATAGTGGGCTCTGCTTTTTGTTTACATGGTGCATCTCCCTCTGGCGGCAAGATGAATTATGTGTTGCCATAAAAGAGGGGGACTCTGGTTCTGTTCTTTCTGTAACAGAGCCAGCATCAGAGCAGCACTGATGCTGCTACTTGTGCTAGGCTTGTTATATGGACAAATACAGATGTCCCATTTCTGATACTGCCAGTTAGAGGCATTCTGGAAGTTGAAAACCTACAGAAATGCCAAAAGAAATAAAATAGAGAGGCAGAGCTGGCTGTATCAACAAAGACCTGAAAGCCAAGTAGGCAGGAGACCTGGCTATAATCATGCTCAGAGACTTGAAGTAATTTGGAGTAGAGGATAATGGAGGATATCAAGCTCTCCAGAATTTAATAATTTCCAATGAATGATGCTACAACTCCTGCATGTGTTGAATTATTTTTTTCATGGAATACACATAATAATTTCATTGAATATACATGAATATACATTTCCCCACAAAAAATCCCTTGCACTTGAGTAATATTGTTAATATGACTTCCTTAAGAGCCTCTCTTGAAATATAGGGCAAATTAAGGTCCAGCCACTGGTCAATCAGAAGACAACAGATGTTGGAAGAGAAAAATCTTATATATAAGCCCTTCCTCACCCAATGATGAACATATAGCATTATTCTTTCCAATTTCAAAGTTTAAAAAAAAAAATTCGAAAAATAAAAAAAGGGAAGATTGTCAGAGCAGTATGAAGTTAAGTGGGCTACGTATCCTGTTTGGTTTAGGAGAAAATATAAATAAATTGTAGCAAGTCATAAACAATAGCCTACTATGATAAAGTAATTTGCAGTGACAAAGTAGGAAAAACCCCAGAGTAAACTAAAGATTTAAGAAGAAAATGAGAATTTTGATATCAGAATATGTAAAGCATACTTCTCTTTTATGTGTTTAATGCAGTTGTGGAGGCAATTGGAACTTTAATATCTGAAAGTAAGCTCTTAGCCCATGGAGAACAATGCATAATGAAGTGAAAGTTCCAAAACAGCTTAAAACTGTGGCTCTCATTCTTTGCATTATCTATTCTTTGGAGGCAAGCCAGGAAATGACAGATCTGTCTGACCAAAGAAAGGTAAACATAAAAAGAGGAGTAGGAGTGTTAAGCAGTGAGGCCCTTAGGAGTCCTAGATCTTCACAGAAAGGAGACTGGGAAGCAGGTGTAAGTACTATTGGGGAAGGAGTGATGCTGAACTTGGAAACATGAAGCTAATCCATCTGGAGAAGAATTAAGCTGACACGCATATCAATGGGAAGGAAAAATCTCTGGAGCAGTCATGTTGAAAGCAAAGAAGATGTAGCGCTAAGCATTTGCAATGCAATATTGCTTAAAAAAAAGAAAAAGGCTGGTAGAACATGGAGCTGGATGGAGAAGGTGGGGGGGATATGAGGACATATATCAGCAGCTGAGAAGCAGCAGCATACTTCACACATGACTCTGCTGCTCTAGGCTGGTTACACATGGTAAGAATGACTCCAGAGGTAAGTGGGACTGATTTGTATTAAATGTCTTAAAATAATAAAAATAATTCACTTTGACTAAAGACAGGGCTCAATGGAGGTACCAATTAACAATTAATTCACAGGCAAAATCAACAATGGAAAGAAATATTCTTTCATATTAACCAATTTAATATTTTTATAGTGATGAGCAGAATTAATATTATGATAATGTATGTTTTCAAAGGGAGAAAAATAAGTCAATCCCTGTGCAAAACATGGAAAAAGAGAGTGAGAAAACATAGTAATAGTAAAGAAACAGTATTGAAAGTTAGTGTTCTAAAGCTGTGATTCTATAAGAAACTCTGTGGGAAAGGTGTTGAATGTTCAGGCCTTAAAGGCTAAAGCTTTAATTGGTGTCCTGGAGCTCTTTGACCAGATACTCCTTTGAATCTCTTCCTTATAGCTGATCTAGACCTGCCTTCTTTAAGCCATAGTTTAAAGCCATAACCTCTTCTCCCTGTAAAAAAACCTTTCTCCAACTTTCTTGTAAGCCCCCTTAGGGGGGAAAACTAACATACATTTGTCAGAAAAGCTTAAGGGCTTGTTCTGTTTTCATAGTATTTCCGAGTCAGGCAATGAAACACAGCCCACAGGAAACAAGTCTATCTGCCGTTTTTTGGGAAAGGTCCTATACGCTCCTGGGGATGGTGACAGTGGGACCAGGGACGAGAAGAGCAAATAGGGCACTGGGGAGCCTGTGCTGCCCCACTGGCAAAGCCGAGCCAGCCAAAGGATGGGGGTGCCTTTCTCTTGATTTCGAGTGATGCTGTAGGAGAATAAGGAGTAGGAGGGTTCCACCTGCCGGCCAAACAATTAAGCCAATTGCTCCTGAGAAAGGGATGGGGAATGTTTCCATCTGCGATTCTGTCTGTTTACCTGTGCGAGGCAGAGAGAGGACAGCAGATCTGTTTGCGTTACTGTCCATACCGCTCAGCAATCACTGTTGCATGCAACAGGGGTTTCATTACTGTAATGTCTTCTTCTGCAATGATTTTCTCTCGAGGTTAATAGATTAGTGTCAGAGCTTTCCAGATTTCCTAATTAGCTACAAACCTAAAAGCAATCAGCTCAGATCTATTACGTGCGAAACCTGCTGTTCTGTCTATTCTACTGGTAGTTGCTGAAATAAATAATATAGCTCTTAAGGAGACATTTTCCTTGTGACTAGTAGGTGCTCAGAATTGCAGGTCATGATGTTTATTACCTAATAGAAGGATTTTTTTCTTGTGAGTCAGAGCTAACCCAATGCCCCAGAATGGAAAAAGTGTTTATTAGTCAAGTGTAAAAAACCCAGAAACTTGTCACTTTTAGAAGCTGAAATCTGAAACACAGGTAATAAATTACTGACTTTCTGTCTCCTTTCAAGCACTATCCAAAATAACTAAAACTGGTTGAACTTTCTGCAGACCCCACCTAATCTGACTCATGACCTTGTCTATTGACACAGTTTGGAAATCCATAGCACCATTTTACATATTTGTGACTTTTATTTCAAGTTGTGTCCTTTGCTTTAGACATCCTGGGGCAGGTGTTGCCTCATACTAGGGTTTTGAGCTGCTCCAAGCCCTACTACAACACTGGCAAAACCTTCTGCAGGAATCTGCTTCCATGCTGAGGATCTGGAAGGAAGGCAAGCCAAGGATTTGCATATATGTATAAAACTCTACCTATATACATATTATGTAAACATAATGTATGTAGCATGTAGTATTGCAGTTAATAACATTATTTTCACTGATTTTTCACCCAGTTTCTTGTCTCCTGTGGGATATTGAGTAGGATGTAAGGTAGAAGGTATCTGAAAACTTTTTACACACTGCAAGGAAATAATAGATTTCTTTTTTTTTTTTCTAAAATGTACATTCTTACAGTACACCCTGCAGCAGAGCAAACGGGTAACACCAATTAGTGACCATGTTTCTGAAAAACCTAGTCCGTGTCAGAAATACACAAAGCAGAGAGCAACAGTGAAAAAAAAAAAAGAACATAGGAAAAGGTCACTAATGCGGGCAGTTGAATCTTCTGCTTCTATAATGCCATAACAGTATCAGAAGAAAAAAGCAACAGAGATGTGTGGAATGAAAATCTCCAATAGTCTAGTATGTTTGCAATTTTAGTAGGTAAACAGAATCTAATTTTGTGGGGGAACTGATTAGAAGCACCACTTATCCTTGAAAGAGCCAGATAACATATTTTAAAATCAATCAGTAGCTGAATAAATGTACAATTGAAAATGCTCAACAAAGCTCCAGGATTAAATGGATTCTTGTCACAGGTTAACCATGATGTAAAGGTAACATTAGTCCTCTCTCATCACCCTCTTGAGACTCATTTTCTCACCTGGTGTATGTTAATCACACATTTGATGGGGAAGAGAGATACCACCTTGTGGAAATGGTTAAGTGTTCCCTCTTGATTCCAAATTATTGTCTTAGAAAAATACTGCCCTTTTGTAGGATGTAAAGATAGAACCGAATTTCTTCAGTGTTGAAATGTGACTGACTGGCATGCTCCCCAGAGGGAACAATTGGCAACTCACTGCACAAAGGAAGGACCAGACTAAAAGAGAGATCTGGACCTCACAGCTGCTGGGGAGTTTGCAAGTTGGCTTCTTACTTTCCTGCTTCAGCAAGAACATGCACCAAATGCAAGAAGTCAGATTCTGCTTTTGACTTTGCAGTGTGAAAAGAATATGGAGCTGGAGATTATAATGAGTGTTTTATGGCGCAGGATGGAAAGTGTCTCATGTGCTGTACTTGCTGGTCAGATATGAAGCTTTAAATTAATCCAAAAGTAGCATTGGCTTTGTAGAGCTGACTATCATTGGATACCTAAGACAGGGAAAGCTTCTAGCAGCTTTCAACAGAATCCACCCCTGCAGCCCCCCTGCTACTAAAATTCAGCTACAGAAAACCATGACACACTTTAAACCATTAGGACTACAGTGATGTGTTTTAGGGTGCTGCATGGCCATATACACACACTCTCTGCATTTCAAAGAGAAGGCAGATGACATGTAATGTGAATTACTATTTTTGACATGCTGTTGCACTAGAAGATCATGTCAGGAGGATGTAAATAATTGCATTAGCTGCTGGACTCCATACTGCTACTTTCTATAACACAAAATTAATTGAAATGCAGCTGACAGAGGGACCTGATCCAAACATCCTCCAAGATACTCTTTAAAGTGTAATAGCCATATCTTTACTAGTCAGATTTAATACAGGAATGACAACAGCTGCCTAGATGCTGTCATCAGAATTTATTACTTCATTCATCTTGCTTACATTTTGAACTAACTCCATAGAAATAACTATGGAGTGCTTTTTCTTTTTCAAGCACCTGGAGTTTTGCAATCACCAGGGAAGGCTTAGTCACCTCTCCTGTGAGCTGGAAGAAAATCGTATAAGAAGAACAACAAAGCAAAATCCATTGACAGAAGTTTTATGTGCTGTGCAGGTCTTTGGCTTGTTTGTTTGTTTGTTTGTTTTTGAGGAAGAGTATGACTGTGTGCAACGAGGCTAAAAAAGCAAGGCAGTTGTGCTCGGTGGATGAGTGTCTGAAGATGCGGCGAAGCGGGGCAGGAGGCGGCAGCGGCCGCCCCTCCCGAGCTCTGCCGCTTCGCTAGAGGGAGGCAAAGTAGCGGCTTAGAGTTTCGTTTCATCTGGTTGTAGCCCCCGGAAAGGTTTTCTGCGAGAAGCCTTCTTTTTAACGGGCCTTCTAAAACCTCCCCTTCCCTTTCGCAAGGGCCCGTGGCCCATAAACGAGACCCAGCCGAGACTCTCGCAGAAATGTTTGAGAATCAAAATAAACAAAGTGCAGTGCCACTATGTATAGTATATGGATCTTTGTAGTAGGCTGGCAACGTGCCAAATGCTAGGATAATTTCTCCCTTATTCCTCCTAGGGAATGGATGACTGGGCATTTGTACGGTGCTTGTGAAAGAGGCAAGTTTCTCTACAGGCCAGGCAGGGAGCTGGCATCTGCAGTTCGCCTCTCTTTGTGTTGCTTTGCCAATGCCATCAATCTACACCTCCTTTATAAGAGCGAACGGCAATCTGAGAACAGTGGAATAGCTACCTTAAATCAAAATAAACCCACAATGACAGATGAAGCTTGCAGTACAAACCACACTTGTTCCAGCCCCAGGGTAACAATCATCTCTTTACACTGCCCTGTCCAAAGGGATCTGGGCACAGAAGGGCATGTGGATCTATGGAAGGAAGTCTTGGTTTCTGAATAATGCCTCTGTTCAGGGAGTGAAATTGTGGAGGTGTCCAGCACAGATGGCCAAGACAAGTCACAGAATCGTAGAATATCCTGAGATGGAAGGGACCCACAAGGATCAATGAGTCCAGCTCCTACACAAAGCCCCAAGAGTCACATCATGTCCCCGAAAGCACTGTCCAAACACATCTTGAACTTTGACAGGCTTGGTGCTGTGACCACTTCCCTGGGTAGCCTGTTCCAGTGCCCAACCCCCCTCTGGGTGAAGAATCTTATCCTAAAATCCAGCCTAAACTTCCCTGACACAATTTCATGACATTCCCTTGAGTCCTATCAATGGTCACCAGGGAGAAGAGATCAGTGCCTGTCCCTACACTTCCCCTTCTGAGGAAGCTGTAAATGCAATGAGGTCTCCCTTCAGTCTTCTCTTTTCCAGGCTGAACAAACCAAGTGACCTCAGCCACTCCTCATACGGCTTCCTCTCAAGGCCCTTCACCATCCTTGTAGCCTTCCTTTGGATGTTCTCTAATGGCTTAATGGCTTTCTTATATTGTGGCACCCAAAACTGCATATGGTGCTTGAGGTTGCCCCAGTGCAGAGCAGAGTGGGACAGTCATCCCCCCTCAACTGGCTGGTGATGCTGTGCCTGATTCACCCCAGAACATGCTCGGGCCTTTTGGGTGTTGAGACGGAAAATCTGTTCCACCACTGTGAATATGGAGGCAACACTCCACTGGGGAGTACTGAGGGCAACTCTGGGCAGTTAAGGGGGAAGAACAATGGTCTTGGGATGATACATATGGAAAAAGGGTTGGGAGAGGGGGGGGGAATAAGAGAGTGGAGAAAGGAAAAATGATTGCATTGTGCACTGTAGGGGATGGGAAAAATGAGACATAGAACTGACCTATGAGGAAAACAAGCAATCAAGTCTGTCACTGCAGCCAGGAGCAGTGAGAGATTTTTTTTTCTTCTTTTTAAATTACTGTACAATCAGTATTTCATTCCATTTCAAAATGAAAAGCTGTTCCTTATTCATTAAAAATGCACGTTCTGTAAAATATGGATCAGCAGCAGGCCCCTCTGGTGAACAGTGAGCTACAGTCCTCCCAATTTGAACTAAATTATTTGTGTTGGTTTTACGATCTGAAATGCAAAGTCCTGTGCTCCAGTGCTTCTTTCCAATGATTTTAAGCAATTTTATTATAATACTTGCAGCTTTTTAATGTCAGAACAAAGCAATGCATTCATGGGTTATGAGAGAAAAAGGGAGCAGAGACCAGAAAAGCATCACTCATAATGGAAAATAATAATAAAATAGTTGTAAAGCACTCCTGCATAGGGAAATGGGGAGAGGGGAGCAAGACTGAGTAATGGAACCTCAACGTGTAATCTCTTCAAAATTTAAGTACTTCATACTGAGTCATTTGACTTGAATATGAACCTACAGTTATAATTACAAGTCAGCTCTGGAACATGAAGGGCCTTGTTGCCTTGCACAACGCAGAAAATTTTGCCTAAGGATCACCTTTTCAAATCCAGTCTCAGTTCAACACAGCCTCATATAGAAACTGAGCTAATCTTACGTGACATACATCAATAGTTGCTGCCATGAAGGTACCTCAGAAGAACATGAAGAAATGGTATGTTTTGCCACTAAACAACATAATCAAGCCCAGCCTTGCCTTAATCTCAGATTTGAAATTAAACTGCTTTCCCCTTACATTTGCTCAAAACCAATTGTGTCCTGGGGCTGCATCAAAGGCAGTGTGGCCAGCAGGTCTAGGGAGGTGATTCTGCCCCTCTACTCCATTCTGGTGAGAACCCACCTGGAGTGCTGCATTCATCTCTGTGGGCCCTGGCATAAGAAGGAATTGTTGGAGGGAGTCCAGAGCAGGGCAACAAAGATAATCAGAGGCTTGGACCACCTCTCCTGTGAGAACAGGCTGAGAGAGTTGTGGTTGTTCAGCCTTATAGTTACTAAAGGGGAAAATGAGAAATGGAGAGGGACTTTTTACAAGGGTGTGTAATTATAGGACAAGGGGGAGCAGCTTTAAAGTGAAAGAGGGGAGATTTAGATTAGATATTAGGAAGACATTCTTTACTGTGAGGGTGGTGAGGCACTGTAACAGGTTTCTCAGAAAAGTTGTGGGTGTCCCATCCCTGGAGGTGTTCAAGGCCAGGATGAATGGGGCTCCGAGCAGCCTGCTCTACTTGAAGGCATCCCTGCCCAAGGGGAGTTGGAACTGGATGATTTTTAAGGTCCTTTCCAACACAAACCATTCCATGATTCCATGATTCCCTAGAAGTTATGCATAATACTTTTGCTGTTAAAAGAGTAGTTTGTACTGACTTTCCCCTAAACATCTCTCAACTTACTTTATTTGAGATGCACTGAAAATTACTTCTGGGAACTGCATTGGTACATGCTTTATACGTTCCTTCCACGCATATCCATAAATATTGTAGTGCAAATATATATATGCATATTTATTATAGAATTACTAATTATTAATTATTCATCAATCAAATGTAAATGCATTTACAGCCCTGAGCCATGTCCTGCTCCCTTTCTCTTGCTGAAAATTGCTGAAATATCTTTGAACTTTATTGCTGGTCAGCAGTGCCTGATGCAGCTCCCATTGAAGTCGGTATGGGCACCTCTGTTATTTCAGGGAGAGATAATTTTACTCTTCAAAGTAAATTCTGCTGGCAGATACATGAAGATATTAAGGACAGCAAAAATTCTATGAGACTCTTCACACTGAATGTCACAGATATCTAAGCACAAACCTGTTTAATAATTTTGTTGTAAATTGTAAGTCCAATAATTACGTGTTCTCCAACACAGTTAAACCTTTGCTTTCCAAAATTCAAGCCTTTGACTCTGTGACCATTAGAGTTTCATAGGCATAATAATTTTGGTATAAACCACTTTCTATAAACAATACATTTTCAACAGGCAAAATTGCGAGTCTATCAACAAGGATGGTCTAAATTTTGTCCCATTCATGGGAACATATAAGTTCCCTCTTTCAGAATAACACTTTCACATAGTATTCCTATTTTTTGTGGTTCAGACTTCTGTTACTGTCTCTGAAATGCCTTTCATTTACACATTTAATCTCTTTTCCAAGTTTTTGACACTAGGCTTTGTATGCAGTCACAGCTGTGACAAATTTCACCTCTAAGTCTCGGGGCTTTTTTTCCCCCTACAATGTTTCACAGAAGTCTATATGGTTGTCCTTAATTTGAAGGAGTGCAGAAGAAGTAACTTACGAAATCCAGATATTTCCCTGTATTACTGCAATCCACAGCAGATGTCTAGGTGATTTTTGCTGGGAGCTATTCCAAGAGAAGACACAGAGACAGAAATTTCAGTGGGAGCTCCTTCCAGGGCATTGCAATTTACTAGGGCTGGAAAAGTTTAGTCCTTCTGAAGATGGGTAAGGGAACTTTTTACCATTTCTCCTACCTTTCCCACTGGGAAAAAAAGAGCCACTGCGCATCAGCAGCAAGTGCAATGATCAGCCACAGAATGAAGAGTTTTTAAAGGGCAGAGCCTATGAGTCTTCTCTTTATGATGCCTGGGAAGGTATGTAATTGGTACGTCATTGTGACAGAAAATTCTCCTTACTCTTTGATGAGAGGTAGCAAACTCAGTAAGAGTGGCCAGAGGCCTTTTGCTAACTGTGCCTTACACAGCCAGCCCCCTGCCCTGTCCTGTCCTGCCCAGCTTGTTACCATCTTGGTGTGGGAGTCTGCTGTGTGAAGTGGAGTTTGCCACTGCAAGTCCTTGTGTCTGGCATGCAGATTAAATGTGGAATAACAGCAAAGGACTTGAAAATTTGGGCCCAGGTTGTAAATGGAGGCTGCGCATCTATAAACAGCTCCATCATGGACAGTTACTGGCTGTTGGAGAAGAGCAGCCTTGAGAGCTGTGAAGGAATTGCTGTATATTGAAGTATGTAATATAACAAAGAAGAGAAGCAACAGAAAAGCATGGAAACACTCGGGGTGATCAGCTGGATGCCATTCCTGCCACAGCCTGCAAAAATAACACCCTTCAGTATCAACTTTTGCCTGGGGTGGAGGCCAAACCCTTCAGAAGTTCAACAAAAGCCCTAGATCCTGAATGTGTGGAGTAGAGTGGGTCCTGCTTTTCATCAGATCACCATCTGCTCTTCCTGTATGTCACTGAGCTTGGCAGGAACCACATACTACAGAGAAAATGGGTGAAGAAATTTGAAGGTTTGTTCAAATTATATATAAAGGATTAACATAAAATAACTATAGATCTAGAAGTAGCTCCAGGATTTTGCTACTTGCCACTGCTCCTTAAGGGCTTATATGAGACTAACTGTTAGATGCATTTCAATCTATTCAAATGGAATTCCCTATTTATAATACCTATATAAATTGGCATGTCAAGATTCAAGGGGTAGAAAATTGAGACTGAAGTATAAATAAACACAAACCCCCTGAAGTTTATGACTGAAAAGCAATTGGATAAAAAAATGGAGCAAACCCAGCTGTGATCAAAAGATTTAAATAGATTTTTTGACAGACAACTGAGACCAGTATATGCAACTATTCTATGTATGTTGACTAATATGTTTAATTATACATATGTATCCTTAAGATCCCTTCAAGTTATAAACAGCTGCTAGTATGGATGTGGATATTCTGCAGAGAAATTAATGGCAGGGTGAGCACCTGAGGCATGCAAAACAAGTCCAAGTCAAATAACCTGAAATCCAGATGGCGAAGGGTCAGGTCCCAGCACATGCCTCCCATGGACTTGGCTCAAGACTTCACACCTTTCATTGTCTGCTGGTTGGGGAAGGAAGTCAGGCTGGAATGTTATAGGGAGAGGAATCTAGTGATCTGTTGAATACCAGAACAGAACTGCTCTGCCCTTCGGTTTCAAGCTTGCCCAGCCTAAATCCTAAGGGAGAGCTAGACTCAGCTTTATACACATTTACATACTCAGTTTTTTGGGACTAATAGTTTTAAGATATTTTCTAAAGAGATGGAAATTCAGAGGGGAGAGGTCCATACTATGGTTCAGAATTAAACTGGACTCTCGACTAATTTACTGCACATCCCTCATCTGCCTCCTGGTTTTGATGAATAATTTTACCAAACTTTTGGCCTGTCCAAATGCCAACACATATAGAACATGGACAACCTCCAGTAACTGAACCATACCCCTCTTGGTTAAGTAAAGTGGCAGGGTTGTTGGCATAGGAAAGATAAAAATAAATTGCCCCTACTCTGAAACCTGAAAGAGGCATCTGCAACAGGAAATACCCTGACAGTGAAGACGCTTGAAAAATCAAAGATGCACGAGCAAAAGCACACAACAGCATCTTTAGCAAATAAGTATGTGCTAAGTCAGTGGTATCAGCAGGAGAGCAGCACCTCTAGGAGAAAGAAAAAGGAATCGCTCTGTATGTTTTGAAATGGAGGCCAGTACATGAAAGAGTGGAATGTGAATCTTCCTAATGCTTACAGAACACAGAAAGAGGGGTGCTTACTAATTATCTTTTAAATTGGCTAATATGTCACCTGATGAGTATGTGCTTCTGCTGGGCCATCTGGGAGTTGAGTAGCTGCATGAGGCATTAGGTTACATTACAAAACACACAGGAATTCATTATCTGGGGCAATTCTCTTTCAGCCACTAAGCTATTTCCCCTACTTGAAGCCAATGAGTTTACTTTCCCATGAAACCTACTCTGTATTCACTCCCTAAAATAAGTACTAATTAGCTAAAGATAACAGTCAAATAAACCACTTTAATTGGGAAACAGAAATTGGCAGTTAAACATAAAAGTGTGTATGTAAATATGCTGATTATCTTCAGAGTTTGAAAAAACATCTGTTTTCTCTGAAGAATGCAGGTATTTCTTCCCCAACCATGAGAACACTGCTATCATCTCAGTGCCTTAACTATGTAAATTAAAAAGATGTCCAAAATAATTAACTTGACACCTTGTTTTCCTATATAGGAGATGCTGGACTGCCTTTTGCCTTGGAAATAAACTCCTTTAAGTACTTCTAGTTAAAAAATTAAAAACATTGTAGCTTTCATTCTGTCTTCATGTTGTGAATGAAGAGCAAAAAAGACTTCACAGAGCAAATTAAAAAGGGTGAGAAACATTGACATGAATTTATTGAAAGCCTTCATGCTTAGTTTCTCACTTTGAATTTTATATTGTACCTTATGCATTTCAAATCCTGATGTGCTAGTTCAAACAGAGACTTGTGATCACATTAAGGTATGAACTGCAGAATTATTCAAACAATGTCAATGATTTTGTGTCAAAATCTTCAGGACAATATATATGTTTTTGTGCAATGTCCCAGTTCTGGCATCATTCTCCAGTGGAAAAAACATTCTATCAGAAGGTTTTCAGCCACCTCTACTCTCCAATCTTACGTGTTCATTCACTGTAAAGCAGCAAGGTCATACAGTGATTATCCTCTATAGGTACCTTGGTTTTATTAGCATGAGTGATACTATTACTCAGATACTTGTCTCCATTCTGTGACAGAATTAACATATGTAAATATGACAGTAGGTTGCATTTACTTGGACTGAGCTTTATCTCATGTGAAGCCTGATTTTTGAGGTCCTTGAGCCTGCATTAAATTTTCAATAACACAAAATTGTCACAGCTAAACATGTTTGCAGGACTGAAGTCATCACAAAGCTAATGGGACTGAATTTTTGTGGAACCTGTGGGGTCAGCACAGAGCCCCTAGTTTTCATGATGGGGAAAAGTATTGTATTGTACAAAATATGAATTTCATTTAATTGCTTATTTTGAAAGGGGAAATCCAAATCAGATACTGAGGCAAATGATGTAAAGTTGTCACTGTATTAAGTGTTATCTTAAAACCATGCCTGTGAGCTCAGGGCCAGATGACTCTCAAGGCTACTTTGAGTGAATGTCTGAGGACCTCATGCCTGCCATGCAATAACCCTGAAGACTGTAGAGATTTCTTAGAACCACTGTCTCCCCTGTTTGGGATACTCTTTGTCCTGTTCAAGGATTTGTTTGGAAGAGTTCTGTGAGATACGGACCTGGAGAGAAGAGAGATCCATTAGAGCTGGTTGATTTTCAAGGATCACCTCCTCAATTTCCATGCATGGTTTATCCTGACACAAAAGACATCAAGTAATGGTGGCAGTAGGCCTGGTAGGTGAACAAGGAGATCCTGATGGAACTTGGCCACAAAAACAAAGTGTACAGAATGTGAGATCAGAGGCAAAAAACCCCAGGAGAGACATACAGACAATGTCTAAATGAAATAGGGGCTCTCCTTGGTTTATACCAGCTCTGAGCTGGGAATGAGCCCCTCCAGCCAACCTCCTAGGAGGGGGAACGCTTCCAAGGTTCTTACAAAGGGGTAGGGTTTGGAAAGCCAAAGGCCATCTGAAATTGAACCTGGCTGTGAAGGGCGATGAGAAGGCTCCTACAGTCTTCCTCCATTCTGCAGAATGTCATTAACCAGCAGAGACCACTGTATGGCAGGGTCAGGGGCAGAAATGGCCTTTCCTTCAATTCTGCCTGCAGAGGTGAGCAGGTAACAAGGCATATTGAACAGCAGAAGTTTGATTGCATGATTCTTAAAAACCTCTGCAGGTCACTGTAAACTTGGACAGAGGACCAAGTAGGTATCTCTAACTTTCAATTAAAAATCTCTAGTTTAACAGGAAACATTCTTCTTCCCTCCCTTAGCAGTGTGCTTACTTCAATCCTGTGGTGTTCTTACTGAATTCATATACAAGCTCTTATTTCAAAGTTCTTTTAACCTACCTTTATTTGTTTGATTCCAAAAAACAGCAAACTCCCTGCTTGTTTAAACGCAGGGCAAGTATGGCAGCAAGACAGTGTAGAAACAACAGTTGGTGCAGGAAATGATTGCGCTTGTTAAAAATAATCATAATAGTAAAAGACACTGTGCCTGCATCAGCTTACATGGAGTTGCAGTCCTTTGACTGCTTGCTCACATTCATCCCCAGAAAAATATCCATTAGAAACTGTAAAGCTGTGAATGTGAAATGCCTCAAGACATTTATGCTAGAATACTAGTTGCCTAAGAGGCTGAAAATACTTGGAAAGCCTCATGTTCTGCAGTGTGTTCTGTGGTGAGGAAGCACCACTGAAATGAATGCAGCTGTATTTTCAGCTGGGTAAACTGCTTTCCATAGACTTGCACCATTATCTGGGGTCTGCACTCCTGTTTCCAATTACGGGTCTTTATTTTTCTCATTCCAGTGAGGCAAATGTGTTCTCAATGTCAATGCCACAAGCAGAGTGTACTGAAAAGTTCCAAAATAGGGGGTCAAAAAACTAAAAAACAAAAGAGGAATCAATTAAAAATAAATCTTCTGGTTTTGAGCCTACTAGAGAACTGATAAAAATAGGGAGATAATGTTTTAACAGTCTGGAGAAAAATGACTAGGTAAAGTACAAGAGATATCAATTGTTCACAGCCATTAACATACTTACTGACCCCTTTTTCTTTTCTGGAGGGGGCATGAAGAACCATTAGATTGCAGCGGCGGGGTTCCTGCAGTCTGTAGCCTTAATCAAGAGAGAGGCCAACAATGTGTTATTGCTAGAACTAACATGAGTGCAAAATTCTTACTGGAAGAATTTTTCAGATTACCCACAGATTTATCAACTCCATCTGTTACCTATTCCTCTTTCAAATTGTAGCATCTCTCCACCAAGAAATCTCTAGCTTCCTGCAGGCAAAGACAACTGCAACAAGAAGAAACTCTCCCAAATGATGGAGGGCTGGATGAGATTGCAAGCATTACTAGCATCCTTGCACAAATTGTGGTCACACAGCTGAAAGCTCTCCCAGAGATAAAAGCCAAGGAGCAGAGCGACTCTGAATCCTAATTGCCATTAGCAAAACTCCCTGTGCAACTGTGACAAGATACATCATCAGCACAATGTGGCAGCACTGGGTGAGGGGGTGCACGTAATTTTCATCACTCGTTAATGACAAAAATTCTCACTGAAGATGAAAACTTTTAAACTCCCATCAGCCTGTGGGTGTTTCAATCCCCATCTCTCTGGGTGTCCCAGCTTTGGAGCAGGTTGCAAGGGCATAGAAAGGAGGAACCTTCTGCCAGAGATGACGAGCTGGGGAGCTGTGAACACCCGCTTTCTTGACTGAAAAATCTCATGGGGAGCTGTCTTTAATAGGTCTCAGTTTTTACTAGTGCCCAGGACCTCTTACCATCAGGCTTCCTGTACAGACATAGCACAGAGCCTATTAGCGATCTCCTCAGGGCCATGGGCACAGCATGAACACTCACACTTACATTTTTGGAGCAGACAGCCAGCGATAATCACAAAATACAGACCTGGCAGTGTAGACCAGCATGCACCAAGCTGGCAATAAGACGTTTTGATTTCTCTCATTGTATGGTGGGGTGTTTAGGTATTGGGGTTGTTTGGAAAGTTTGCTTTCCCCCTCATCCCCCCAACCCCGCCCTCCAGTTAAATGCATTTTCCCTCATGTCTGAATTGATTTTTGGTCCCAGAAAGGTGAAGGCATCTATTAAGGAGAAGTGCGTTGGCTGCAGGGCAACGTGTTCGTGGGAGCTGCAGGCACAGCATGGCAATTCATTTCTTTGCTACTCTGTTGTTTTGTCATGAAAGCAAAGCCTAATTGAAGATAGTCAGTCTTTAATGAATAAAGCTCGCTGTAATTTCCAGCTGTGGCCGTGTAATCAGTGTTCATCCGCATAAAAAGGACTTTCTGTGCCCATATTTCATTTTGATGTGCATCTGTGCCCGTATTTTGCCCTTCCGATCAGGTTGACAGTTTTCATCTTTATTAGTTCTGCCTCTCACTTCTGTCTTCCTATTTGTGTTAGAAAACAGAAACAAAATCTCAGGAAGCCCCTGATTGGTTGTATTATCTAATAGTTTATTAGAGTGTGCCTCTGAACTTGATAATTTAAATTAATTAAATTCTGTTTGGTTCTGCTTACTATTTTCCAACTCACTTTGTTATAGTACTTCAGAATTTTTCTACCATGTTATTTTTGGTCACTCTCTCTCCACAGCACCATTGTGCCACTGCAACACACTTTTTAATTAGTTTCACCACAGTCATCAGCTTTGTGATTATCTCTGCGTCTTGAACACCTGGTCTGACTTTAGAAATGACTTACCATCTGGTCAAATACAGGGTAATTATAACAATTTAATGGCAGGATAAAATACTGTTGGTTGAGAGACTTCATTTTTCCCTCCATTCCTTCCCCTCATGCAGTTTGGTTGCATTACTTCAAATTAAATTAAAATCTCATCATCACGTTATCACTCTTGGGTGGTTTTTTTTTAATCCTTCATTCACAACACTCATAAACATCTCCTGGAGTTAGTTTAGTTTTAGACTCTCCAGACATCGTGTCCCTAAGAACAGTGTGAATTACTGCTTTAGACCTGCTGATATGATACTTACTCTATAACTTGCATTGCATATCAATAAATGAAGCAATAAATGGGTCTTGTCTGGAAACTAAATGCTGAGACAACTGCAGGAGAGCCATTTGTCAGGAACACACACAAATGGAATTTCACTAATGTGATACAAAATGGTGTTTTTTTTCTGTAAAATAATTTAATACTACTATATGCATACTCTTGGAATCTGATATGCTGCATCAGACTATAAATAAGCTGATTCTTGTGAAAAAGCCATTGGATCAGATAACAAACTTCATGCAGACTTGTCATTTTATGATTGGCTCATTTTATGACACTTGGGTGAATAAGAGTTTATTTTGCCATTAGATACTGGCTGAGAAAAATACTTGTGAAGCAACTTCTCCAGCTTTTTTTGTATACTAATAGAAGCTGCATTGGAAAAGTAAATAGATGTCATTCATATAACTTTCTTTCACATTATGCAGAGGAAAAATTGATCTCTAGATTTTTTTACTCTTAATTCCTTTCAGTATTTGTAGTTTGCTGAAGTATATTGTTGTAATTATTCAGATTGTATTACGATAATTACATTTAAAAAAGCAATAATGAAGTATCTTTCCATTGGGAAATGAATGAGAAGAAGAACTCTTTTGTAAATATTTTTTTTTTTTTTTTCCCAGGTACTACTGTCAAGAAAAAAGGGCCTATTTAATTTTCTAGGGATTCTTTCTTGTACAAATAACAAAGAGTATTAGATTATTTTTTCAACCAGCTCTCCGGGAAACTAAATAGTTTTGTCATGTAATACTTCTTCCTAGCAAACATCAAGTTTAGTTTGTTAAAGCACCAAGTCTATAAAACAAAGAAAACATTATTCAAGGTGAAGAATGGAAGGGGACATGGAATTAATCTGGAAAGAAAATTATAATCACCAGAAGTGTCTATGTATCAAATAAAAATCCCCTTATTATAGCCAACACATGTAGGATGTGACAGGGCAGTCTGAAGCTTCGTCGTTATCCCCTGGAGAGGAGAGTACACCACCATTCATTGTGGTCACAGTTGCGGTCTCCTGAATGAGGGGATGCAGCCCAGGTTTGGTTCAGACACTGTGCTTCGGCTTTGCAGCCTGGGCTGCTTCCACACCTCTGCTATCCCGTACCCTCCCCTCTCTGAGGTGCAGGGAGAGCTCACAGACCGTCCCACAGTGCTGCTCTCTGCTGCTTCAGCAAAACACCCTCTGCGGTGTTGTCCGTCAAGAAGCTACTTCAACTTCTGTTTGCTTGGAAAAACTACTTTTTTTTTTTTCTTGGAAAAACTATCTCTTTGCAACTTTATTTGAGAAGTCTGCAGAGAGTTTTCGGAACCATGAAAGACAAGCTGCCTCCCTCCTGCCCCCATCTCGCTTTGTGCTGCCTGACTTCTGATCCTGGGCACATTTGCTGTAGGTCTTGGGTGTGCCCCTCTCCTTGTCAGAGATATATTTTCATTCAAAGTCTTAAAGCATAATAGCAGTTAGACCAAAATACCACCGCATAGGAGACACCCATATGAGACCTGGTGAGAAAACATCAGCCTCTCCATGAGCCAAGTGCACTTTTCCCTATTTACCTGAAGGTGACAAACTAACCACTCTCCAGAGCTTTAGGCCTTCTAGTTGTGAAAATAAGAGCCTTTGAAAGCCTAAAAGAACTAACTGGAAGACAAACAAATAAAAAAAACCCAAAAAACTTTCTAAGTGTGGAAGCAATCATCAGTATAACATTGACTTTTCATGAGAGAAAAATTATTTTTGCAATAAATTTTATAATCAACCAAAATCCAAACCATTCTTATTTAATCAGAAAATTCAGAGAATCAGGTTTTGGCTAAAATCTTTTGACCAGGACCTTGCCACTGCTACAAACTATAACGGATAAATTTAGGTCTTAACTCTGCAACCAGTTCCACTTGGATAAGCTCTTACGCAGAACTACAGTGGTGTCTGATTGCAGAAATAGGGTCATGGCAATGCAGCTTCACTGTGGTCTCAGGTTTCTCATGGCACAATCCTGAATGACAAATACCTAAATGTTCAGCTGATAATTGACTTATCTAGGAAATCTGAGGAACAAAACCTCAAAGTTAAAGCAAATTTGCATAAAGATGTTGTGGGTTTGCATAAGGATGTGGTAACAAGATTTTTATTAATTTTTAAATTATCCATTCCTTTTGTTAGTAAAACACTTTCAGATGTAAAATAATAAAAGAATGGGAATTAGTTTATCTTGCTTAGATGTGACATTTGAGATGTAGTATGAAGCAGCAGTGAGCTCTTCCCACTGTCATTACATGTTTTCAGGTACCATGAGGGATGTGCTGTGGAATGGAGCAATCCTCCCACGCACAGTCCTCTTGCTCCACAGTCTCCCAAGCCCACTTCTTTGTCCTCTCATGTGTCCCTTGCCAGTGTGGTTGTGTTGGCTGCAAAATATATCAGAACAAACAGGCAGCTCTGGATTAAAATTCACTGAACCCAGAGCAGAGCCCTCTTCTGGTGCCCTGCCCATGTTCTTACTGAAGGGTGAGACTGGGAGAGGGAAGTGAGCAGAGAGGAAGGAAAGGGCTCCATTTGGTTGCTCAGATGGCTGGTACTGGCTGAAGGAACTTGTGGATGTAGCAGGTGCCCTGGTTGGTCTCTGCAGACAGAGACACCAGGGAGCATTCAGAAGTTGCTTGTTTCTCCATCTTGGCTAAGCGTTCCCCAGCTCAGTGACACTGTTTTCAGCCAGGACCTCTGCTGAAGTTCCACAGAGGATCTCTCAAACAATTTGTTTCCCTGCTGACGCCAACTCACCAGTACAGTTTTGGTGTACACAGGAGATATAAACCGAGACTTCTGAAAATGAAAGGAAAAGTCCCACTGATTGCAAGAGGGTCAGGATGTCACTTGGGAAGAGAACAAAAATACTATGCAGAGATTGAGTTGACCCAATATGAAAAGAATTTAGGGTATGAATCTGGTGAACAGAGGAGGTCTTAGTGCTGAAGAAAGTAACTGCGTGGATGCAGCTTCATGAAATTCAGGGAATCACTTTTATTCATAAATCCATTGAGATTTTAATCCTACTAGTTTATGCTTACATGGGAATAATCTTATTAACCATATTTTTAGTTTAATTTTATAATAGCTAGGTCTTATTGTATCAAACTCACAAATTTGAAGTCACTAAATCTAATTTCAGCTAAAAAAAAAAAAAGAATATATGGGTTGTCAGTTTCACAGTGTTGATCACATTGTTTCCAATGAAACACGAGGCATTCCTAGCAGAGGACAGTTTAAGACCAATTGGTTGATCTACAGATTTATCAACCAAAAGAACTAAGGAAATTTGCAAATCTACAGGCAGTCCAAACCACTAAAATATGCTGTATTTAAAATATCAGCACTTAGGTTCAACTTTGTGCCTTGATATTATTAAGGATGTTATGGCTGAAACTAATAGGAGATCTGGAAACCTGGAAAAGTAGACTTTATTCTGTGTTTCCATTCCCATAGGTGTTGCAATGAACATCAGCGGAGAGGACTGACCTTACAGTGTTCTTTTTTCATTTTCTGTAATGACAGTATGCTGAGGAAGAAGGAAATAAAAATGTGGGAGAGGGAAGTGAGTCATATGGCTTAGACTCTGGATATGATACTGAGATAGTGGCAGCCAGAAGGGGAGATACCCATTCTGCCCTTGGATGAAACAAGTCAATTCCCAGGGGAACTTGCACATGGAGTACTGAGGAGGGCATCATGTTCATGCACTCTTTTGTATAAGATACTTCTCTTTAAGTGTTATCACTTTAAAGAGTAGAATCAAATTAATTTTCTTCTCTCTCCTCTACTCTTTTCCTTATATAAATTTTTTTCTCAAGTTGCCAATTTGGTGGCAGGTTTGTCTGGGCTACAAACAGGAACAGTACCCAGGACATCAAAGTGACAGGATGATCCAACTGAACTCAAAGAATAAATTAATTACTTCAAAGATAGTAGCAGATTCAAAACTCCAGGTGAAGTCTAACCACTCCTGGAAGAAAGACAGAGGGACTGTGTTAGTATGCATTACTCCAAGTGTCTCCGGAAAACAAGTAAATGATCAATCAAAGAAACAGAACCTCCCAACTAGCATTCTTACAGGCTGGTGTTCTATATAGCCTTAACTGAGCTATGGGAAAATGCTATTAAGCTTGACATTCTTCTGGTTCAGGCTTGGTAACTATACAAGTGGATACAGAGGAAGACTTCCTTGGCAATCAAGTGTTATCCTCAAACAAATCTCCTCTTGTTATTTTTTTTTTTCCTGCAGGTTTGTGACAGTTACCACCACAGATCCTTCTAGTGATCTATCTGCCCTGATATTATTTCTCAGAAAATCTGAATATTTCAAATAAACGGGCAAGAAAGCTTTGTTAGCATTTTGTAATAACCTATTAATTCCCCTTCAATAGTATTAGCCCTATGCCTTGAAACAGGAGGATTTATAGTTCTCTAGTGAAATTTTCTGTGGTTATAGCAGTGCCATCAGAAAATATTGTTGCATAGCTTCTTTGTATTTTAGTGAGAATTTAATAATTCAGAAAATGCTGTATGGTTACGAATTTTATGGTGAAATTACATGCAACAGATGACATTTTCTGTCTGTCCTGTTTTCTGTATCTGTGACTGTAGGCAATTCTCTGGACAGAACAGCTTCTCAGGGACCAGGATTTGCCAGCTAGATTGAGGCTCCTATAACAAGCTTTCCTCCTGTGATTTGTTTTGTGGAATTTATTTATGCATACAAACAGAGAAAGATGGACTATACTTTTTACCCAATGACACTGACTTTTCTTTATGCTAAATCAATGTATTGTCCCCAAATTCTGCCATTTTTTTAATCCGGTGAAGAGCATGTCAGAAGTGTCTGAGAAAATGGTGTTTGAATAAAGGTCAATGTAAATGTGGGTATCAGTATCTAAGTCCAGTTGCTCAAGAATTTTGTTCATTGCCTTGAACCAGCATTTAGTATAATGGCATTACTGCTCAAGTGATGCTGGTGAAGCCTCAAAGGCCACACCAGTCATATATACTAGCTAGAATCATAGCAAGCTTTCCTCTGCTGACTGCATGAGAGCAACTGCATGCCCACACCACGCACTGTGTCTGAGCAAGGTATTTCTTGCCCTGTTGTTCATGCCCCTGGCCAGAGTCCGTCATCACTGTGAGAAGCCACCAGGCATCGTTCACTGGGCTGCTGAGTGACAGGCTCTTGCTGCTGCAGTCATCCCACCTACAGCTGGCCAGAGCCCCACCAACTCCAGCAAATGCATTTACAGAACAATGCTGTCTTTGTTGGGAATTAGAAGCATTTGAACAGCTGCACTTCCATAGGAATATAGCCCACAAATAAAGCTTTGCCTGTATTTAGGCCCAAACAGAATCCCTCTTTCACACCCAATTTCAAGGGCTACAGATTGAACACAGTATTTACATTTCATATACAGGCAAGATGTCTGGAACCCTTATAAAAACATCATTATTTTTATATTCTGTAGATGCAGAACCGTAGGCTCATTATGCCAAAGTGATGCCAAATCAGAGACTAACACCTACATCTGATTATGAAGTAATATTATTTTTTTTACTAAAAAGTATTTATGTTATATGTGGTATTTCCATCATGTATACAATAGCACCAGTGATCAATTATAAATCTTGCAAAGCTTACTTGCCTCACTTGTTGAGTGGTTTATTATGAAAATGTCCCTGAAGACCATCAAGTGACATAAGTTATTCCACACTAAATGGAAAATTGATCTAGTGTCTAAAGAAGCTAATGTAGTGATGTTTTCTTGAGTCTTAAATTTTCAACCTGCTACAGTTTGAAAAGAAATCCAGTGCACTTCATGTTACTGTAGTAATCTCTAATGAAGTATTGCAAAGAGGTAGTTTTTCCAAGCAAAGAGAATCTGAAGTAGCTTCCTGATGGACAACACCACAGAGGGTGTTTTGCTGAAGCAGCAGAGAGCAGCACTGTGGGACGGTCTGTGAGCTCTCCCTGCACCTCAGAGAGGGGAGGGTACGGGATAGCAGAGGTGTGGAAGCAGCCCAGGCTGCAGAGTCTCTGGGAAGCACAGTATCCAGAATGAGGGCCTGGAGGCCACGTTTGGCCCAGACACTGCACTTCCCAGAGGTTTGTTGCCTTAGGAACTTGTAAAAGAGCTCAGAAGTGATGTCATCTGATAGCTAATCGGACAAATACATTTCTGGTATAGCAATCACTTCGGTAATCTTCTGTGATATCTTAGATAAACCTGTTCTCCTGGATGAACTGGGATATTGGAACAAAAAAATTGATGGACTTGGGTAAAGACTTCCCTCTTTCGGATAGCTTAGCATTAATCAGGTGAAACCAAAGCTGCAAACAGTAGATAAATTGTAAACTAACCTGATCCTGACTGCATCACAACTGGTCTGGTACTTGCAGATTTTTGATCTCAGTCTATCAAGTAATAAATGCAAATAGGTTTCCGTCATGTCAGTATATTGGCAGTACAGGGCTATGGCTTCGGTATTTAAGTATTTGCAGAGAGCACAGCAAACTCAGTAACGTGGGTTCTGTCACTGGTCATCTGGAAGGTATAACACCTCTTTTACTGCAATGTAGCAAACTGAAGTTAATATAAACATAAGTACAGTTGCATGGCCAATTGGAAACCTGGGAAAGTCCAACCTTTACCAAAAATCCAACAGCCATCCATACATATTCAGGACTCCAGCAGTTAGCTCTAAAAGACTTGACAAAAATGGACGGGACATTACAGGCAGAGTTTCTCTGATTGTATCTTTTGCTATATACATATACAGGGACTGAAGTAGGAATTCAGAAACAGTAAGGTGTGTTCCCTATTCTGTCTCATTTTTCTTTAGCAAAAAACGCTTGTGGATCCACATTTGATGTGCAGAATGGTATATCAGTGTATGCAGATCCCCTTCAAGCAGCGCGGGGATGTCACAGGGTGGCCCTTGGCACGTGCACAGATATGGACAGTGTCTGGTATTGCTGCATACATGCCGTGGAGTCCTCTGTGGCAGACACTTATCAGCTGTGACAGCAATCATTTTGAAGCCAAAGTGTTATCTTCTGAGTGCTGCTTTGGACTAAGGATGGCCCAAGACCTCAGTCCTGGTGGATCACCCCTTAAGATGGCCCTGAATATGTTACTGATATCCCCCATTTGCTGGGGACAACAGCAACTTAAATCCTGTTTTCCTGGTGAGGCCATCACCACCTTCCAGATGAGTGCTTAGAACCTACATGAGCAAGGAGTGCTTCTTTCTCATTCAGGGAGGAGCACTGATGTCCCCCCATAACTACCATCCACAGAGCACAGTGTAGGTAAAGAGAAACAGTGTGGAAAATCAACTGGAGAGTTAATTGAGTACCATGTAATGCTCATGTAGCTTACACTGAGTTCTCCAAAGTAGTCCTCAGAGAAGCCACCGAGTCCGTTATGCATGTCCTTTGAAAGAATTATGCTTTTTCCTCAGTGAGGAAACCTCTAAAGCAATGTGAAATGATCAGGGACAGTCAACCATCTTCACTGAGAGCCTCCTTTTCCGGAGGAGGCAACGTGACAAGGTCCAGCAGGCATATAATAGGACCCCATAGGAAAGCCCCAGACAGCTCAGAAATCACCACTGACATGTCGATACGAACTGTCTCCTGTGCAGTGAATAAAGTGGATATAGAAATAGCAAGTAGGGGAAATGAATGGGGGAGTTTAATTTAGGAGTACTTCACTCCCCCTTAGGAGGCATGAAGATGACTACACTAAGCTCCGTGAAAAACAGGGTGAGGAATCCAGTAGGGTGAGACTGGGACTTCAGCATCAAGAGGAGTTGCTCATTTATTCCTCTCTGTATCAATCTGCCTCTTGAGAAACTATATGAAGAGTTTATATTTTTTTTTTAAAAAAAGGATCCACATTGTGCAAATATAGCACATTTTTCTTCTGAACGTTATTTTTGCTGACGAGATTGCCAAGGGCTGTAGTTGGCCTTGGCAGGCTTTTTCCAAAGACAAGAAGAATATTCACGCTCAGGGCTGGGAAGCTACACTCTATCCCCTGCAAACCAGATGTTGTCAAAAAGCAAGTGGGAAGTTTTCTCCTTCACTTTCCATGTTGAGGGGTCCATAGCAGATTATTTGATAATAGCTGTTTTGATAGGATAAATGCTTTATGCCTGGAAAAGTGACACTTCTCCAAAGTGTGTACAGCCATGTATTGTCATGTTAAGTTACTTTTTCAAGTAATTCCTCTCTTTATAAGAGGTCATTCTATGTGATTTTAATAGATTTAGTGGAAACTATAAAAACGCAACTGTGTTAAAGAAAGCAAATTCTGTTGTTTATGAAGTTTTATGAGTTTCTTTGATATGCAGATTTGCATTAACTGACCATGAAATAAAAGGCCATGGTGGCTGTACATGAGAGATAAGCAGGAGCATTCACATATTCATGCTTCAGTTCTCTCTTTGGGAGTAGGTTTTGAATTTACATTACTATGGACACTGTCTGAAGGGTGAGATTGTCACCTGCGTTTTTAGGCACAGCAAGAGAAACACATTAAAGGATTACCTTACTTCTACTAATTTCTTTCTTAGCTTTGCTTTTCAGGCAAACAGCCTGGAAAGTATCTCTTTTCAAAACAGATGTTTTGAGGAGAGAAAATTTGAGGTTTTACAGGACATTGCAAAGCTTACAGCAGTTTTTGGGTTTCGGTTTTGGAAATACCTGTACCTGAGTTCCTGTTACCTCTTCAGCTCAGTCCATTTCCTGCACATACTTTATGCAAGAGGGCATGGTAATATTTTATGTGATACACATCAAATAAACATACATATATATGTTAATGGGACCTGAGCATAGTGCATCCTTTGATGCCTGCAACTACCTCAAATTAGTTTATAATATGTGTACCTAATCAGAATACACAATGACAGCAGCGACATTTTACACCTGCTTGGTTTAGGAGTATCCGAACACGCAATACTCAGCGCTATGAAGAGTGAAAGCCCTAATTTTAACTTCATTCAGTTAGTACTTTAGATACAAGCAATCCATTTTTCAGCCTATGCAATTAATTTTGTTCTCACACATTAGCAGAACCTAGTAGCACAGGAATGCATAAGTCCAAAAATCTATTTTTCCTTGAATTTTAAGCAAAGACACCTCAAATCCTGTCTTTCAAGTTGTATTGATTATAATTGCTGAGAAGACCTTAAAAGTAAAGATGCTGATTCTTTAATTTCCTTACAGCCATAAGTCATGTTACATAAATGTCCTCTTCCTTTTCAATTTTTCCTGGGAAAAAATCCCAGAAAAAAATTCTTAAATGAAGCATTTGAAAGTTTTACTGATCCAATACAGCATCTTATTATGATAAACATATTAACATGCTCCTAAAAGGAATTTGATGCAAGCAGGAACTGTAAACTTTATGCCTTCAATTCAGCTCTTTTTTCTTTTTCTCCCATTAAAACTGCATTTACAGAGGGATCAAGAAATACCACAGAAAACCTGTTAACTAAGTTCCAACGTAATACCGTCTTGAAAATAGACCAGGTCCTAATTTTTAGAAATGCCCCAGAGGTCCACCTGGGATCCATGACATGTTTTTGTAACCTATCTATTATATCTCAGGGACCCAAACTGGATCCACTTATTGCTCCAGACACAAACTGTTATTTAATGTCTTGAAGCAGAGAGACAGTCTACAAACCAGAGGATACAACTAAATGACAACTGAAGCAACCCAAAAGAGCATTGCTCTTGTGCTTATAGCTCTCTAGCAGTAGAAGTAGGCAAGGCTGTAGCTTTCTCCAATGTCCCCCGCCATATCTCATGACTTCCCATGCCAAAACACTGATTGGGCCATGAGATGCTGGTTTGGTCATGTGGTTCTGTGACAACTTCACTCACGCTGTATGACAATTTCACTTCCCATGTGCCTAGAGGATGCCAGAGACCTATCAGCAACCCTTACAGGAAAAACTCAAGTAAAACTTTGTTGTAAGATCTTAATTCTCCGTGGAACTGCATTTTCTTAGCTATTATTTCTTTTATGCTTTACCATAGCTTTACAGTGAAATGAAAAAGGTATTTTAACAACCTAACCCCCTACCCAAAACCAAACCAACAAACACACAAATCCACTCTGTACCTTTTAGAATCAAAAAATGAGAAAGTTGAGCATTAGGTGGGAGTTTGCTGCCATTTCTTAGCTACAACTGAGCATTAAAATACAATAGTAACTAGGGTAAATACTGAGGTGGACTTAGTGGGAAAGTGCAACTTTTCTTCCACGAAATCATCTGACATGCATCTGTAAAATAATTAATATTGACATTAGACATATAATATGCTTTTCTGAGGTTAGACTGAAGAGCATGACAAACTATGATTGAATCCCAGTGAGCCCAAATGTGCTGTGCAAATCACCTGGGAACAGGGACAAGGAGATTTAGATAGTCATGTGAAAAGCTTTTGTGGCAGGAAAGGTATGAAGCCATGTGGGGCAGACTACGAGGCTGTCTGTGGAGAAGAAAAGTTTTGTAAAGGTTTGAGGACTGATGAAACAGGCAAAAGGGTGTGTAAATACGAGAGAGATGTGAATGTTCCTGCAGAGAATGATATTTTGGTACAGGAGCAAGCTGGAGCACCAGCTATCTTTCAAAATATCATTTCAAGACCTGTAAAAAACCCTCTTGTCTAAGTCTTTTTTTGTCATTCAGCTCTGAGGACAAGATCAGATGTCTCATATCTGCACACATTTCAGATACAGGAAGCAGTAAAATTTAATGAAAGTGTGCTACTAAAAATACATCACATGGCAAACTATCAAATTAAGAGTGTAGTGTATTTATTTAATGTATAGAATACTTAAACTATCTAACAGCAGTTTCTTGCAAGATAAGCATATTTTAGGAGCCTGAAGCTTTATTTGTAATGACTTGCATGCACACTGGTTCTCCTCTAATGAAAACAGGAAATACAATGAGCACGAATGAATACATTGCTACCAGTCTGGGAATAAAAAGCCATTTTACATCTCTTGGAATGTATGTCCGATAGGTTAAAATAGTTACTATGTTATTTTTCCAGTGTTGCATGTGTTTCTTTAACTAGTCCCGCTTCTCTTGTTTCACCATTTATGCACAGAGTGCTGACAGTATCCTTCATCTCATGTCTATGAAACAAATCTCCCCCCTCGCCCAAGTAGATTCCTTGTTACTGTTATACTGAAGCTTTAACTGATGGCTCACTGCTATTCAATATCTGCATATTCTGAAAGATCAATATTCTGCCAGTTCCAGAAATGACTTGCTCAAATGCTTGACATTTCGTGTGCAGCTTTACTAGAGGTGCATTAACAGAAATGTCTGGCTGTGTACAGCCAGTGGTTCATTAGGCTGCCGAAACAAATGGTCACCTCATTTCTCATGGGGAAAATGCATTTGACCAAATCCTTGTGTTGGACACTGCTTTGCTCCCTGAGTAAAAAGTCGCATAACCTTTGTGTGCATATTGGCGTGTTCCGTCCTCAGTGAGTCTGAAACAGGCTGGATAGCTCAAGGAGTCAAGTTCAGCATATCTGATCCACAAGCATCTCAAAGCACCAAAAACCAGAATTGTATCAAATGACATGGCATAATATGTTCTAGAAATGTCCAGGACTAGGAAAGCAGTGAGGCAACATTTTGTAATTGAAGTTCAGCACCAGACATGCTGAGCTGAGGCAATACAGTATTATGAAATACATCTCGAATTTGTATGCATATAAGAAGGTAATACCTTTTTTGTCATGTTGCTATGAGAGAGTATGATGGGATTATCTTAAAAAAGTACTTGAGGTTCCAGTAAAGTTGCTGCTAGTGACC
Organism: Grallaria varia; assembly: GCA_013396735.1. NCBI lineage: Eukaryota > Metazoa > Chordata > Aves > Passeriformes > Formicariidae > Grallaria > Grallaria varia. Next base: position 14,042 of record VWZG01009401.1, on the reverse strand, counting down.
TCTGTAATAGCTTATGTCACTATGGGTTGTTAAATATAATAATTAAAGATGCAACTTGACTGCATAATATCCCTCACCATAACTTATAGGAATAATGGCTCTCCCTAGTTACAGTAAAGCATAGTACCATTGCCTTTGTGCTTCACGTAAGGGCATATTAGACATGAACAATAGGATGGATCCATTCACTGCCAGATTTGATTTGCTCAGTTGGTAGAGAGTGACACAATTGTATATTGTGACACTGGTGGAAATGCAAAGAAGGTACTCCTTGGAGGGCAGCAGGGGTGAAGGTGGGAATGGGAGGACAGGCAGGAGAAGAGAAGGTAACTCTTTTGGGGATCAAAAAACTTCCACCAGACTCCATGCCATTTTCCCCCTGAAGGATCAAATTCACAGCATAGCGCTGAAGTTTGCTGTAGTGCCAGGTCCCCAGGTCCTGCAGCATCTCACTTCACTAGAGGCAGCAAAGGAGCATTGCTTGCTTTCAAGCATAAATATATTGCAGGTGTCATTCCAGCTGAGGAAGAGTAATAGCTGATAAGAAAGCCATTTCAGTTCTTCTCAAGGCATCAGTGTTCACAGTCCACTGCAATCTACAACTTCTTCAAGCAGCCATCAAGAAAGGACAACAAAGCCTGCACTTTGCCAAGATTAGGCAGTCATTGCTTCTAGCTAAGCTTTGGCATGATTGGAGCCTATAGAGAGCTATTCAGTGAATTACTGCTAATTACATTTGTTACCAGCATTAACAGTAATTTACTCACCGTTAATCAGAGCAACTAGTTACAGAACTTCTCAATCATCCTGAGTCCTCACTTTGCCAGTTGACTAAAATATTTTATGCTACCATTAGTCACAAAGCCTCAGCATACAGCCTGTAAATTTAGACAGAGCCTAGATCTTGAAAAGTTACACCCTGCTTATGTCTAATTTATTGTCAGTGTTTATGTTTGTGCCAAGACTTGGGCTTTCCCCCTGATCAAGATTTGAAATACAAAGTCATAGTTCTCTAGCAGTGGGCCATTGGATTACTAGAAGAAAATTATTTTCTGCTTAATGAAGACACTAGTGGTACATTCATTACAGGAAGAAGTCTATCATCATATCTACAAGGCTGGTACGTTTTGCTTGTGTCATTTAACTCACTACCTGTAGGACTTATTGAAATTCTCAATCATCTCTGTATTCACTGAACTGCAGGACATATTGAATGTATGGTGATGTAGGAGCCTTGGTCAGGATGCATGAATAGGATGCCATTGAGAGAGGAGTTTGGTTCTCCACCTATCCAGTGGAAGATCCAGTTCTCCAACTTGGACAGAAAGAGTAAAATTACCTTTCTGTGTGTCAAGATGTAGTATCAGTGATAATTAGTCGTCCCTGAAAGCAGAACAAAACACGAGAGAAGGGAGGGCAACACAGAAAACAAAATAGTATCAAGTTAGAGCCTCTTTATGTTGTCAGAAAGGGCAGTCTAGCTGGTGATGCATTTGCATTAGGGATTGCCAAAGGTAGGGACAAAGAGGACGAGTGTGCCTTTATTAACACACCGGCCAATTTATGCCAGAAGCAGAGTCTATGCCCTTTCCACAAAGTTCTTGTAACAAAAAGCATTTTAGGAGCTAAATGTTTTCTGGAAATCAATTTAAGATGGCCACTCTGCTTAATCAGCATGAAATTCAGTTCTGCATCAGATTACTAAAGCATACCATTACCCCCAAGGGCTTAAAATTCCTGCAGTTTCATATCAGTCATTTTGCCATAAGCACTGCAATTCCCATAACATAATCCAGGTCATGGAAAAAAAAAGGGTAGAAACAGTTAAAATATCAACATTAACTTCTCTCACATAGGCTGCACTGATAAAATATGAATTTCCAGATGTTTGGCTTCAGAGCATTATTCAAATTGACATATTGCAAAGATTTATCTTTGCTCAGCCTATGTTATACAATGTGGTCAGACAAAACAAAAAAATGAAATATTTTCTTTTTAAATAAAATGGAAGATTTTTAAAACCTACAAGTGGCACATGGTCCAATTTTGATAGTGATTTACCAACCTCCCTGGTAGGACTTGACCAGAAATGTGCCAACTGCCTTTCAGCACACTGGATGTGTTTCCTCTGCCTCAGAGGGGAGGTGGGTGCCTGGATATCAAACAGCCCTAAATGTCAGTGCCAGTGTCCTGGAACGGACTCAGAGGAGTCCAGCCAAGTGAGGTGTTGTTCCCAGAGCTACATGGGGTACAGTACTTTCTTCTCCCCGATTTTTTTTTTCTTTAAACAGCATTTTCTTTTTGTCCAAATGGGAATAAAACCAAAACATGTTTTTCTTCCTAAAAATGGAGTTGTTCTCTGCTCTAGTCTAAACATATAAATTCCTGGTCTGTCTGTCTGTAGCAGGTAAGAATTACTGTTTCAATAGCTGTGATGGTCTCAGGGTACATGTGAGTGCAGGCTTGTAGGGAGATGTAATAACTTTGATCAGTTCAGTGAATCAGGCTGGACAACACAAAAACGTTTTGGGCACAGTCCCTTCCACAGATATGAAACACAAGTCTGTCTAAGGCTGTACCTAATACGCTACTATAATTTTGTTTTGGTTTTTTTTTTTTTTTGTATTAAAAAAAGCTATTTCCCTACAGCCCTGTAGGCTTCCATTAAATATTTGTGGGTGCCTTTGGTAAGGAGAAATGCTATAATGGCTCTTGTGTGTATCTGGGATCAGATCCTGGATAATTTCCCAATAAGATACAGATAGAGAATGCTCTGTTCTGAATTTGGGTGCTCTGGCATTGAAGAATTTCCTTTCAAGTACTTAAATGTGAATTTCAGGAACTGATGCTGACATTGGATGTTCCACTTCAGGCTTACAGGGGTATTACATAGAGCTGCCTTGCTTCTGGAATATTCTTTTACATCTTGATCCATGCTAAAAAGGCCTCTTGGCTTATCCCTGTTAGTGCCCATGAGATCATGGCATGTACTGGCTTACAGTTTGGTGGGGCCCTTGACCCACTGGGTAGGCTGAGAAATGTGCTGGGAGTGGAGAGTGAAGTGTCTGGTTAAGGTGTCCCACTACCCTGGTTTGTAAATTCATGTAAACCCCCAGGGAAGGAATGCCTTGCTGTCAGCCAAAATTGCTCTTAATTCAAGCCAAGGTAAAGTAAAATGGTGGAGGAGAGAGTAGAGAGAGAGGATTTTCTTAAGCAAAATTGACAACACAGCTGCCAGTGTTCATAGAAGACATGGGTCAAGAAATGAAAGAAAAGAACGTATTTATTCTATTTAATTTAAACCAAGGGGTTTCTCTCACCTCACTGCTGGCTGATTTGCTGTAGACATTCCTAAGTCTACCTGCTCAGAGACTTTGTCTCTGCATTTTTTCTGTCTCAGATCATCCACCACAAAGAAAAGTACTTCCTGATAGGACATATTTGCTTTCCTAGCTAATCCTGCTTTCAGATTCCACTGATTTAATCTTTTTTTTTTTTTTTTTTCAGAGTGCATTTCCTCTCTTTAGAAAAGATCTAGTCTTGCTATGCATTTTTAATTAAAATAAACAATGTTATAGTCACTACACTAAAACAGCTGTTATCCTCTTTCCTTGATTGTGATTAACCACTGTGTGACAGTGTTGTAAATGCTATTAATGACTAAAGCAGAAGTTTCATATGAAAGTTAGAGGGACCTATCAGACTTAGATAAGTAGCCAGAATAGTGACAGATGCAAGCGGGAGTAGCAGGTAACTCATATTGACAGGAAATATGAACGCTTTTTCATCAAGTTTGGTTTTTTGTTTTGTTATGTTTTGTTTGTTTCTTTGTTTTTCTTTTAATTTGCCATCTAAACAGAGAGGAAAAAGTAAGTCTTTAGTTATCAGGAAAATATTGGCCCATGCAGAGAGGCAATATAAAACCAAATATTTAGAAGATACTGCATATATCAGGGTTTGAAAATAGTCTGTGAGTCAGTGCTGTCTTCACATATAACATCTTATGCGGTTTTGATCACTCCTGTCACTAAAAGGTAAAACTATAGTCCAGATAGAGAGATGAAGTGATTATTGATGTGAAAGTTTTCTATGCAAGTTTAGGATGAAAGCTAAAAAAAATACTTGATTTTTTTTTTTTTTTTTCAAAAAAAAGGAATAGTTTAACAGATACTACTTATGAAAACTTTTTTTTTTTTTCCTGGCTAGCTACTGTTATGACTAGTCTAGAGAGGAAATGTATAAGGTGATATTAAACTGTCATGTGAAATAAATGGGAAGATACGTGTTGGATGTGGGAGCTAAAAAGAAAAAATATCAATTGGAAAAGGAAACATTTAAAAGCTAGCACTTAAAACCAGAATACGTAATTCTGTAATGTAACACAATGACATGTATCACTCAAGAAAAACATTCTGCAGAAGGCTAAAATGAATTAAAACAGGTGAACAAGATGAATATCACTCAGTTACACTTGTTAAAATCAAATTTATAAGGAAAACAAGCCATTTTTAGGCAAGTAGCTCCCTGAAGTGAAAGCGCAACTTCAGTTGTATCACAATGCAATAGCTCATTACAGCTGGCTTTCACCCTGCTGTAAAGCCTTGCCTTTGGCTGCTGGCAGGCTCAGAATATTGATCAGGACTGGCTAGTAGCTGAGGGCAGGATGGAGGTGACCTGTTCACAGATTTCCTGCCCTTTTCCTTGCAGGCACCTTTTTCATCTTTTCCTCCTCCCACAGTTTTCTTTTTATGTCCCTGCTCTCATTTTGTCTATTTTCCATTTCTCCTACACTTCTGCCTTCAACTTGTTTCTCCCAGTCCAAGTGGTTTGACCTTTCTAAGCAATTCTTGACCCTACAGACTTGTCATGCTGTGTATTTGTCTTACTTACAGAATCATAAAATGATTTGTGTTGGAAGGGACCTTAAAGATCATCTAGGTCCAACCTCCCTGCCATGAGCAGACACACCTTCCACTTGGCCAGGTTGCTCAAAGCCCCATCCAATCTGACCTTGAACAGTCCCAAGTTGTTAAGCAGCATTACCTTGTAGGTGAACATAGACTTCAAACAGGGCCTGGGACTGATTTCTGGTCAAACCAGAAGTTTGACATTTCCTCCAGGACTATGTTCTCTGCGCTAAGATGTTCTGCTTTTGAGACACTGGACTGATCTGAAGATGACCTAGTATATTCTTGACTGGTTCCCATGCATCCATGCCAGGAAGTCCATTCTGCATGGGGAGAGCAACGAGCAAGCTTGACTCAGAGTGTTGAATAAAAGATATGAAAACCTTTGCTGAAGTTGGATTAATAGATCAATAGGTTGACTTTAAAAAGTCCACTGCTGCCTGGCATAATTATTTTGCCATTTTGGGACATTGGTATGTGCATCCTGTGCATGCTGAAAGGGAAACTAATCCAGTCAACACAGCAGTTTATTTTTCCTTTTTTTTTTATTTGTTGCCATGTTCCATGTACACGCAGGAATAGCCTAGTAAAATGGTCAAGCAAACATATTGCAGCTGGAACTAAGGGACACCTGGTCAGGATGACTTTCTCTCACTGTTCAACTTCTGCTCTTAGAAGAAACTTAATTATGACTCTTCCATTTTCAGTTCATGTGGATCAAATACATCATCACCCAGCATCATTCCCAAAGAAAATATGCGAAAAACTCCTCAGATTATCACTACATCACTATTCCCTTGTGTCTTAGAGGTGACTCAGCTTATGGTAACAAACTCTTTTGTCTTTTCATGGACTGCTGTTTAGTGGTGCAATAGCATTTCAGGGATACATAGCCTTTTTCAGACAGTAGCTACCTTAATATTAGTTTCCTTTCCCTTATACTCAGATTGAAAGCAAAATCACAATTTTATTGTCATTTCCTCCCCAAAGGCAAAGCCTATAAAGATCCACTAGAAGAAAGAGACAATTGAGACAATAGTCTTCTCATTAACTGATAGCTTAGCTCATGTCATGACTGCAGTAACTTGCAGTGCATAGAAAACATGGGTATTAGAGATTACAGTCACTGAAGTATTATCCACTCTCTTTCACACAGTGTGCCTGAATACAGTGGCCATGAGTCTGTGAGAGGGACAGACTCCAGCCGTTAGACTAATACTGCTGGATGACTTTACCTCTGAGGATTTATTATCCTCACCCTCAGTGTCATGGAGAGATCAGTGCTGATTCCCAGCTGCAGCTGAGCTGTGCTGGAAGCAGTGGGCACTGTAGGCTGACTGGCTCTGCTGCCATCCTTCTGCCCAAGAGAGTGTGATGGCTGAGAATGCCCCACTGCTTGAATGTTGTTCCCAAAGAATTTCTTTCACTTGTGAGCTCTAGCACAGCTGACAGATATGAGCATAGCTGGCATAAGGAGGAAGTTTTAAAAGACCACCCGTACTGGGGAATGCACTACTTAAGGAAAGGCAGAAACCTTATTACAGAAATTAACCAGTGTTCATCCTTTGAAGTCATTGAGGATGGGTTTGCCCACAGGCTATTTTTTCTTGAGGAGTTGGTTGGGGCTTTTTGCCTTTTTTTTTTTCCCCTATTGAAAGCAAGTGGAAGGAAAGGAAAGATATAGGCAAAATGAATTCCCTCTGACTTCAAAGCAGAAATGTGTCTCCTTTGGAAATCCATGCAATTACCAGATAGCATTAAAGTACAGTAATTCAGGGATGCATGGATAGTATATATAGCATATTCCATGTCATGTGAGCCAACAAATGCTCCTAAACAGCAGCAGACAGGCGTGCAGGCACTTTACTTTTTGGTCTCAATGAACCGATTTACAAGAAGCAAGTTTCCTCTCTAAAATATCTGAGACCTCATGTTATCTGCATGGATTTACTTTGTCCAGATTTGAGATTAGATTAAATTAAATCCAGGCAGTTTCCAGACAGATAAGAAGGCAGATTTCTCACCCACTGGAGCTTCAATCAGAGGATTGGACAAAAAGCTAGGGAGGGGAAGCTAGGAGACATGTAGCTCAGCACAAATTCAGAAGGTGAATTAAGGATTTGCTTTTCAGCCAATCATTTCCCAAACAACTCAGAATTGTCCTGACAGTTTTTGCCTGCCTCTCTTCTTCTCTCTTCCTTGATTTTTTCAGCATGTATTTCCTTTTCTTTGTCTGGTGCATAGCTAATCCAGTACGTGTGTACAAGTGTAGGTGCTTAAGACAATTGCTCAGCCTTGAAAGGAATTCCTACCTGCAATCACTGACTGCCTTAGGAGGATTTTGCTCCTGCCTGGTAATTGTCATTCTCCTGTGACCCCATTTTGGTAAACTCATAGTTTTCTCATTATTCCTTTAAAAAAATGGTCCTTGGAATAAGAATGTGTTCCATTAAGCAGGCAAGTCTAAGCGAGTGTCTAACACCAGTGCCTACAAAGTTCATCAGAGGAATGCTGATTGATTTTCTTCAAATAGACAAGACAAGGGGTAGAGCACTAGGCTTGTCTAAACAATATGCAAGTCAGCATGGGACTATGCGTTTTCAAGGAGAGAAAAAAATGGTTTAATTCAACAGCAGAATATAACACTGAGAATAGTCAAAGTGTAGGAATTTAGCCTGAAAGTTTTAAAGGCGTATTTTCTACTGGTTAAAAGAGGAAATATTCCTGTTCCTTATGAGCAGACACACTTTTGAAATCATAGCATTAGCACCTAAGTGCAGTTTATGTTACAGGGCTTCTACTTTATCAGTAAACCTAAGGGTTTTATATTAGCACCCAAATGATTACTCACAAAGGAGTGTAAAGGGAAGCTGAATTGAAGAAAAATAGTTCTAGTGCCTAGAACTAGGGTATAACATTAGTGCTCAAAGACATTTTCATAGAACAATAGAATAATAGAATCACAGAACATGCTGAGTTGGAAGGGACCCAGAAGGACCAACAAGTCCAACTCCTGGCCCTGTGCAGGACACCCCAGGAGTCACACCATGTGCCTGAGAGCATTGTCCAAACGCTTCTGTAACTCAGACAGGCTTGTTGCTGTGACCACTTCCCTGGGGAGCCTGTTCCAGTGCTCAATTACCCTCTGATTGAAAAACTTTTTCCTGATTTCTAACCTAAACCTCCCCTTACTCAGCTCCATGCCATTTCCTCGAGTCCTGTCACTGGTCATGAGAGTGAAGAGATCAGTACCTGGGCTTCTTGTTTCATCAAAAGGATGTTGAAAAATGCAATGAGATCTCCCCACAGTCTTCTTTTCTCTAGGATGAACAAAACAAGGGTTAAACACCTTGCACAATTTTCAGGAAGCTGAAAAGTGTCTAAGACAGAAGACTTTGGATTCTTGCCTGCTAAAGGAAGACAAAGCCCAGAATTCCTGAGCTCCAGAAAGTTCTACTCCTCCTGCCCCAAACAATTTTACATCAGAGCAACACCCAGCAAAATGGAATTTTTTATTGCATGGGAAGACATCCATAATTTGTCTCAGTACAGGAAAATGTTACACCCTGTCAAAACAATCCTAACAATAACTGACAAGATACCCTGATCTGCCTGAGTTTTCCATCTGTCTGTCTGCAGAACTACTAAGAAGTTCAGCATCTGGAAGCTTTTACCTGCCTTGATTTTCTTCCCAGGTTGCTGGAGGCTTTGAGGTTGCCAGGCTTCCTGCTGCAGAGTTGGGCCCCAACTATCAGGACAAACTTGCAAAGAATCAGCAAGAAAACACTGAGGAGGAGTTCCTATCCATTGACAAGCAAATGAAGATTTTCTTTTCCTGGTTTGTTCTGCCCCAGCAGGGCAAGAAAACCTGAATGGTCATCTCTGAGCAAAGGGCAGCAACTGCTCTGGTCAAGACTGCGTGTTCGCTCAAGAATATCTGCTGGAGACTGGAGTTGTGTTTTTAACAATAACACTGGCGCTTTCCTTTGAGTTGTGGTTCAGGATGGGTAGTGTCAGTACTGCTTGAAGAGATGTTTCCACTGTCAGAAAAGTAAGTGTCTGAAGCCGCATTCCCCTGCCTTTCACCAGCACCCAAACGCTGCTGTTAGGCGCCATGCCTGACAATAGAGAAAACTCAGTCCAAGGCTGCACAGATAAATCCCTTTTTTTGCCTTAAATAATAGTGAATCGCAGCTCTCATTTAATTGTTATGGAAAAACACACTTGGTTTATACTGGAGCTTTTGAGGACAAATTGGCTTACATATGTTTTCAACCACTTATTCAGTTTCTGTTCTTGGCATAACTCACAGAACTAATATTTCATGAGTGCTTGGAGTTGCATCAAATGTAAATATAGGGTCAGATCCTATGCTGGTACAAATTATCTGAGATTTCTTGAGCTGCCTGGAGGTAAGTCAACGTGTCTGCACTTCAGCAAGCACCCCACTGTGAGTACTGTGAGAGACTGGGGAGTCCCAGTCACAGAGACAGGAAGGAAGGAAGGGCAGCTCCAGCCTAATAGCAGCCTTAGCACCTTTATTTACTGTGCATCATGACAGCAGGAAGGAGAGGAGAGGGAAGACTTGATTGAGGGTTTTGCATCTAATCTGTAGCCCCTTGTGGGACAGGAGCAGTAAGAATGGAGTAACAGTGGCATAACCGACACCTCAAGAGAACCCTTTGCTCTCTAACTCTGGGGTATTTGTGGATTCCTGCCGGCACTGTGTAGCCCCTCGTGGTGTTGCTATACATGTATGTTGTGACTCTGTTTAGAGACAGTTTTCGAATGCACTGTGAAGTTCTTCAAGCAGGTCTTCATCCCAGACATGTGATGGTTATCATCTGGTATTATTCAAGTCAGTGACATGCCTCCTCTTGGCACACACTAAACACCCTGTGGCAGTGTAAAGTATAAAAGACATGGGCTCAGTGTGCACTGCACACTTTCAAATGTGTGCTGACTCATTTCAAGTAAATCACCTTCCATGCTATGACAGGAGCTAATTCAGAGTCTGTGTCTGTAGATGACATGCACTATAGTTTCAGCGTAAAGACCAGAAACAGGCGTTGATCAGAAACAGGTGCTAAATGCAGGATGCAAGTTTAAATAAAGCCTGCTTTTCAGAATGAAGATCATCCCTGGCTTTTCAGCTGGTTTTCAAAATACTTATGACTTTTGGGAAGTGTGTTCTGGTTGCACAAAGAGTCCAAAACAGGACCGTGGTTATCTGGCTAGTACAGCTCATGCAAATGAATTACCCTTGAGACTGAGTATATTTTCAGCTGTTTAATGAGCTCATGATTGCAGGGACTGTTTTGAGAAGACAAAGTAGCATCTCTCAAATATGTCCCTTTAGTTTTGTGTAAACCTCAAAGACTGAATTGTGGAGAGAAGAAGAAAAAGAGATTGTTTGTTAAAAGAAGCTTTACAAATAATCTATAACATATCTAAGCCAGCATGGCTGAGATTTTTTCCTCAAGCAGGATACAAATGCCAGCTGTGGGAGGAGTCCCAAAGTTGATATGCTTGGGTGCCCTTATCACAGAAGGGGAGTGGCATTTCACCATCCCTGCACTGGGCCAGAGCTGCTGCTCTGCATGGAGTTCTAAGGGAGGGTTGCCTCCAGTTCTTCTTGCTCCCAGGAAGAGATCACAAGCCAGATTTTTAAGTGAATTCAGCTCTGGAGTAGCTTGCTAACTTTGAGAGTGATCTGCCATATTTAGGATAGCCTATTGATTTTCATGTGCAAGGTGTGTGAGTCCTAAGGGTGGTAATTTGCTTACTGTTTAGCGTTTATAGTACCAACAAGTATAAAATGAAAGGTATGCAGCTGGAGGATCCTTTTCCATCTTTTACACTTGACAAATCCACTATTCTGTATTTTCCTTATTGCAGTCAGTAGCATCAAAATTGAAAATAATACATAGTGGTCTGAGAGTGCAGAAAAAGACACATTAGATACCGACAGAAGAGGGCAGAAATTTAAAAAAAAAATGAAAGAACTTTTCCTACTTTTGGATTTTATCTCTTCTGAAATGTAATATTACAAGGACAGAGCTCACTCTATAACAGACAATTTAGGAAATTCACTACAGGCATCTTTTGTTTAAATACAGCATTGGAAACGTGCAGCATCCATGACAGTGCAAAAAAAATGGCTGAATTTGGGGTGTGTTTTTCACTCTAATTCAATACAATATTATTGTCTCTTTGAGACATCAGCTACAGCAATGACCAGAATCCTAATGCCAGATCCAGCTATAACCGGAAAAACACAACTGCTAGGAAACCTGATGTGTGAAGGAATGAACGTAAAGATATTTTAAAACAATTTCATCGAATGTGCTACTATTTAATATACTGAAAGTGTGTAGATGTGTTTATTGTTGGGTTGCTGCATACATATGAAATCTGAACTTTGTCATCTTAGGGAAAGGCCCCCACTATCTATGCAATGATGTTGGTTTTTTGTTTGTTTGTTTGTTTGTTTGCTTTATAATGCTGTTTGACATCCTGCTATTGTTTGATCTAGAGCTGTACAAATTTACCTGATCTGTGTGGGTTTCATGAGTGCTGTTTACCAGCTATTGTTGGAATCAGTGTTATGATACAGGCACCAACTTGGACCACCACAAATAAGAAAATCTGAGGGAAGAAATACTTTAATGCTGCCATTCATTGTGCTAGATTCTGTTTGAGACATCTTCTTTGGGAAATAGAATATAAATTGTTCTACCCTAAAGCATAGTATTAGGAGTGTTATTTGCATTGGGGAGATGACAGTACATGAACCAGCAATAGATGAGGAAAAGTGCCAGACAGAGTAAACTGTCAAAAGTAAAGACATTTGATCAGTTTAAGAAAAAGTCAGAGCCCAAGGGACCTAGGTCAGCTCCTCAGTATTGCATTTAAGCTTATTTCCTAGTGGATTTGATGAAATCCAAGCTACTTTGGACTCCAGGTTATGTTATGTTTTCCTTCTAAGATGTAGCCTGTACAGTTTTCCTTTCTCCAGAGGACAAGTGAGCTGTCAGTTAGCAGGGGCTACGACCTCTGCTTGAACAACAATATTTTAGCAGACGTTAGAGCTGCTGGAATCTAAAAAAAGCAGCAAAGGATCTGGAAGCAATTTCTATGCTAAAATAAACTCCATTGTTTTCATTCTGAAGTTTACATATTTTTGCTCAAAATGTGGTATTTTTAGGGAATGTACTGATAGAATCTGCAGGGGTTTTTCTATGTATTGTGGTCTCAATGGCCAGCTAGGCAAGCCCAGCAGACTTCGCTGGGGAAACATCACGCTGCAGTTTCATCTGCTGCAGTAACCTCCCAAAAAACCAGTTCAGAATGGTACAAAAATACGCAAATCACTATTCAGTCAAGACTTCATGTGTTTGCTTTTTGCCTTGCTTCACATTGGTCCCCATACTGGTGTTTCCTGTGGATCTAGCAGATCCTTGCTAAGAAAGGATAAAGAAAGATGGGGAAAGTTTATAAACATTGAAAGAGTACATTTCTGGGACAGGCTTCCATTTGGAAGAGAACAGGGTCAAAATCTGAAATGGCTGATTGTATTTCTGTTTTAAGGTGAGCTTAATCCTGGAGCCTGCAATTCAAGTCTATGATTAAGGTTTCCAATGCTGATTTTGCTGGTAGATGCAAGTGAAGGTTGAAGAGATTTGGTCATCTATGCTTGTTCCACATATTGCTAGTGCTTTTAACTGAAAATATATTTTAGGGTTCTTTACCACCTGCAAGGCATCGGAAGAAATTTGTGGTTCGTTTGCTTATTTTGCTGCAAATATATAACTTGGCTTTGAGGAAGAGTGAAGGGAAATTTGGTGGTTTATGTCCTTTGGAGGACTGAGAAATAGCCGCAGCTGGCAAAAGGACATTTCATGGGCATCTGTTTGTAGAGATAGTAAACTGTCTTATGATCAGTGATGTGTGTCTTGCTTATGCATTCAGGGCTAAACCAATTGTGTTATTTGGCACAGTAAGGACTTTTTCTCCATTATACCATCAGGGACTGTTGATTTGTGTTTTTTGCCTTCTGCATTATGATACACTTCCTAGGATCATCTGGTCATTTTTGCTCCAGAAATCTTACTGTGTTTCTCCATTGGAAGTCCTCTCATCCTGTAGGCAGATGTTTTGTGAATTCTAGTCATTGTTCTAAAGGGATGAAGACTGCTACTTGGGGTTAGGGATGGTTTGATGGCTTTTGATTTGAGGACACCTGGATCAGTGTGATCCAGGTGGCCTCTTACTGTCATATGACAGAGCAAAGCAAATGTAGCAAACAGAATTAGACCCATCATTGGTGGAACATTTTGAGACTCATTCACAAGAAATTAGAAGGTGATGAATTAAAAGGCTTTGCACTTTTGGATGCTGCTCACCTGAAAGAACACAGCTTCAGAGTCTATATTTAACCAGATACACAACTTTGTTTTAAATACAGACTTTACTAGTGTCAAATATGATTGTATATCTTGGTTGACCACCTAAACTCCTTAATTCAAAAGTCTGAACTAGAAAAGCAACTATCTATCATTTTCTCAGTTGGCTTATTGAAGCAATGCTTAACAGTCTGGAGTGGCCTCCTGTTTATTTTTGAAAGGACCATCATAGGTTTTTTTAGAGTAACAAAATAAGGTCAGGGAGATTGCTCATATGTTAAAACGAGGCACATTGCTGAATTCAGTCTTCCTGCAATTTGAGATTTGCTTATCTGACAGTAAGCCAACTTTGT
>VWZG01009400.1:2760-25842 GCA_013396735.1 Grallaria varia | reverse complement strand
AGGTATTCCAAATTGTTTTGGCTTGCTCTAAACTAAGACATAGACAAAACAAGTTTCTGTGATTTTGTTAAGACTGTGTTAATTGTGAATTTAGAAGGAGAAGTGAATAGTAAAAAATACAACTGATATGACTTCAACATACATATGTGATCATATTCAGTTTTGTGAACAGCCAAAACGCTATTTAAGCAAGTAACAAATCCAAATAGGGGACTAAATGCCCCTGGACTGTGTGTCTCAGTCTACTGGTTGTGGATATTGCACAGTTTCTCCTTGAACTGTTTTATTAGCTCCAGTTATTTTGCACTGTATAAAAATAGGACCACACTTTCTGATCCTTAAGGATATACAAGTTGCTTGTGGTGCAGGTATGCTTTGGAAGGCAAGACGTACATTTTTTGCTGTTGTTTCCATTATTGCTGTGCTGTTGGTATTACTTTTACTAATAAAAATTTTCTGTAGTCTTGAACAATGGAATGTTCTTTTCTGGCTTCTTAAACAGAATAGAGAAAGTTCTGTCTAAAATATTTGTGTGAGCTTTTCTGACATTGTTGCAAAAATGAAAAGAGATTTCCAACTTTCATCCAAACACAAAAGGAAATGTGGGAGCACCTGTGGCTTCTACTTGGCTGGCCTGTACACTTTAGCTAAAGGCAACTGGGATGTGACTTATACCGAATATTGCTGGTATCTGTGCATCTGTTGCTTTAGTTCTATAAGGCTTAGACAGATATAGTAATTTCACTTACCGTTCCAGTTTTGCTCTCTGGTTCAGTTTTGAATTTTTTGTCTAAAAACTAACTCAGGTTGTAATGCACACACAACACTCATACTCCTTTAAATAGAATAACATACCCATTAATGTTCCAAAAAATCTATGTTGCTAGGTGCAATAATCTCATTTTAAAACTATCAGCTGCAGGTAAAATGGAGACATAAAGGAGTATCCTGCATAATATGTTATGATTCAGATAGTAATTTTAACCTAATAATAATGTTCAACCATCATCCTGAGTCTTAAAATGTTTCTCAAAACTTTAGTGACTAATCTGTAATGTGTTTGGTTAATGCAATACTTGGCAAGTACATGCCTACATTTCAGAGTATGTACTCTAATATTGGCAGCTGTTAGACAATTTGGAATCAGCATTATAAACAGGTGCATATAGTGTAGTTATGGTTACTGAGTCAATTTTTCACCTTTACAAGCTCCCATGCATGTAGGTTGCTTCACTTATTTCTAAATGAAATTGTCATATCCTATCATTCCTGTGTGAATTTTTGCATGCATAAATTAGTCACTGGAAATTTTCAGTAAGAATGCAAATTTTGTCTTTGGTTTGCTGGAAATTCCAGAGACTACAAAGCGAGAACTGAAGGAACCAAATACTATAAACGAATGTTAATTGATTCAAAAAGAGAAATGGCTAAAATAGTTCTATGCAAATCAAATAACTAAATGTCCTCCAACTAGTATAAAGACAAGGAAGGTTCTCATGTCCACACAGTGAGTATGAAAATCTGGCAATCTGTGTTTTGAATCTTTTCTTGCATTAAGGCAAAAATATTTGACCTAGTAGTGTAGTGGTGGTAGTTGCCTCAAACAGAATCATGGAAACATCAAGGTTGGAAGAGACCTTCAAGATCACCCAGTCCAACCGTCCACCCAGCACTACCACTGTAGCCCCATAACAACTAAGCCTTATCACTCAGTGCCAAATCCTGATGCTTCTTGAGCACCTCCCTAGGCAACCTATTCCAATATCTGACCACCCAAACTGCAAAAATGATTTTTCTTATATCTATTCTGAATCTACTCTGACTCATCTTAAACCCATTTCCTCTTGTCATTTCGTTGTAGGGAAGACTGGGCCCCACCTTATTACAACCTCCTTTCAGGTAGCTGTAGAGTGATGAGGTCTTCCCTGAGTGTCCTCTTGAGACTAAACAAACCCAGCTTCAGCTGTTCTTCATAAGACATATATTCTTGACTCTTCACAAGCATTGCTGTCCTTAACTGGACACTCTCAAGAACCTCAGTTTGAAGGGAGGTGCTCAAAACCGAATGCAGCACTCAAAGTGTGGCCTTATCAGTGCCAAGTACAGAGGCACAATCACTTCCCTAGTCCTGCTGGCTATACTATTCTTGATACAGATCAAGATGCTATTGGCCTTCTTGGCCACCTGGACACACTATTGGCTCATGTTCAGCCAGCTCTCAATCAGTACCCCCAAGTCCCATTCTGCTGAATAGTTCTCAAGCCACTCCTCTCCAAGCCTATAGAACTGCCAAGGGTTGGTGCAACACGAGTGCCGGACCCAGTGCTTTGCCTTATTGAATCTCATGCATTTGTCCTGAGCCCATTGATCTAGTCTGTCAAGACCTCTTTGTAGGGCCTTTATAGCCTCAGGCAGATTGGCACTCTCACACAACTGGGTGTCATCTGCAAATTTACTCAGTTGAACTTGATCCCTATGTTCAGATCATCAATAGAAGTTACGCAGGATGGTCCCCAAACTGAGCCCTAGGGAACACCACTAATGACCGGCTGCCAATTGGATTCACTACAACTCAGGGCCTAGCCATCCAGCTGGTTTTCTACTCATTGAACAGTGGGTACACATCCATTCCTCAAGCAGCAAGTTATCTAGGAGGATGCTGTGGGAGACGGTGTAAAACACTTTACTAAAGTCTAGATAGACAACAGCTTCATCATTTCCCTCATCTACTAAGCAGGCCATTTTGTCATAGCAGAAGATAAGGTTGGTCAAGCAGGTACTGCCTTTCATAAATCAGTGTAGGCTGGATCTGATCCTGTGGTTGTCCTGAACATGCCATGTAATGGCACCCTTCCATAGCCTTGCCTAGAGCAAAGGTAAGACTGACATTTCTGTAGTCCTATTGATCATCCTTCTGACCATACTTGTAGATAAGCATTATATCTGCTAATTTTCAGTCTGCTGGAACTCCTCTGGACAACGAGAACTGCAGGTAGGTGATTGAGGGAGGTTTGACAAGCTTTTTCACCAATTCCCTCATTACTCTGGGGTGGATCTCATTAGGGCCCATAGACTTGTGTCTAACTGGCATAGCAGATCACAAACCACCTCCTCCTGAACTTTGGGGGCTTCACTCAGCTTCCCATCCCTAACTTACAGCTCTGGAGGATCAGTATCCTGAGGACAACTGCTCTTGATATTAAAGACTGAGGCAAAAAACGCATTAAGTACCTCTGCCTTTTCCTCATCCCCGGATACTAGACTACTCTTGGCATTCAACATATTATGAAGACTCCTTGACCCTACTTTTTCTGCCAAAGTAATTATAGAAATTGTGTTTGTAGTCTTTAACTACCTTGGACAAATCAAGTTCTATTTGTGCTTTGGCCTTTTTAGTATTGTCCCTACATGCTCATGTAACATCCTTATAGTCCTCCCAACTTATCTGACCCTACTTCCAGAGGTGATAGACTCACTATTTCTCCAACTCCAGCCTAAGTTTTCTCTTTAATCAGGACAGTCTTTTTCCTGAACAACTTGCCTTTCTACTCATGAGGACAGCCTGCTCCTGAGTATTTAACAATTTGTTTTTAAAGTGCATCCAACCTCCCTGGACTCCTTTGCCCTTCAGTACAGACTCCTAAGCAACTCTGTCAATCAACCTCCTAAACAGGCCAAAGTCTGCTTGTCTGAAGTCCAGGGTGGAAGTTCAGCTGCTGTCTCTCCTTACTTCATCCAATATTGAAACTAGTACTGGTCCTTCTCTGTTCAAGAAGAGCAGGTCTAACAGGGCACCTCCTCTGGTAGGCTCTTTTACCACTTATGTGAGGAAGTTGTCTCCCACACACTCTATGAACCTTCTAGACTGTTTACTCTTTGTTGTATTATATTTCCAGCAGACATCTGGCAAGTTGAAGTTGCCCATGAGTACAAGGACTGGCATGTTTGGTTGCCTGAATCTGCTTAGGCTATCCCTTAGATGGTCCTTCATCTAGAACATTATTTTCCTGGCCCTGAGTTTCCAGAGCATCATGCCTATTCATTATACAGGAAAATGGGGAGGACAGGAAGGCCAGTAGTAGATTTGCTGACCACAACAAACAGGGACCTGCCTCGATTCTCATTTATCTTCCAGGTTCTCTCCTGCCTGTTGTGCAGAGGGGATAGCCTCCTCCACTTCCTGAGGTGCATTTGGCTGGTACATTTGCCTCAGGGCAAGTAGAGAACAGCTGCACCAAAAAACCTGTTTCCTAGATGCCCTAATGCTCCTTAATCTTTCCACCTCCTCTTTGGGTTGTACCACCAAACATTCACCTGCTCACACTTCACATACGTTTTATCTCTGTTCGCTCAGATGCCAGTGCCAGACTCTGGTACTCCTTCCAGCCTTATACTTGGACCCCTGCATGTTTCCACAGTACCTCTGTTTTCATTGCCACATCCTTTCTGAAACACGCAGAGGGTTTAGCACCCTGCTGAGTAGAAACCATTCCTGAATTCTCATCTTCGGCAGGTGGGAGACCACACCTTCCTGCTTGCCCCGCCTGCCTGAGCTGCCATGCCTGCCCTGAATGACACATCCACTCCATTCGCCATGCCACCTAGAGATGTTAAAGTCTCCGATGGTGCTCCTGATTCTTCCCCTTCCTCTCCTGCTTTGCTATAGTGAACTTTCAGGTCCTGATGGGGCTCTGGGCTGGCGCATTTGGTGTCCCTGAGCTCGAGAAACCCTGTGAGGAGCCCATTCTAAAGCTCACCCCCAGACATACCTCAGTTGCTGTTGCTGCTGCTGTTGCCACTGTATATATTGCAGGGAAGGAAAAAGCCATAGTACTTCATCACTAAAATCTCTTGACTATTTTTGAAGATGTTACTAGAGCTGTGGCAACGGAACCAGCAGATTTTGTGTTGTAATACAGTAAATCCAGACAGTCTCTAATATTTGGAACTGTTCTGTGTTAAATGTGGAAATTTCACCACAGTAATCCATGTACTATTTAAATGTCACAAAAGAAATTTTCTTGAACATAGATACAATTAAAAAAGACAATTGTTCTAGCATTTATAAGCAAATACAGCAATGGAAAGCATGCAGACCTTTCAGTATATTTATCTTATTAAATGTAACTCCTCTGTTCTGGTGAACTATGTTAAATATAATTTCACAGTATTGTGAAAAGCATATAAATGTAAATGTTTATTCCTGCCTCCTTAAGGTTAATTGAATAGCTTTCTCTCTCTCTCTTTTTTTTCTTTTTTTTTTAATGTGAAGGCATAAGCAATTAAGATATCATCTAAGGATACAGGAAATCTGATTAACAGATCAAAGAGACCTTCTGTGGAGTCTGGATTTAATGCCAGGGGGTAATTCTCCTCTCTACAATGCTTATGCAAATCAGCTTAATCCAGGAGGCTGAATGAATTTACTCTGAAAGAGGACTTTTTTATTTGTAAATATGTGTTTTCAGAAAGTGTGCAGCTGAATATTATTCAAAGCTGTGATTCAGAATATTGCAATATATAACTAAATCATCTTACAGGTAGAGAATGAGCCAGGCTTTCAAAAACAAGGGAGAAGTATGTCAGATCTCCTGCAAAAATAAATCTTCTTACAGAAAGATCTTGTAATTTGATTTGTAAGTAACATTTCTTATAAGAGCATTTTGCTTAATTTTTCCTTTTTTTTTTTTTTTTTCCCCTGTGGGATTTTTATTGCCTCCCAAGGAANCACTGATCTTTTTCCAGCTTGAGTCTGAGTGCTGCAGATCTTGATGGAGATTTCTTCATGAAGCTGGTAGGGCATAGTCATTGCAAGTTTCATATAACTACATTGTTCTATGGAGTCACTAACAATATTTTAACTTGAGAAACTAATATTTCTTTTGTGAGTCATTGTAATGTATGAAAATAAAAAAAACCCCTCACATTATTTGTTGATCAGATATTTTATTATGCATTCAATTTATGTATTGCATAAAAATATTTTCTTTACTTTATTAGTAGTTCAAATGCATTTCTGATTTACAAACTTTGAATTTTCTTCAACATTCCTAATGATTGGATAGCTTTCCTAAGAAATGTATGGTTTCCAGCTCCAGGCTGATGCTCTTATAAAATATTTTCACTCTGTTATTCACATTAAGTCTGTAGTTAAGTACTTGCAAAGCTACAAAGGGAGTGCACATATATACAGACATACTAACAACTAAAAATAGGGTCTTTGTTATTTGTTGAGCACCAATAAATTTTTTAACCTGTGCTCTTACCATCTGAATGAGTATAGCCTCCAACAGAATCAAATCTTTTAGATCTTTAACTGAGGGCTACCTATCATAGGATGTGGAAAAAAGAGAAGTAATTCTAAAATAATCTATGGGACTATAGTTGTCTCTAATCACATACCCGTGCTTTGATATTCTCTCATAATTTATTCTTCCAAGTTTAGTCAGATGTTATTACCCAGTAAATGATAGATACTTTGAAAGTCTTACTTGGTTAACCTACAAAAATCTAGAAACATGACTAGCCATAGTTTCAGAAGCAGTTTCATTATATTCCACTGAAACTACTCAAATGTGCAATGATTAACAGAATTAGAGATTGAGACAGTATTTCTTTCAGGACATGATAAGTTTGTCTAATAGCTAAGATGACAAAAAAAGGTGTTGTAGTTTAAAAGTCTGTGGAGTTTTGCTGCCTGCTGCATCTTTTGTATCAGCAATGGAATTACAAATGCACTTAGCTTTTACTTATTTGTTTACTTTTGTGTTTTGTTTAGCAAAGAAGATTAATAGATTTTTTTTTTTAACTACACACAATGAACAAATGGGCACTTTTTTGCAAGGTGGTTCTCACTCTTTGATCAAACAATGCATCAGGAAGAACAGACTGTTCAAAAGAACATCATGGGAATTCAGAGAAAATAGCTGTCTGGACTTACGTCTTCTCAGCTTGTAGCGCTGACTTTGCCTCACTTCTTTCTTTCTCTAGAAATGATTCCTATGGTAAAAGAAACATTAAATCTTGGAGTAATAATCTTCATGGATGTCTAATTTTAATATTAGTGACAGGAAGTCCCATGACTTACTAAGAGGGAAGACACAGGGTGGTATTTTGAACTAAATTTTCAGACAGAAAAATGATAGAAAATCTGATTTCTTTAATAGTTTTGATGGAATAAACAGCCATTGAAAGACTTACATTGAAATGTGTACTGAAATTCAGTATTTCCAGTAGGAATATTACAGTCTCCATAACTTTATTGGAAGGAAGAGACAGTGCATTATCTTCTGCAATGTGATAGTATACTATTATAGAAAGTGAGAAACAGTTTGTGCTCCAAAGAGTTTACAATCATAATACAGGATGCAGAAAATGGTAGTAAGAGAGAGGAAGTCAGAAGAGGTGACTGATCAGATGTGAGATGGTTACATGACAGTAACAGAGCTGAGTACCTACTGTAAGTTTCCTATTCTACAATACACACTGTCTGTTTCTTTCTTTCCTTTCTTTTACTTTTAAGACACTTAAAAACAGACAAGAACTCATCTGCTAGACTACACTTTGTACAACACCGTGCCACTGCAGTCATCATCAAAATGTATATCAACACATTTAGAAATAGACAGATCCACTACACACACGGAGTATTCATATATAACTGTGAGCTACATTATTGAACCACTAAATTTTTGATAGGAAAGATATAATAAGCAAATTTCATCTATTTGTAAAACTGATAAAAGTTTCAAAATTACAAGCCTTTCTACTTTTAATCAGAAACTATTATCAACATGTCTGAAAAGTCTATGTGTTAAATGCTAAGTGATTTTCCACTGTATATCATCTATGTGCGATTTGCACTGCTGAGGAGACTGCTTATTTTATATCTGCTAGCTTGAAGTCAAGTGACGTAACTCTTCAGTGTGATTTGGTGATTACAGAAGAAAATATGCAATATCTTTAACTTGGGGTAAAAGGAGCTATCATTTACTGATGTTTTTTTCTTATTTGATTCACTGCATCATTGCAGTAGCTGTTGTTGATGATGATGATTATAATACCACATCTCAAAAATGCCAAGAAGAAGAAAAACACATTAAGGTAATGTGTTTTGTCCATTATATTTGAGAGTGAGACTTGTGTGTTAGGAATTATTTGAGCCTTCACTCTTAACGTCTTTCCTGTGGCCAGAAGGAATGAGTTGTAGAGCTCAGTCTTGAAAATATAAGTGTATGATGTCTGGGAAATAGTTAAAATCCAAAATATGTGTAAATAAACTATAAAAAATAGTCTATCTTATTTTTGTATAAAATCACAATTCTCTGAGTATCTGGATATATTTGTACTGTAGTGGTGCATCTTACACTATTAATTAGATTTGGTGAACATGAAAAACTACATAAATGCACTTCATATGTTGGAAAGAGTTTTTGTAATTAATTTTGTTCTTGGTACATAATAAAACTCTACACTGCATTTTGTCGGTAAGTTTGTTATTGACTTCTTCTAGCAAGTCTAAACTACTTAAAAAAGTGAGACTAGGATTTTCACACCATTGAGGCATTCTCAAAATATTAGTCCAGTCTCCTCGAACTCTTCCATCAGTGCTGCCTCCGCACTATCCTAAACATCCATTGGTCTGATTATGTGACCAATGTGTCTGTCCTTGAACAGGCAGCAGTCACCAGTATTGAGGCGATGCTGCTGAGAACGCAGCTGTGCTGGGCAGGGCACGTCTCCAGGATGGAGGATCATTGCCTCCCTAAGATCGTGCTCTATGGTGAACTTGCCACTGGCTGCC
Organism: Grallaria varia; assembly: GCA_013396735.1. Taxonomy (NCBI): domain Eukaryota; kingdom Metazoa; phylum Chordata; class Aves; order Passeriformes; family Formicariidae; genus Grallaria; species Grallaria varia. The sequence goes on along the minus strand of VWZG01009400.1, from coordinate 17,039 downwards.
ACAAGAGAGGAGCCCCAAAGAGGAGATAAAAGGACTCCCTGAAACAACACCTCAGCCTTGGCCATATTGGCTACCATCAATGGTCCACTCTGGCCTCCAATCGAGAGGCATGGAGACACACCATCCGTAACGCTGCTGCTTCCTTTGAGAACACACGCAGAATCAGTCTTGAGGAGAAAAGACAACGCAGGAAGAACTGTGCCCCACCAACACCACCTATGGAGACTTTCTGCTGTGCCTTTTGCAACCGGACTTGCCTATCTTGGATCGGCCTTTTTAAGCATCAAGGCGCTCGCAGCAAGCGTGGGTAGAGCCCTTCCCAAATCTTTGTTCACAAAACCTAGCCATGATGATGATGATGATGATTGTCCTGTACTACCTGTGTATATGTATAAGTGGACTATTCATTTTTTTATATCACAATAACACAAATTGAATTTGGAGTTTTTATGCAAAACTGAAAAATAATTCCTCTTCAGTGAGGCACAAAATAACCTTCATCTTCTGGTAGTACTAAGAGGAGCTCAAGAACAGCTATTCATATGTGTAACACTTACACTATACATGAGTCTTACAAAAAAAACCCAACAAAAACCCCTAGAAAATCCAAAGTTAAGGTACTAGGAGAACATAATTTACTTTGCTGACTATGAAAAGTGCCCTTGTATTGGAGATGGTTGCGACTCTCAGCTGTAACTGTATTGAACACACCACATCAGAAATTCCATGTGAAATTTTATGTGAAAGAGTGATACCAAATTATTTTAGTTTAGAGCTGCTTGTAGAACATTGCTTGAATCTGGAGAGTTAATGAAAAAGGTCAACACTACGTTAGAATATATGTGTACTGAAACAAAAATGAGTCTCACCTCATCAGAATGTTATTCAAAACAAAAGTTAATCTGAGCTGTTTATCTCCCCTTAAAAAAACAATTTCATAGCTGTTTAAACTATTTGTAAATATTTAAATTATGTTCCAATGGTTAAAACCAGGATTCCCATAAGTTATACAAGATCTTGAAGTCGTTTTCTTGAAGTCTATGTTAGCTATACAATATGGATATGAACTTGTCTTTTCCTAGGGATCTGCAGTGTTCACAGGCAACGGACATGAAAGCCAAGTGAAAGGTATCTCTCTGAGAAATGAAAATGTAATGTAGGAGGAACAAATAGGTACTGGTGACTATAAAAATGAATTTTACCTTTAAAAATATCCATATGTGCTGTTTCACTTAAGTGTATCTTCTTCCGTATTAGATTTTTAAGAAGTCCTGTGGCAATTGAATAAAAGGATATTGTACTAGCAAAGAACTTATCTAAATGATTGTAGGGACATGTTTGTCCTTACACATACAGGTGGCACATTCATGTTCTTATGGACAGATGCAAGAGTCTTGCAGAAAAAATTACTTCCAATTGTCACTGACATGTAGCAGCTGCAAAGAAAACACATATCACCTTTCACACTGTGTTACATCTAGATTTTATAGCTATATTCATACGTCACTGATGAAGTAGAGATTTACAGAGTTTATATTCAAAATTGCCAAGTTTCTTTTCCTGCCTGCAGGGAGTTTGCATTGTTGCTTGTGGGGTTTGTTTTTTCTGGGTTTCCCGCTCAGATTTATTCTTCACTTTTGTACCAAATTTATATATGCATTTAAGGGTGAACAGTAACAATCCTTGAAAAGCTGATTGAGAACTTTAAGATCCACTGAGCAGATTTTTTGTTAGCTAACCTCCTTTGTTTGTTTGTTTGTTTGTTTGTTTGTTTGTTTTGTGGTTTTTGTTTTGTTTTGTTTTTCACATTCCCCACAGTGTTCTGCAACCCTTCAGAAGGATATTGTCAGTTTGAAGAGATGGGCAGAAGTGCAGGGTCCTGCACCTGAGGAGGAACAACCCCAAGCACCAGTACATTTTGGGGGCCAACCTGCTGGAAAGCAGCTCTGTAGAGAAAGACCTGAGGGTCCTGGTGGACAATGACCTGCTTCTGGATTGAGTCCAATGGAGGACAACAAAAATTATTAGGGAACTAGATCTTCTCTCTTATGACGGTAGGCTAAGGAAGTTCAGCCTGCTCTACCTCAAGGAGAGTTGACTTACAAGGGATGTCATCAATGCACATAAGTTGATGGGAGGATGTCAAGAGGATGGAGCTAAAATCTTCTTGGTGATGCCAAGCTGTAGGAAACACTGAAAGTTCCACTTGAATATGAGGAGGAACTTTTTTACTCTGTGGGTGACCATGCATTGAAACAGATTGCCCAGAGTGGTTGTGGACCCTACCTCACTGGAGATATTCAAGAACTATCTGGATACTCGCTTGTATAATGTGCTCTAGGATGACTGTACTTGAGCAGAAAGGTTGGGCCAGATGAGTCACGGCAGTGCCTTCCAACCTTATCCATTCTGTGATTCTGTTTTTAATACATTTCCACATGGACAACTACCCTCTCCTACCTCAGTTTCTCCTACATTGCAGTTCCTCTGTCTTAAAACCATATGGGAAAATTCTGCTAAATTGCATTTAAGTCTGTAGAATCCTGATGGTTGCAAGGAAGATGTTTTTATGATAAGTCATACATGTTAAGTTGTTATACTTGAGCACAATATGTGTCATGAAAATTTATTTTAACAGTAGTTGTTATTGAAAGCAACCATTTGTTTTTCCTATCCCTTAGCCTTCATCTAGTCTATATGCAGATACTGAAATACAGAGTTCCTCCCTAGGAAAAATAAATGTTCTGACTCAATTTACCACTTTACTCAAGCTACTGAGAATTCTATTTATGTAATTTTAAACTTTACCTTTACATCCAGGATACCAGGGTTAAAGTAAAGGAGAAAACTACAAGTGTTTTTTCTCAATTCTGTTCAGTTTCTTCTAGTCATTAAAATTCAGTCTTCTTCTGTTCATTAAAATTACATCTATAACACATGCCCTTGTTATTCACAACTTCTAATATTATTCACAACACCCACCCAATTACCCATACTTAGCAAAGCTAAATGAAATCAATATCTATCAAATGGAATCATGCTCTTCTTGCACTTTATTTCTTGGTCTTAATCAAATTGCTTTTTGCAACGTGATTATTCACTTTCAGTACCTTTCTTAACAATAATTCTGAACTTACAGAAGTTTCTTCCTACATATGCATTCTAAAAACATTCAGATTAGTTAAGTGTCACCTAAATCCACTTCTTCCTACTAAAGCAGATAGTTGAGATCCCATGGAAATAAGCTGATAAACCTTTACCTATAGAACCAGTCTATCTCATTTCTATCTCTTTTGCAAAGGGTTTTGTGTGACTGATCATTCCCACTGCGCTTGCAGGAATCATTAGGAAAAAGATCTTCTTGAGCTCTCGGCTGTGCCGTTATGCCAGTTGATCTCAAAAGGAAAAGGGTAAAGGAATCAGTGCCCTAATCAAACATAACACAGCAGGATCTCTGCCAGTTTATGCTGCGTTTTATGCTCAGCAGCATACCTCCTTGCCTAGCCAACCTGCATCAGCAAAATGGTTTATTGCCAAAGAAGTGTCTGGAACCACTTGCTTTCTTTCCCTCACCACATCATCCAAGTGGACACATCTGTTTAGAGCAGGATTTTCCCCAATAAGTCTTGTAATTAGTCTTATGCTTCATTTATCTGCCTAAAATTCCTATTTACCAATGTGACCTTTTTGAACAACTGACAGAAATATCCAGAAATATTATTTTCCTCTATCTTGTATTGTTGCCAACCTCTCCTAACTGACATTTCACCTTGTCCAAAGTAAAAAATAGGAGCAGACTTTTTTGAAGGAGTTGATGGTTACATGGAAGCAACTGATCACCAATGTACCCTAAAAGGATCTTGTGGGGGAAAGGGGAAAAAAAATGCTTGCATAAATGTGAAAAGAAAAGGAGAATACCTATATTCACTACTGATATATTTGCACTGACATGCAGGAATCATTTAACTTGCCTGTTTTACTTTTGTGATGAAATAAACTTCTTTCTTATTCCTGACTGCAAAGAGATAAATAAAAGTGAGTACTTTGCTTATAGAAGGCTAATTTTTACTGGCTTTGTTTTGTGGGCTTTTCTTGTGTGGGTGTTTTTGGTTTGGTTTTTGGGTTTTGGGTTTTTTTACAAATGTGATATACAAAATTGGTAGAATGCTAAAGTAGATGAAATAGACTTGAATTTTAAGTTTCTGAATACAGAAAAGCAGTTGAGGATATGTTTACTTTTTACTTTCATGGCAGAAAAAAAAAATCATATAAACAATAAGAATTTAGTTTTACCAGACAACATTTTATTAGTGCTTTCATACATGTATAACTGACAATTTGGGCTCAGGAGGCTGAGGTTATGCTCTCTGATTACTTTATTTTAGGAGGTACTAATCTGTTCATTACTGAACAACCATCACAAGAAACTGGCTCTATCAATTTGTAGTTGCAAGAATATTATTTTGTTTGGCTTTAGGATCACAAGAAAGTTCAGGCTGACAGGGAGGTCTCCAGAAAAGGTTCAGCCATGGGGCCAGAGGAGGCTGCCCAGGGCTTTGAACAGTAGGAGTGTTAAACCCTCAACATCAGAGGCAGTCTAGCCTTCCTTAGCCTTGGTTCCATGGATAGGGTACCTTTGTGGGTGTCTCAGTTTAAAAAAAATGGAAGCCAAGATGTCTATTAAGGAAAGTGAGGAATCTCAAGCCACCACAACCTTTGAAATTAAGGGACTTTAATCTGAAAATGTAGAAAAGAGAATAACAGGTTTTTTACTACAAATATATATATGTATAACCAAAGACAGAACTGAACAAATAGCAATACCATAACCAAAACTGCTAAGTTTTGTGGCTCTTGCGAGGTTGCCAATTATTGTCCCTTATTCTCTTTACAAATAAAGCTAAAGAACCTGTTTTATTTGCTGATGTTACTTTAATTATATTTGTTTGTACTAATAATCCTACTCATGCCTTAACTGTCAGATTTCCACTGTTCTCCAAAGGCAGTTTAAATAAATGGACACCTGTTAGTGATTACTCAAAAAATAGAGTATTTCTGCAACAATGAGTCTATAGGGTGGTAACTATTAGCTACTTACAGGACAATTGCTTATTTAGACAAAGAAAGAAAGGTAAGGTTATACCAACAGTACTTAAAGCATAAGTTTCTTAAGACACATGAACATGATTGTGACCTTACATTGAAGTTGACGAGGCTGTTAGACACAGTGTTTTAATCTGTTTTGTACTAGTTCAGCCTACAAAAACTAGTTTGTTGAGATCACTAAGCCACAGAGGACTTAAAATTCTCTCACTAAATGGATATGTGTCCTTCTGTCCTTTGCCTCTATAACCAGCACTTGTGCTTGTGCTGGTTTAAAGGGTTTACTAGCAGAAGAAATGAACCTAACTCAAAAGAGACTAAAAGTCAGAGCTACAATTTAATAAAGACTACAGTCAATACAATGATGCAAAGGAAAATGGATTTTAACCCACAAAACCCAGCTGTACAACCCAGCACCCTGGGCATGAACAGAACTGTGCTCATCAGTTCCTGTGCTGAGCACCACGTGGTCGCTCTGAGTCCAAACCAAAAGGAAAAAAAAAAAACCAACCACCTGTAGATAAGGATGGTGGTCGCAGTCTGGTTGAAAGTGGCAGTTTCAGTCCTGTCGAGGTTCTGGTCCTCTGGATCTGATGAGTGGTGCCAGAAGTCTCCAGACTCCAAGATTATATATGCTTGAGTTCAGATGGGAATGCCCAGTACCTCCGCCAGGGTGAGGAGTTTCCCAATGGGTAATTTACTCTGCGAGTCACAGGATATCTTGGTCTACTTGATGACCCATGAGCAGACATGACCCCTCAGACTGGGTGTAAAGGTGCTGATGACTCCCAGAGGGGAGTTAGCATATCTGAATCATTGGTGTGAAGACAGGAAACTTTTCTATCTCCCAGAATTCTCACACACCCAGTTCATAGCCTGAGATGTCAGGTGTGTCCTGGGCAGCTGCTGCAAACAATCCATTATTAACACTTCATGATAAATGACAGAGAGGGTGTAGAATACAGTTTTGGTTACACCCACACAGTGACAAACTGGTCCTCACCACTATAACTAGGACAGCACTAAACCCCATTTATTTTAGAAATACAGTGAACTCCAGTGTGCAAATTCCCAGTCAAGTGCTGAAGAAATTACCCTACCACTTTGTAGCAGTTTCAACAGTTAATTTATCTTTTTGTGGAGTCTCCAAGTTGGATTCAGGTTGTGCATTCTTAAGTGTCTTGTAAATGGATGCTGTATTTTATTTGCTTTCAAGAAGATATGTCTGTATTGGCTCCTCTGTTATTTTGCAATAAGCAGATACCAAATCACTGCTTTTAACTGTGGCAAACAGAAAATATCATTATCCTCCTGAGCAATGAATCAGTAGGTTCTGAGCAATTTTGGAAAGATGAAGCCTAGCTTTAAAGTGAAAACTTTTGCCATGAAAACAGTGATGGAAGAGATCAAAATAAGGAGTTGTTATGGCAACAGGCATGCTGAGAATAAGTATATTGATAAGACATTACAAACAGATATAGAAACAATGAAGGAATAAATTAGATTGCTAATTAGGAATTCATTCATAGAGTTACACATCTTGAAGGGTGTGAAATATTTCCCCAGTGAACATCAACTATTTGGCTGGTGAGCACTGACAGAGGTGTTACCGCCTGTTTCCTGCCCACAAGGCATAGACGGAATATCATATCACGTTCTGAGTTGCACTGAGTTAGGCACTTGTCTCTGACATAAAAAAAGCTAAGCTCTTTGGTTTCCTTTCCTGTTTCTTCATGAGACATGGGGAACTGCTGGACAGCAAACCTAAAGGTCATCCCTTCACATCCAGGGCCCTGAGGAACTTGAATACAGCAGGCTCTGTCACCCAGGAACTTATTACTTATTTCTCTTTTACTGCATCTTCCTGTAAGATGTTACCTCCTCTTCAATTATATTTTTATTAGTCCGTGTTCCACATGTTTGTCAATAACTTCCATTGCCTTTGTTTTGCATGTGACATTGACATACATAGTTTGTGCATTACAAAGCAGCTCATTAAAGTTGCGGAACTACTAACTGAAGAGTCAAGAAGAACCTGAACTAACATTGTAATATCACATCTGCACTCTATGCCGTGAAACTCTGTTTTTGCTCACTGGACTACCGCTTCTGGAGTGGAATCAGATTACACTGGGACATGTAACAAAATTTTATATAGTCCTGTTTCAAGCATAGCAGCATACAGCTGCTTGTTGACCGATTGTTCTGTAGTAATATTGCACTGGAGTGCTGCTGCTCATCCAGGCACTTGACAGAAAGCAAACAAAGAAATTAATAATTAAAGTGTAAGATTTGAAAGAAAAATAATAGAAACTTAGTATTGGAAGATCTCTGGTTCTTAATCTTAATTGTTGAGCAAGGTTGACTATAGACTGTCTGAACTGTAGCCCTAGTCTTCTGTTTTCTGATTTGTCTGTAAGTCTGCATTCTAACAATAAAGAAGATTACACTTGATCCTGGAGTCACAGAAGACAATGAGAATTGTAGGCAGCTCTCAAAGTTTAAATCTTCCACTTCTTTTAGTCATAATTAACATTCTTAAGAAAATGTAATAGGACTATCAGGCTAAAACTCACCAGAGAAAATTTATTTTGGAAATTTCCACTAGAAGGTGTTCCCTCACCTATAAATATTTCTTCATCTTCAGTACTGTATTAATTAATGCTTTTTTAGGATTCCTCAGTCTCATCGGACTCTTATTTTTCATAAAATCATAGAAACATAAATAGCCTGAGTTAGAAAGAACCCACAAGAGTCATCTAGTACAATTCCTGGTCCTGCACAGGACAGCCCTGAGAACCACATTATGTGCCTGACAGCATTGTCCAAATGCTCCTTGAACTCTGTCAGGCTTTGTGCCATGACCAGTTCCCTGAGGACCCTGTTCCAGTGCCTAGCCACCCTCTGGATGAAGAACTTTTTCCTAACATCAAAACTAAATTTCACCTGACACACCTTCATACTGTTCCCTTGGGTCCTGTCACTGTTCACCAGAGAGAGAGACTAATGCCTGCCCCTGTACTTCCCCTTGTGAAGAAGTTGTAGACTGCAATGGGGTCTCCCTTTATGTCACCTCTTCTCCAGTCTGAATACGCCAAATGACCTCACCTGGTACTCATGTGGCCTCCATGCTATGTCCATCACCATCTTTGTTGCTTCTGGCTGTCAGGGTACTACTGACTTATATTCAACTTGCTGTCTATCAATACCCCTATGTACCTTTCCACAGAACTGCTCTCCAGCCTCTCCTTCCCCAATCTGTCTGTAAATCTATAGTTGCCCCTTCTGAAGTGCAGAATCCAGCACTTTGTTGAGCTTCATACAGCTAGTAATTGCCCAGCCCTCTTATCTGTTGAGGACCCTGTGCAGGGAGTCAACAGCTCCTTCCATTTTAATGTCTTTGGCAAGCTTACTTATAATACATTGTATTCCTGTACCCAAGTTGTTCATGAAGATGTGGAGGAAGACTATTTTATTTTATATTTTATTNCCTATCACTACATTGTAAATCTATTTTATTTTATTTTATTTTATTTTATTTTATTTTATTTTATTTTATTTTATTTTATTTTATTCTTTTTTTTAATTTATTTTATTTCTCTGAGTCTATTTGCTTTCAACGTAACCTGATTTTCACAGACAGCTGATCTGGGATTTTGCTGCTTTTGGTAGTAACTATTCAGTATCATATATAAGAAGATATTAGCTCTGTCATATTGTGTTCCCAAACACTTTGGTGGACAGGTTTTCTAGGACTTATAAGTTGAAGAGTTGAATTGATCTCTAATGTATAGTGTGTATCTAATTGTTTATCAGTCTTCCTCTTATAGTTATGGATTTCTGTTGGTGAAGCTATTACCAGCCACCAGCTTCTTTCATACTGTACCCAGAAACTCTTTTACCTCTCATCCATCATTAAGCTTGCAACTCAGATTCTGTGTTCACTTTTGGACGTCTCACTGCAAAATAAAGACATTTTGTTGCTGGATTGTTTCCAAAGAAAAGCACCAAAGCTAGTGAATGTTCTTGAGAACAAGTCTTATGAAAAGGAACTGAGGGAGCTGGGGTTATTTCACCTGGAGAAAAGGAGACTCTGGGCAGACCACAAGATGGTCTACAATTACCTGAAAGAAGGTTTCAGTGGATTGAGGGTTGGCCTCTTCTCTCAAGTAGCAATGTATAGGACAAGAGGAAATGGTCTCAAATTGGGAGGTGTGACCGTCAAAACTACACGGCCCCAATTTGGGGGCAAAAAGCTGGAACATTTATTGAATACACCCATGACAATATATAGAACCGAAAGGCAGGGCATGTTAATAGGGAGGCGGAATATGCTAACAGGGACAATTTATGTTAGTTAGAGCTTAGACAACTAATTAGCTACATTTCGCGGTAAATCAGGCCTTTCCTCATACCAAAGGCATCTGGAGCAATAAAAGCATTAACAGGATGGTGACAAATCAAATGTCCATTCACTCCTGCCGACCAGCCGGAGACAGGGAGATTACTGCGAACAATCTTCTCAAGACCAGGCCTCCTGTCTTATCAGGGAGAGGAATTTTTCTCAGTTTCTGTTATCCATGGTTTGTTGTTTTTTCCCTCTAAATCTCCATCTGTTAATAGCTGTCCAATTCCAACAGGAGGTTTGGATTGGATATTAGAAAAAAATTATTCATGGAAAGGGTCGTTAAGCATTGGAACAGACTGCACAGGGAAGTGGTGGAGTAACCATCCCTGAAGGTATTTATAGGATATGTAGTTGTGACTTTTAGGGATGTGATTTATTGGTAGACTTGGCAGTGCTAGATTAACCATTCCAGTTGGACTCAACGATTTTAAGAATCTCTGGGCAACCTGTTCCAATACCTAAACACCCCCACTGTGAATAATTTCTTCTATTTAATATAAACCGTCACTCTTTCAATATAAAGGCTTTATACCTTATCTCTTATAAAAAGTCCCTCTCCAGATTTCTTGTATGCTCCATTTATGTACTGGAAGGCAGCTGCAAGGTATCCCTGGAGTCTTTTCTTCTTCAGGCTGAGGAAACTGAAATTTCTTAACTTGTCTTTATGAGAGATGCTCCAGTCTTCTACTTACCTTTGTGGTCCTTCCCTGAACACCCTCCAGTATGTCCATGTCCTTCTTAAGTTGGGACACATAGAACTGAATGACATACTCCAAGTAGGGTCTTACAAGAGCAGAGTAGAGTTGGTTGTGTCCTTGTCACAGTACTTTCTGCACATAGCTTTGGCTGTTGTCTTCATCAGGCACAGATCAATTCTATAGTCTATTACAGAAAGCATGAAGGTTGTCTATGGATTGATGTGAGAAGAACAGTGGTATTGTGCAATTCAGCAGGCAGAGTATCAGTTTGCTGAGAAACATACTTTGCAAGACCCTAGCTCTGTGAACATTTTCAAGCACCATGTCAACCACTTGTAGCAGTATCATTAACTTTAGTCAAACACAGAGTCTCAAATCACTAGCTTTTGTGGCTAAATACCCGCATATGAAACTCCTCAGAGAGAAAATACAGAATGTGATTCCTTTTATAAATATGACTTATCATCCAAGGTGTAAGAGAAACACAACGCACTGTATTTCCACTATTCTTATTGAGGTGAACCAGTGTATACAGAGCTAATAGCTTGCAAGGACATTGTGTAGGAGAAATATGTTTTTTTTCTACCCTGGTATAGGTTTCCTCAGCTCTTGATGTGTGCTGCACAATGAGGATTTTTCTGGCAGTTATCAACATATTTTAGGGGAACTGCTGAAAGAAATTCAAGACCAGCTCTGATTTGAAATACATGGACATTCATGACCTTACAAATAGCTAGCGATGGCAAAATAATGTAGTGAACTAGTCTTACTGAGGACTTTGTGAAGATGATCAGTCATAAGCGAGCATCAACCTACTCGCCCTCCCCCCATGAGCGATAAAAATAAACAAATAGATCATTGTCAAAACTAATGAGGAAATAAATCACTTTTTTTGTCAGCTTCTATGAAAGCAAGACAGTCTGTGGTCTTTCTTCCCCAGCTCTCTCTGTTATTTTCCAGAAGAGGAAAAAAAAAGGAAACATATGGTGATCACAGCAGAAAACAAATGTGTAGAGAAGAATTTTGATACAATCTCAGGTGCAATTTAATTATCCATGCAGGAACTATGGTCTTTGGTTAAAATGTATTCTCTTCATTTCTAGGAGAAGCAGACCTGCATATTACTGCTTTAAAATTATTTCTGGTTTTGTAGGTTTCATTCTGGTCTTGATAACAAGGTTTCTCTGACTCTTGTAAGTACATATATAAAGAATGGCCTGTCTTTATTGGAAACTTCAGAAACCTCCAGGACACTTTTTAGCCAAGAGTTCCTCATTGAAAGTACAGTTTTGTGGTTTTGATAGAGGAAATTCGGTTTCCTAACAATGTATTTATTACCCAAAGTCGACACTGGGCAGTACACTTGCTTTGTGACAACTTGACCAGAAACAATGTTAGGACTTGACTTCATGGCAACTCCATCAATAAGTTCCTATGAATTTATACAGGGTAGGTGGGGTTGAGGTTGTCTGTGTTATATTTATGCATATTTGTTTTGTTGTATGGACAGAAAATAAAACATTTTCAATTTGTTTCAATCCTCTATTACATTTTCTAGGAGTATCTGAATATCAGGCAGACTTCATAGTGAATAAAAAGAAAACCTTACAAGAAGGATTTAAAGTCAGCCAGAATTAGGAAGGGTATAGAAGGAAGATGAGAAGATGCATCAGATGAAGGTTTGGTTTAAATATAGTACATAAACAAGGTTTATGTACTTTTCCAGCTGCTTTCAGATTCTTTACCTATAACCCTGGTGAGAGTCACCAAGCCTGGGTCACCCAGCTAGTGAACTGCACATTTACTTGGTGCCAGACATCTGTTAACACTGGATAAGCTTCCTTCTCCCTTTATGGGAAAATGAACTATTGCTAGCTTACTTTGTGACTAGAAAGGCAGATATTACCTTTGTTGTCTGAGAGAACCATTTGTTGTCTGAGAGATTTCTTGGCTTGTTCTTTGGTCCCTGTCTTCTTGAAGGAAATATTTTAATTTTAGTTACAGCAATCTCTTCTTTGCACTGCTGCTAAATATACATAATTTGAACTGTTTGCTATAATTTAAGACCAAAATTAAATATTATCCCAGATATTTGCTATACTTTAATTTCAATAAGTTTTTGGCCTATGGCACTAAATGAAACATAAATCAATAACGATGACTGAACTCAAGACAAAGTATAGTTGATCAGGCTATTTCATTGTCCCTGTAGCGGAATTCCTAAAGTTTGTAGTTGGACTGATAGTTGTACAGTTACCCTTAATTTCATATTTTTACAGAACTCAAAATATTTCTGAATTTTCTTGCAACAGTGACAAATGTATATGTCAACTTCTCATGAATTTTGATCCCTTTCATCTTTTGATGTGTTAATTAATACTCCTATTTCAATTATAACCATACTAAATAGGAAACAATTTTATAGAAAGATAACAGATGGATTTCAGATTCCCAAATTCCCGTGACTATCCAGTAGAAGCTGAGTACCTAATTCATAATATTGCTTTGAGAAATCTCTCCAAACATTACACAGAGTAAGCCATATGTTTTCAATTAGATCAGTAGGGCAGGGTAAGTTTGCTCAGACCTCTCATAGACATGGTTTTGAGAAGAGGTAACTTTTCAAAGATATGAAAACTTGAACCCTCAGACCTCTACATATCATGCATGGTGTGAACTTTATATAATTAGCAGACACATTACAAGTGCAAAAAAAATTATTTTACTAGATTTAGTAAAAAATTACAGGAATATGAGCAGAAAGGTCAAAATTTCATGTACATTAACACAGATTTGGTATTTTCAATGAAAACTACAAAAGAACTGTCATCAAAATCTGCTTGACAGCACCACCAGAGATTTTGTGTTTTATGAGAATTTCCAAAGGTGGTATCTTTACAGAGCATTATTTCATCTGGAAGTTAAGTCTGTGCTAGAGTTGAGGTTGTAATGCTGATTTTCAAGGATAAAAGAATCCTCAGTTACAAACTTTTAACTGTATGACCTAATACTACTCTCTGTGCTTTGGGTTAACTCTGGTACGCAGCGAAGCCCGACATAGCCTTTCACTCATTCCCTTACTGCAGGCTGGGGAAGACAGATAGAAGGGTAAAAGTGCAGAAATTTGTGGGTTGAAATATGGACATATCAATAGGTAAAGCAAAATCCGTGTGCTTAAGCAAAGCAAGCAGAGAATTCTTTCACTGCTTTACATCAGCAGGCAGATGTTTTAGCCATCCCCAGTAAAAGAGGATTTTATTTTTATTTCAATGGGTGTTTGGGAAGATCAACACTGTAACTCTGAATACCCCACCTTCCTCCCTCTTCTCATAGCTCTTCTTGTTGAACACATTGCTATATGGTATGGAATATTGTGTGGTTGACCGGGGTAAGATGTCCTGCCTGTGTCCTCCCTTAGCTTCTTGAATACATCCAGCCTCTTTACTAAAGGAACTGTGAGAAGCAGAAAATACATTGACACTGTGTAAACACTGCTCAGCAGTAACTGAAACATAGGTGTGATCAAATTTTGGTCACAAACCGTTACACAATCCCATACAAGTAACAATAAAGAAAATTAACTCTATCCCAGAAAAAAAACCCAGTACAAAACGCCTAGGTCTGTGTTTCAAGGCAATAGAGGTCAGGAAACAAAAAGAGAACTTGTGACCATTTTTATAAACAGCAGTTATTTTAATACCAGTTCATTTAGAAATACACAAGGAAATAAAATATTTTTTCCACTTTTGTGGGTTTTATAACTGTAACAGTCATGTGGTTTGATTATAGATATGGCATCTGTTCCCAGAGCTGAATTTGGCCGGGGAGAGGAATGGATCCTTCTCCACCCAAATGTAGCTGAAAACTACGAAATATAACTGGACCTTTGAGACGCATATTTTGCTTTATAGTTATTGTGTTACTCCCTTAAGATGGAGAGTTGTTCTACCTCAGCATCAGTTTAGGGGGAAGCTGTAGGCTTCTTCATAAATTAGTGAGTTGACTATTGAATCTACATTATGTTCTAGCTAGCTCAAAGGAATTTTGCAAGGAAAAGAAATCAACAAAAT
>VWZG01009399.1:34427-63300 GCA_013396735.1 Grallaria varia | reverse complement strand
GGGCACCAGAGCTCAGGCCCAGGGACCCCCAAACAGCTCCGGGAGAGGAGAAGGGGTGCTGGTCACAAAGTGCACACCACAGACCCTGCAGGGCACCAGAGCTCATGCCCAGGAACCCCAAACAGCTCCAGGAGAAGGGGAGGGGTGTTGGACACAGCGAGGGGCAACAAAAGCAACATCAGTGGCGCTGACCCAGAGAAAGGAGGCTGGTGGTCCACCAGCCATCCCACCGAACCCCTGAGGAGTTACAGACCTCCCAAAGCAAACCAAGGAGCTCAGAGGGCCTCCACCAACCACTCGGTGCTGCCACTGGGCAGTTCCTCCCCACTGGGCACCGTGGTTCAGGGGCCAGGGGCATTACCTGGTACTGCAGCAGGTGAGAGCGGCCCAGAGCGCGACTGGGCAACGCTGGCTGGAGATCCAGCAGGGGATGGGGAGGGTCCTCTGATGCCTGGCAGGTGAGGAGAGGTATGTGGCGAGAAAGGAGACTGAGCTGGGTTACTCTGCTCCCCTTGGCTGCTGGAAATCCCTGATGTGCTTACGCCAGGGCTCAGGGCTCCTTCGGTACCCATGGGCAGGTCATCTATGGAACCAGACAGGTCCTGCAGGGCACAGAGGAACACATCAGGTGAAAACACAAAGGCACGGGGCTGTTCTCTCACATCCCACTAAGACAGAGCATTTGCCCCTTAGGCATGTTACAAACAGCAGTCAATGAGCTCAGTTCATGTTACTGTCAGCACCAAAGGCTGCTGCACACCGAGGGAACTGCCAGACGTGTCTTATCCTGCTGCCTGTCTGAACCCAGGAGCTCCTGAGTTGGTTTGCTGATGGTCCAAACAATTGGCTAATTCTCCTACTCGCTTTTTTTAATTCGGTTTAGAGGTGGGAAATTAAAGAATGCATCAACAGTACACGTAAAGCTGCAAACACAGGAGACAGTCCATGTGATCATGGCTTGGAAGAGGAACGTGGCTGAGCCTCTGAAAGACAGAAAACTCCTGCCTCACCATAATTAATTCATAAACCTCCTATGAGCTGGGAAACTACTCACTTGAGATGGATAAAAACAAACTAAACAGAGATTTAAAAGAAAACCATAAAATACTCTTCAGGGTTCCCACTTCCCTTTCTTCAAAGACAGCAAAAATCAGCAGTTACTCCATCAACCTGTAAAGTTCAGCTTTTCTTGAAGGGCAAGGCTGGAAAACACCCTTCCTCCTGCATGGATTCACCTTGGAGAAGAAAAGCACATGAAGCCTGAGAGAGCTGAAACCTCCAATTGCCACAGCAGCGAGGGGACAGCATCAAAAATCAGCTGGCAAGTGGGAAAATGGGGATAATTCCAAGAAGATGATGTGCAGATCCAACGTGCCCAGTTGGACTGGCTGGTTGATAACAAGGTGCATCAGCTGTTGAGACTTGGCCTGGATTGAAGGAGTTTGGAACAGCCCAAGCCAGAGGAAGAGGTGGCACATTTGAACAGAAAGCTGGGAAAGTTGTAACTATTCCAGTGATTAAATAAAATCTCTGCCAGGGGTTCAAAGGATCGTGGCAGGTGAAGAAGTGGCAGGCCAAAGCTTACCCAGGACTTCACCCATCCTTCATTAGGCTCCCAGAGCAATCAGCCCTGGATCAGAGGGGTTCTGGGCTGAGCACAGATCATCTCCCCCTGCTGAGCATCCAACTGAGTGGCACCAACAGAGCCCAAGTCATTTAAAACCTCACACAGAAAGGCTGAGCCAACTGATAAACCCCTCGGACACCTCGGTCTCATTTACACTGACTGGACAAATCCTGGTTCAGCAGCAGTTCAGGTGATGTTTTCCCAGCTCCAGCAGTGCAGGAGGAGCTGGGACACAAGACACTACAGCTTATCAGCCTTTGGAAGCAGAGCTATCACTCCTATCACCTGTCTGCCAGGTGATGTGTGGAAAGGCTCTGACAGCACATCCCCATCATCTAAAGCTGGAGAACAGCACGTGACCACATCCCAGCAAGTGGATGTTCCAGAGTGGGAGTGGAGCTGTGGGAGAATAAAAACCAACCCAGGAGACACCCAACCACCTCCTCACACCTGAGGGACAGAGAGTGACATCCAGGGCAGAGGCATCAGCACCACACTCTTGCTGCTGCACGGGGGAAACCCCCTCTGCTTTAGTAGAGTTTAATCAAAATGCCTCTAAGAAATGCTCCCAACGCCACGTTGGAGCTGCAAGCCCCAGTCAGTCAGTGGGATGACTTAGTTCACACGTGTCCTCCCTCCCCTTCCATTACTGCTTCTGTTGGAGAGCTCATTTCCTGCACCACAGTCTCAGAGGTGGATTTGCTTACTGCTCAAGTATTATCTTCCTGAGGGGGGGGGGGGGGCAGGGAAAAAAGCTTTGTTTTATCTCAATGAAAGCTAAAAAACTGCAGAAAAAGCCTAAAAATAGTGTCTGAGATCTCTTGCAATTTTCATTACTTTCCCACTGAAGCATCCCTGACCTTACTATGCATCAAAGCTTAAGTATTCAAGTAATTCAAAAACATAGTTTTAATTAAGCAGGTGAATACTGGGTGGGTGTGAGTGAGGGCCCCTCTGCATTGCTGACACACCACCAGGGACCCCACAGAGGAACAGCAGGCCTGTGGCTGTGGGTCAGACTCTCAGATTATCAACTCAAGTGAGTTAAAAGTAAATTACACATCCCCCTTTCGTGGCTGTTTGGGTAGGAGTTGAAAACACGACCATAAAAATCAAGTAACTCATCAAGTGACTTTCACCTCTAAAGATCTGTATTGACATAAATTCCAACAACAAAGTCATTTCCCAGCAAAGAAGGGTTCTGCCAGCACAGCAGCATTTTCTCAGTGTGTTACTCAGGGCTGAGTTTCTCAGAAGGGAAACTCCTGTAAGGGGAAGGAGCAAACAGGGACTGGAATATCCAAAGAGCAAGCAAGGAGCTGCTTTCCTCCTATCAAGTTATCTCAGGATACCAAGCATCAAGGTTTTAACTAACCCTAAAGGACACCCTCCGGCTCTGATATCCCCAAACCAGGGGCAAAACAAAATCTCTGCAAGTCTCTACAGTCTGTTTTAAAGGCAGAGAAAAAACCCAAAACCTCATGGAAATAACAGAGACCTGCTGCTGTCAGTGGGTTCTGGATGAAGCCCAAGAGGAGAGGGCCTGGGAAGTTTTATTTGCCTCCCACGGAGCATCAGGAAGAGACCTGGAACCTGAGAGCAGCAGCAGCAGCAGCAGCAGGAGAAGGGCTCTCCCCTTCCCTCCTCCTCCCCCAGCCCAGCCAGCAGAGCTGAGACAGGAGGTGAGGCTCGGCAGCAGCAACTCTGCCAACTCAGAGGAAACGTCAGGGTCTGGAGAATTTCCTCACGTGTTCCCAATGTGTTTTTTTATGCATTTTATTGCTCATCTGCCACGCAGATCAGAAACGCTGGAGGGATTCCAACTATTTCACACAGAATCTCACACTCCAGGCTGGCTGCAGCCCCAAAAGCCTGAGTTTCTTCGCTTGAAATACTGCCCAGTGTTATTTTGGGCTGTGACCTGATAGCGGAAGCCCACGGGGACCCTGGAACCATCAGTGTTCCAGCTGCCACTGGATGCCCCAGCCTGGCTGGTGCCAGCACGGGGCTGTCAGTGCTGCTGACAAACAAGGGCTCCCTGTCACACCACAACAAACCCCACAATCTGGTACCCGGAGGAGGAGGAGGAACGGGCAGGGGGGTTCATCTATCCCAGGGAAAGGGTTGCAATGCCAGGGAGCTGGTTGGTTTGGGCTGGAAACAGCTGGGATTCTTTTATCTGGCAAGAGGAACCACCAGCCCACTATCTGATACGAGCTCGTTTGTTAAACAAACAGAGATGAAACAAGAAGAAATACTTAAGATCAAGGTAATAAAATCCCAGAGGAGAAGAGAGAGATCCAAGGCTCTGCTCCGGCCCATCCCACTGATCTGGAAGAGCAGGAAGACTGACCAGCAAGCAAATGGTATAACCTTCCCTGCCCATCCCCATCCCCATCCCCATCCCCAGCCCACGTGGGAAGTGTGGGGGAAGAGGGCAGGAGCTCGGGCAGAGTGGAGTGAGCCTGCACTATGAGATCAGCAGAGAGCACTCAAGGAAATGATGGTCTGGAGACGAGCATGTGGTGCAGTTCTTAAATTCTGGAAGGCCAGTGGTTTCCATAAAGATGCTCACAAGCTAGACCAGAGAACAATGGCTAAATTTATTCCCCAATTCCTTCTGAAAAAGAAAAGCAAGCCTCTTTATTCCTTCTAATTGAAATACCCACTTTCTATTGCAAGTTCTTTCTCTCTGCAGTTGCTTTTCCACTGCCTGAAGAACCACCAACACTTAAAAATCACAAGCTTGTCCTTTCCTTCCCCCTTTATTTCCACACCCAAGATACCTCCATTCTCTTCATCGCAGCAATCCCACAGCTGAGTGGCAGGATCTCCCTGCTATTTTGGGGACATTGGATAGGTTTGTTCCTCCTCAGCAGCACAGACAAACTGAATCCTGCCTCTCCCACTCCACAAAGCACTGCCTCCTAACACAGAGCAGCCTGGACAGCCCTCCATTCACAGCCCAGCCAACAGGACACCCGGCAAAGCCAACCTGAGCATCCCACACGTGTGACAGAAGGTCTGGAGAGGCCACAGCCCCCCAGCAGAAACTGGAAGTCAGAACTGGGGAACACACGTTAAGAAACCCAGCTGAGGTCTATAATCCAGAGAGATTTATAACCCAGTGTCCCCAAAGCTTTTTCTCACTGACAAATCCGAATCAGAAGGGAGTTTTTCTGTTTCCAAGCCGGTCCAGCTTACAGAGACACCCTGGGAAGGGCAGGTCCTGCACCAGCACCAGCTCCATTTACACTACTGCTGTGCTTTAGAACTCTTGACAGGACCCACCTCCACCATGAAACCCCCTGACAGGCTCTCAGAGTTGGTTGGCAGCTGCTCTGAATGCTCTGGGTGGGAATGTAAACACCATGAGAAGTGAATTATTCCAAAACAGATTTCCAAGTCCTGTCCTATCCCAAAACTATGCAAGTTGTGCCAGGGATGACCATCATTTCCCTCACGCTGCTCTTCTAACCCTCAGTTATTGTGCAGAAGAAAACAAGTGCATCTTTACAGCACCAAAAGCACCTTTTAGATGATTCTTGGTCTGGGTACAGGCTGGACAAGAGACAAAAGGTGAGGAAGGGGAAGATTTGTGCAGGATGTCTTTCCAATGAAACCTCTCATCACATTTAGACCTTTCTGTGCTCTGTCCCCTGCCCCACTTTGGGAAGAGTGGGATAGAACACAAAAATACATGTTTTTAAGTTGCCAGTCTACCTGTAATTGATTTTGTGCTCATACATGTGTAGGACCCATGTCCATGCACATTCCCAAGCTGCCAAGATGATTAAAGACTAATCAAATCTAACCAAAGCCCAACAACACGAGCTGGTGACCCCTGACCATGCACAGCTTCCCCCACTGCCACGTGGCTCTCACCCCTCACTCTCCGAGGAGCTGAAAAGCTTGGCTTTAGTTTAACAGGGAAGGATGGCTTTCTCCTGGCATAAAAACCAGGGAATGCCCAGAAGGAAACTCACTGCCACGCCAGCACGAGCTGCCCACTACACTTCCATGTCTTATGAAACTCTGTTAAGACTCACAGCCTTGCCTCTTCTCTTACACCCTCCCTCAAAACTGCACAAGATCAGCAACTGGAAGGAACAAAGGGATTTATTTATGCAATGAAATCACAGGGTTTGGCCTCTCGGATACATCCCTGGAAACTCAACCTCTGATCTGAGCAAGGCTGATGTGGGAGCACAAAGAGACCAGAGAGGTCTTGGGTTCTGGAAGAGGGAAAAAAAAGCAAATCAAGATCCTGGTACAAAACCAAGGGTGCCATAAGGACCATCGAGCCCTTCTGTGCCACTTACTCGTCCACACAGTCCTTGGGGAAAGGAAATAAGTGTCTGACTTTACAACTTCAAGGGGAAAACAGCTGCCCACTGCAGCAGATCCTGGGGAGGTGACACCAGCAAGGCTTCAGCCTGTGCTGCAGGGTCCATATTCCCTTCCCTTCCCTTCCAAGGGGCTGGAGCTCCTCTCAGGCATCAGCACTGCCAACCACAAACCTAAGATGGGGACTGGAACACGCTGGGGAGATTCCTGCTGTTTCCCTGCTCCAAAAAAAAAAAGCTGAAAAGCTCCTTCTTGCAGGCTGGCTTCAGCCAAAGTGGGAGAAGCTGCTGGAGCTGCAGTGCAGGGAGAGGAGCGCTCGGAGAGGAGGCAGGAGGGGCCGGGTGGCACACGAGCAGTTCCACTCTGGGTTGCAAAAATAAGCCACCGTTCTAATGCAGGTGAGCCTGGTGGCCTCTGCAGAGGGCAGGTACAAAAGGGAGCGGGGAGGGGGACGGAGGGAAGCGCTGCTGGATCCACCACATTCCTGCACCGGGAGCCTGGCGGAACAGCCGGCACTGCCACCGCAGCAGCAGCAGCCATCGATCTTTCAGAGGTCGATACTCCACTCCCACAGATCCACTCGGCAGGAGCTTTAATCACATCTCCTGCTCCTACCCTGGGCCACCCCCTCCTTCTCCTTCCCCCTCCAAATAAAATAAAATAAAATAAAATAAAATATACTTTAAAAAAACCAATGTAGGGGGGGAGGAAGGCAGGAGGGTTTTCCTCCCCCTCTGAGCACACTAACAAATCTCATCTTCTCAGTCTTTGGAGAGCAGAGATTCAGGGCTGTAGATGCAGCACAAAGTAGAGAAGGATTAACATGATTCATCCACAGAACAAGATGTCGCTGAAGGGGAAAACCTGCCGTGTGGAAGGCCAGCATTCCCACTCGGAGCCACCGAGCTCTTCCTCAGGACCCTGGGAGATGCAACAGCACAAATGGACAGGAGAGGTTCCATTTAACCCTTTGGAGGCTGCCCAGCTGCTCAAAAAGTCCTCCCAGCTTCATCTAAACGTCGATCCAACGTCGAATATCCAAGGCACCAGGTAAAGGCTGACTTCTGCTTGGCACAGCAGCGTCGCTCCAGCTATTCCCAGATGTTGTCCCATCCATCCAACAGGACTAAACCTCCAGCTCCTACAGCAACCCTGATCCCAAAACAAGCTGCAGGGAAGATGCAGGAGGATCCTGGGCACGCCGAGCAGCAACAGGGCAGCAGCACCACTGGTTGTCTGGAGGGTGGTGTGGGGATTAAGGGACCCATGAGTGGATCCCATCAAGCGGAAAGGTTGGTCTTGGGAAGGCAAAGGCAGGAGGAAAACCAGTACAGGCCTCAGCTGACAAACCACAACCCATTTATTCAGAGAGCTTTTGTTTTGCTCCCAGAGGTTTTTAAGTCTTCTCCTTCAGCCTGAAGACAAACCCCAGATCACATAAAACATGGGAGTCACGGAAGAGGCAGGAAGCCACCCCCTCACTGCAAGCCATGAGGATATTCCCATTCCCCAGCAGTGCTTCTCTGGAAGGCCCTTCCCAGGCTCCACACATTTGGACTCCAAAGCATTTAGTCATCCCAGCATGTGATTGTGCCACCAATGCCAACCACCCGAGTCAGGGTGGGCAAAGAGGCACAGAAAAGGCAGGAGGCTGAAATTACTACAAAATTAAAAAGGCCCCTGTGCTCTGACACTTTGGATTTTAAGATAAACCAGCTTTTACCATTCTCATCTGCCTCTGATACAACTAAAAGTGACACAATTGATTTCAAAAAAGCAGAAGGAAGGAAGGTTTTAGGAGAGAATAAGATTTCTGAGGTCTCAGGAATTTGCAAGCCTGGTGAATGCTGGAGGTTCTTTCACTGGAAGGTGCCTCTGCCCATGGTTGGAACAAGATGAGCTTTAAGGTCCCTTCCAACCCAAGCCATGTGAAGAGACAGCTGGAAGCTGGCAGCTCCTTCCCAAAGCTCCTGTGGGAATGCAGGGATGGAGCACAGCCGACCCCCCGGCACTGGGGCACCTCCAGAGAAACCACTTCCCATGGAGAGACCCTTTCTGCAGCACCATCCCCATGCCCAGGTACCACTGATCCAGGTGCCACCGGAGACACGTCTGGAAAGAATCCAGGAAATTCTCCTGGCTCAGAGCAGCGAGTGTGCAGGGGAAGAGGTAACATATCCATGGAAACCTGGCCCAGGCCAGGCAGTGACGTCTGCCCGGTGCTCCCCTCGGGGTCAGGGGGCCAGAACAGTCAATTCCTGGAGATGTCACTCCTTGTCATTTCAGGAAATTAAACCTTTTCCCACCCCCCCCCTCCCTTAAATAAAGATTTCTATTTTCCTGTGTAAGACCCGATTCAAAATTGTAATCAAACCCAATCATACAGCTCCTCCTCCTCCAAATACCAGGACTAGTCTGGAATCCTGGCAAGACCCATCCAAGCCCGTCCAGGCTGCGGGAAGGGCACGGGGCAGTCCAAGCCTTGGGCCCCTGCCATGCCCCACATTTGAGCACCACATGGGAAGCGTTTTCCCTGTGACATTTATGATCCCACACATCTCCAAGACAAGTCAATCCAGCATGCCAAGAGGATATTAAGAGGGAAATGATTCCTGCAGAGCGAAAGCTCAGGTGTGACGGTGCCTAAAGCACGTGCTGAACACCTTTATTTACCCCTGCAACTGCTGACGCAGCAGGTGAAGGTCACACCAGCACAGACTCTCCCTCCCCAGCACCGTGTGAGACCTCTGGCAGGGTTAAGTTTCCATGGAAAGGGAAGAGGATGAGGACTGTACATCCAACATCACACTGAAAAGAGCCTTCTGCACCTTTTCAAGGGTCTCCGGCGACAGCAAGTCAACAGCAGAAAAGGAAGTGAAAAAGTGATTTCCCACCCCCAGAAGGAGCTGCTTGAAGAGCAGAGGGTCACCCTGGCAGGTCCAAGCCGTGGCCAGGGCACGGGAGCAGCTCGGGATGCTCTGGCGGCACAGGGGATGTGCCGGATGGGGCACGGACCATTGCTCGGGATGCAGGACCAGAACTGCTCATCCTCCAGCACTGACCTGCCTCATCAGCGGGCCTGGAAGAGCGAGGGGGAACGAGCAGGAGCCCGGCGCGTGCCCGGGGACCGCCGGCTCTGCCTCCAGCCGGGTGGGAATCGCCGGGAAGAGGAGGGAGGGCCGGGGGCTCCAGAGCTGGGTGGGAATCGCGGGGAAGCGCAGGGAGGGCCAAGGGCTCGGGGCTCGGAGAGAGCTGTGCAGGCAGGAAGCAGAGCTGAGCCGCTCAAGACCAGAATAGAAACAGGAAACGAGCCCGGCATCGAGCACAGCACAGCTCCTGCATTGCTCCTGCATTGCTCCCGCACAGCTCCCGCATCGCTCCTGCATCCCTCCCGCACCGCTCCCGCATCGCTCCCACACAGGTCCTGCATCGCTCCTGCATCCCTCCCGCACCGCTCCCGCATCGCTCCCACACAGGTCCTGCATCGCTCCTGCATCCCTCCCGCACCGCTCCCGCATCGCTCCCACACAGGTCCTGCATCGCTCCTGCATCCCTCCCGCACCGCTCCCGCATCGCTCCCACACAGGTCCTGCATCGCTCCTGCATCCCTCCCGCACCGCTCCCGCATCGCTCCCACACAGGTCCTGCATCGCTCCTGCATCCCTCCCACACAGCTCCCGCACAGCTCCCGCATCGCTCCCACACAGGTCCTGCATCGCTCCTGCATCCCTCCCGCACAGCTCCCGCATCGCTCCTGCATCCCTCCCACACAGCTCCTGTATCCCTCCCGCACAGCTCCTGCATCGCTCCCGCACAGCTCCTGCATCCCTCCCGCATCCCTCCCGCACAGCTCCCGCATCCCTCCCGCATCGCTCCCGCACAGCTCCTGCATCCCTCCCGCACGGCTCCGCAGGGATGCTCGGCCCTGGAGGAGGTGACAGGCTCCAGGCACTGTGGCTGGCGTGGGGAGTTTCCCCCCTGAACATCCCCTTCGAACCCGCAGGAAGGGGTGGGAAGGGAGAAAATTGCCACGTGGACACACAGCAAAGCAGCCCCAGAGAGGGTCGTGGGCGTGGAACGTGACAGCAGAGAAGCTGCAAGGTCAGGGCGGCTCCAGAGCAGCATTCCATGCCCTCCACCATTGGGAAAATGGACAAAATCAGGGGGAAAAAAGGCACAGCCTTCCCAAGAAACCACACAGTGGTGGCCATAGTCACACACCGAAAATATCTTGGGCACAGGTCGGGGAAAAATACATTTTTAACGCCCCCCTATGTAACTCAGGATAAAAACCTTCAGATGGGCATCATCTGGGCTGCAGGGATTTCTGCCACGAGGATTTCTGCCACCAGCATTTCAGGTCTGGGGCTCCTGGGGGAAGCCTCGGGGTGCTGGTGGGTTTATCTGCATATCCACACTGTGCTGCCCTGGCCCTGCTTTGAAATGCACACACAGCTAATCCCTCTCCTAAGGCAAGCAATAAGACAAGCTCAAAAGGCCAAATACAAATCAAACAGAAGCAGGAAGTCCCATATGGAAAGAGAAAAAAAGGAAAGGGGAAAAAAACCCAAGGGTTTGAAGTGACCAGCAGATTCAACTATAAAAGGTTCTCTCCCCAACCCCTCCTGAAAAAGATTGTCAAAATGATGCATTTTAAGCGCAAAGAATTTTTAAGGAAACAGGCTCCTCCTCCCTCCCTTCCTCCCTCCACTTCAGCCCTGAGAGTTTTTTGCTGCATTTCAGCCTGTTGCATTGATTATTTCCAGGTCAGGGGACGCAGCTGACAGAGCTCAACTTTATTCCACTTCGAGCACTCCCAGAGCACAGGCTGAAATGACCACTTGGTAAGAATGGAAAATTCAAATTGTGCTTCCGTGACAACCTCCAGGGTCCAAATTCAGTAACTACTTGACTTAGAAAAGGAAGAGATAATCAAACCAAAACCACCCCACAACTGCTGGGGATATTCACAGAGAGGTTCTGCCAAAACTCTGCAGCCTCATTCCTCTCCCCTCCCCACAAATCCTAATTTTCTTAAATGCACACTGCAAAGACCCAAAGCCAAAACACACGTTTGGAAGTTAAACGTCGATCAGGAATGTTTTCAGTTGGTTATAATCCTTTCTGCCACTGACAAGACACTTTCCAGATTTAAAGTCAGACATGAAAAGTGAAACACCACTGAATAAACAGAACAGTTTTGCAATAGTGCAAAACAGCAAAATACTGAGGTTAAAAGTATTCCCACACTACAACAAGAGAGAAATAAACTGTCCAGAACAGGGATGGGGTTTCTCCCTCAGGATAACCAGCACACTGACCAAACTAAGGACATTCTGGGGTGGGAATTCTGAAATTTTTGCCCAAGTTTGCTGCCACAAAAATTCAAAAGTAACCTTGCTGTGTCAGGGCCCCTGAACCCCTGCCAGTGCCTGTTCTCCTGGTCTGGCCATAAGTCCCACACCAAACACAACCTTTCCTATTGAAATGCTGTAACAACACCTCTCACACAAGTTTTGGGTTCCACAGGTAGGAAAACTCCAATGAAGAAATTCCAGAAGGTCCAGTGGAAAGCAAACATAAGCCAGTGCACACTGGTATCAAACCAGTTTTGCTTTATAAATGGCTTTTGGGGCCAACCTGGAAGCTCAAACACTGCAGATACCAACCTGTGCCTGGGAAGGAATGAACAGCCTGGTGGGAATAAAAAAAACACGTTCCACTCCTCATCCATCTCAAAACCATCAGGAACTTGCCCCCAACTCCTTCAAAGCCATGAGACAGAGACTGAGGCAAGGAAACATCTGTTCCGTGTTCCACAGTGAGATACAAAATCCCTCCCAACAAACCCAAAACTCCAAAGAACTGATCCACAAACCCAGCCCGAAATGGATATTCCAGCACCCAATTTGCTTCCCCCAGACTCGCTGCCAGCACCTTCCATGGCTGAAGGGAATTAATAGATGGAAATGTTTGTCTCCTTCAGGCTGAGAATCCAAACCTCAAAAGGTAAAGACACCAAAAAAAACCCTGGCTACGACTTGCCAGGAAGAATTTTTTGCTAAGGAGAAGAGACTTGGGAATCTCCTGGGAGAAGTGGTTTTATCCTAAGGATTACTATTCCTCTGTAACACCCAGACACAAAAGACTGCACTTCACTTCTCCCGTGCAATTGCAATCTAAGTTTAGTTTGGCTGCAATCCTGGCAGGGACTCCCTTGGGAAACAGTGAATTTTACAGAGAAATTCCTCACCTTGCCTGCTACAGGAAGGAAGTGCAGCCAGGACACTCACAGGCATTCATTTGCTCTTTAAAAGGCATCAGGGAGCTCAGGGGAAAGTTTAGTGTCACCAAAATCATTACAGGGAAGGGACGTTTCAGCCCCCACCTGGGGTGACCAAGGTGGGAACTGCTCACAAAGCCACAGGAGCTGAACCACTTGACAATGTCCCTACCAGGAGGTCACCACCTCTGGAAGGGGGCTGGATCAGCCAAAGGAATATTCCCCCTCGACTGCTGGGAATTCCAACACCAACACTGATGTACAACCCCAACGTGTAAAGGCCAGAGACTCACAGAGCCACTGGGTGCATCAATTTAACACTTCCCAAGAATCTAAAAAGCAGGAACCTCCTTTTCCTGCTGGGGTTGATCCATGTTTAATTAAAGATGATGCATGGCATGATTTGCCCTGATTCCAAGATGCCCAGTGAGCAACTCCACAGTGCCCACCCAGGCTTGGAAAAGGGCTCAGGAAAAAAAAAAACCAAAAAAAAAATAGAAAATTAAAAGTTCACAAACTAACTCTGCTTCTGTAAGTCATCCATAATGGCAAAACAGGGATCTAGGAATCCTCCTGAGCAGGATAAAACCTTCTAAACCAGACAGACTGAGCAATATCAGGAAGATAAAAAGAAATTGATGGTGCACTTCCATGGAGCTCTTGTGTTCCGGAGCATCCCCAGGCCAAACTCTGAGCAGGAGATGGATCACTGAAAACAAGGGCTTGGCTTCCAGCATCCCAGAGGTGCTGCCTTTACAGCACCCCACACGAGCCCTTCCTCAAACTGGGCTGCTCTTGCCCTGCAAGGTCTGAACGAGACAACAAGGAACTGTGGAACAAGTAGAAGAATAAGTGTGATTTTTCTGCAGGGAGTCTCCCGTTTTTTTTTTTTTGGGTTTTTTTGGAGTTTTGCCTGCTAAGAAAGAGAAGGCCCAAAAATACACCAGTATGCTAAAGAGTGCTTGATTTCTTAAATGCAAATGATTTGGTGATAAAGGCAGGAAAACCATATTCTCCCTGATTTCCAGGTTCCTTCATTCGTGCAGCAGAGATGGATTTCTTTTCTTAGACTGCCTGGGAGAAGGGACAACTTGAAAAGGGCCAAATACATTTAACCACAAGGTACAAAACAAACTCCCACTTGGTGCTGAGAAGGAGCCACTTGTGCGAAGCAGAGTTAAATAATTCCTATAATCCAGGTCTGAGGGATCAGTAGGATTCAGGAAGGCTCCACCAACAATGCCACTGCCCGTTACTTCCCACCGTTCCAAGCTACAGCAATTTCTTCAATTACTTCAGTGGTTTCACTTTTCCTACATTCCTTGCCAGAAGATGGGTCACATGGAAGAACTTGTGGAGAGGCAGAGTGGAAAGAAACATGCTATTTAAAAAGATTTTTTTTCCCCCCCCAGGCCTCAGAACAAATTAAATCTTTGTAATCAGGGTCCAAAAGGCAAAAAAAATAAAAAAAAATATAAAAAAGGGGAAGACGAAGGCAACAACCCACAACTACTCCCATTAGGTGGTCAGAACTAGAATCACTTTGTATTTTGGGTGACAGTTTGTACCCACAATCCAAAGGAATTATTTCAAGGGGCTCACAACAAAGCTGTTCTCATTGCTGGGAGCAAAAATAACTTCATTACATACACAGCTCACTCCTCTAGCCAATCCAACTGCAGCTCCAAGCATTGACTTAGCCAGTGGCTAAATAAAAAAATAAAAGCTCACTCACTTCCTACTGGGTGGAATTAATGGCACCAGTAAAATCAGAACTCAGCAGCTCCAAACTTTCCCTGCAAGTCAGAGGCACACACCAACTCCTGCAAACTAATCTCAACTTTTAACCCTCCTCCATTTTCTTGATGTTTTAACCCAAAGTTGAACCACTGTGGTCCAAAAACTGCTGAACGCTGGGCACTAATCTCACCTCCAACTGGCCACTGTACGTCCAGCAAGCAGATTTAGGAAGCAAAAGCAAATATAATTCTCCATCTGCCAAGGAAGGAGCTACGTGGGGCTGATCTTCCTCACTCCAGGTACTAATAAACCTGTCTTTTTTCACCAACTGTTCAGTCAGATTGGACCAAAGAAGCTTAAATCAGCAGCGTAAGGATCCAACGAGACAGAAAAGGACTGGTGCTCCAGGCTGCCAACCAGCAGTGCCACAGTGGGCTGAGGAACAGGAAAATAAAGTGAAAATGAGACCATTTCCCCTGGAAGTCAGGGCCTGCTCTGACAGAGCTCAGGTGCTTCGGACACTGCAAACAGAGAGCTCAAGAAACCAAATGTTTTCTGTCAAACCTGCAGAGCAGAGTACTCAGGGTTAAACTTCCCTCTCAAATCCATTACTTTTGTAAATTACATTCAATCTCCAGTGGGAAGCCAGGAGCTAATGACTTAGGAAAAAACACAGGCAGCCTCCATCATTCCCATTTCCACGTGGAATAAGACCAGTGCTAATTCATCCCGCTGTGCTTCTGATTGCCCTCACCCCACTCACCGGCAGGCTGGAAGGTCTCGACTGAAGATTCAAGTTCATGTCTTCTTGCCCTTTACTGGAAGCCATTGAGGGAGCAGATGAGGTCTGGGACCCAAACGAGTCTTGAGATAACTCCTGAAACACCAAAGAAACACAAAAAAAAAAAAAAACAAAACCAAAAAACCACAAATGGGAATGCAACAAAGCCTCTGCTGGAGTCACTCTGGTGTATTCTCACATTGTGGAGGGTTTGTCTTCCCTTGGTGACGTTTGCCCAAAAAAAGGGAGGAGGACAAGCAAGATTTGCACACAAACACTGCCCGACTGCCACGGAGTTGGGAGCACGAGTCTAACACGGGGCAGAACAGTAATTCTCCAGCTTGCCTTTATTACAGAGCCTGGAGATCAGAGCCTGTCCTGGGATCTGCCCGCTTGGCTTCTTCACCTTCTAACATCTCACCAAGCACCTCATTACACAAACAAGGCAAGTCAATTAAAACCTTCCACTTTCCAACGGCTGCCTTGGACGTGTTGCAGTGTTTGCTGAACGGCCCCAGCCAGCTTTGTTTCTTCTCCCCAAAGCCAAGTTTTACATTTAAGAGCAAACTCTTCCCCTCACCACCCACGTGTCGCTCTGCAAACTGTGCTCTGCTAAACCAAGTAGCTCTGGGACCCCCCGGAGAACTTCTGCAGACCACAGCGTGAAAACCATTCCATTATGGAATCCTTTGCACTGGTATTCAGAATAATTTAGGCCAGGAAAGACCTCCAAGATGACAGAGTCCAACCTTTGGCCAGTTGTCCCCTTGTCACCCAGCCCAGAGCACTGAGTTCCTTGGACACCTCCAGCGATGGGGACTCCACCACCTCCCTGGGCAGTCCCAATGCCTGGCAACCTTTTCCATGGACAAACCCCTCCTGAATTGCCCACCAGCAGCATTTTCTCAACACCAGCCTTTAGGACTGCAGCATTAACATGGCTTTGCCTGTGACCACCACGCCTGAGACACAACAACTCAGCCCAGCTCTGATGGTACCGTCCCACCCAACTCGCCGACGCGTTCAACCAACTTTCACACACAAACCAAAGGATTCGCTCGACTTCTTTTTCTTTTTTAGAAAAATCACTTGGAGAAGGTAAAAAAGGAGCAGATGACCTACCTGAGGAGGGGGGAAGCGCTGCTGGGAGTACGCAGACTGGGGCTGTGGTGGCTGGGACTGGGGGTACGACGAGGACTGCTGGGACAGGGCCGAGGAAGCCGACTGCTGGCTTTGCTGCTGCTGCTGCTGGTACGGGGACTGCTGCTGCTGCTGCGAGTAGGGGGGCTGGCCCTGCGGGTGCTGCGGGGCCGTGGGCTGCGGCTGCTGCGGGTACGGGCTCGGGGACTGCTGATGGGGAGCCTGGGGGGGCTGCTGGGAGTACGCCGGCTGCGAGGGCTGGAGCTGCGCAGCTTGGGGTTGAGGCTGTTGCTGCTGCTGATAAGAAGGCTGAGAGTGAGGGGGCTGGGATGGAGGCTGCTGGGTGTACGGAGGCTGCTGCTGCTGCTGCTGCTGCTGCTGCGGGTGGGGGCTCTGCTGGTTGTAATACGGAGTCTGGCTTTGCTGCCCGTACGCGCCGGGGCCCTGCTGCCCGTAGGGAGGCATCTGTGGGGGAAGAGGATGGAGTTATACCAGTTACAAAGCTGTTTCACACACACACACACGCACACAGATGATGCTCAAGAAGTAAAAATTGAGAAACCCAGGCAGAGCGGTTAACTGGGAACGTACTGGAAATGCCACTGACTAGATGCCTGCCAGACAACAGCAAAACTCGCTTGTGTATGACATTATTCTTGGCAGCAACAAAATTTTAATAGCTAAGTTTTTAGGGATCTCCATCTGACCATCCTTCAGCACTGAAAGGAAAAACTGCTTGCTCCGATTTAAAAAAAAAAAAAGTATAAATTGCCTTTTGAATCCTGCAAACAGTCCAGCAGGCGCCACTCGGATCATGTAATGAGCCAAAACTGACCTGAAGTCATTTCTTCTGTAAAGAACAGCTGTGCCTTTAACACAACACAGCGGAAAGAGGATCTCCCTCCCCTCGCTATTTATTTTGCCCTTGTTGGATTCACTGCTCTGCTGCCTCTTCTCTCGGAGACAAGGATTCCACAGGTCCTGGGGTGTCCATCACACCCGGATCCAGGCGTGGTGCACAAACGTAGCCTGAAGAAATGCCATTTTACCTCCACTGCAACCTGGCAGAAGGGGCTCCCTTCAGGAGGCACAGCGTCCCGGTGTTCTTTTCCCCGCTGGAACAGAGACCGAGAGAACACCAGGTGCTCTACCTGTTGTGCGTAGGAGATGCCTCCCATTGTACTCTGCGTCCTGCTCTGCATTCCCATGGGGTATCTCTGGGGTGTCTGGGGCCCGTAGGGCTGTCCTGGGTAGCCGTGTCCTTGCTGTGGCCCCGCCTGAGGTCCCTGCTGTTGGCTGTAGGGGTTGTTCCCTCCGTAGGGCTGTGGCCTCATCTTCCCCATCTGATCCATCGGGCTCGAAGGCTGCAAGGCAAAGTGGAGACACGTGAGGAACATCCGGGTACGACAGGAACTGCTCCCGACTTCCAAAGACAACCAAAACCCAAAGGCAACTGCAACAGGTCAGCGTGGAGAAGCAGGAGCTCATCTGCCTCTTCCCAGCTGGTGAAGCCCAGCATTGCATTTGGAATTACAGCAGGATTCCTGCTGCCCTTTCAAACCCACGGATGTTTCCCCAAGAACAAACCCAATGAGAAGTCATTTAATGCTGACATATCTCCCGTGGCAGGACAGGGAAGAAGGGGGGAAGGAGCACGGAGAAAGATGAATTATCAGCTTTTCCCCATAGCAGGTGGTAGTTTAATGTCCAGATAGTCCACAACAAGGTAAATTTAGGCTGAAAATTTAAATATTCACAAGAAACACTGCTCCTTTCACATATAATAAGGTCTCCCAAAACACTACAGGCTGTTAATTTACACTTATGCATTTCAATTAATCCACGCTGATGTAATAACACCGGGCAGTGCTACTGACATCCACAACAGTTTCATTTTTGCATTGGCTTTTTTACATCTCCTTTGTGTCTGCTGCTTTTTGTAGAATAGAGAGTTCTGAATCAAATATATTTGGATGCACACAAAAAAAATTTGTTAGCCTTGAAAGTCAGCTCCCTGAGCTTTAGAGCTGAGACAAGAAGACAAGGGAATAAATGCAACTTTCCTTGGGCTTCCTAATGTGTGTTACCCCAGCCCGAAGCCAAGATGTGGGAATGGTCAATCAAATTTCCTGAAAGCACTATAAACCTCAAGAATATAAACCTCAAAATACAGGGTTTTTTTACCTTGGCAGTGCTACTCCCACACTAAAGGAAGGGCTGTTTTGGTGTGGTGACCTCTAAATGAATCCCAGCTCAGTCCTTAACCCTCCATCACTTGGGAGTGAATGAGAATCCTCCCCTGATCTCCTGGTGACCTAACTAATACCAATTAGATGTTTTCCACCAGATCACCATGACAATGGGCTCTCTATTACACCATCCCTTCCTGCCACAGAGCCCTGGGGTGGTATTTGTGCAGATCCACCCTCTCTTGCTGAGCTCAGGTGCTTGAGGAGTGGCACTGCAGGTCTGCACAAGCAAACACCACACTCAGCCAGCTCCGGCTGGAAACCCCAAAGAATCCTGGAGACCAGAACGGGATTTCACTTCTGTTGGCAGAACAAGAAAATAAAAAATATAATAAAAAAAAAAAGTTCTTTGCAGTATGCTACACTTCAGAAAATGCCACCCCAGGAGCCAGCACAGCTTGAAGCCCCAGCGCACATTTGGTTGCCCAGCTGTCTGCTGAGCTGGGCTGCCAGCAGAGCCCACGGCAGCCCCGAGCCACAGGGGCACCACGGGGAGTTGATGGTGCTCTGCTGGGCCAACAGGACCTGGCCCGTGCCAGGCGTTTCATGGGCATGGCAGGAAAAGGGCCCCGTTATTGGGAGAAGGAGGGGCTGCCCACCCCGTGGAAATCGGGCTCCCGTGGAGAAATTTGCACCAACATGGCATAAATCAGTTTAAAAACCCAAGTCCAAGTCCTCTGTTGTGCTCCAGCCCAGCTCCAGACACCCCCAGAGTCGGGACAGGCTGATCCACAAGGCTCACGGAGTCCAACCCTTAGCCCTGCACAGGACCATCCATCCCCAAGAGTCCCACCACGTGTTCAAAGCACTGCCCAAATGCTCCGTGAGCTCTGGCAGGCTCGGCAAAGCCAAGAGCCCTGCAGACATGGCACTTGCCATCCTATGGAAGCTGTTCCAGCGGGATTTTCCCTACGGAGGTGCATTTTGGATGCCCTTCCACGCCCGGCTGTGCTGACGCTCCCATTCAGCGGTGAAGGAGTTGTATTTCATGCTTTATGTTCCTGTCACCCCAGAGGGCTGCAGGACTCCAGGTTCCCTCCCCAAGGCAGCCCCCAAATCCCTGCACTCCACACCCAGAGCCCCCTCCAGGCACCCACCCAGCTTCTGTGCCAGGCTCTGAAGAGCAGCTTCCATCCCTCCATGGGGGCAGAAAAAAGAGCTCTTGGATGGCTCTGGTTGGAAGCCTCAGAGCTCCAGGACTCAGCCCTGAATGGAGCACCCATGTGGAGCTCCCAAACACCCTAAAGGATGCAAATCGTGTTTACATCTCCCCAGCAATTGTCCCTGATGCTGCCTCATGGGTATCACCTTACACGACTGACATCTTCTCCCTCCCCACATTATCTTCTTTGGTATGTTAAAAACAGGGCCACCAGGAGGTTTCCCAGGCCCTGGCTTTTGACTTCAGCCTCTCTCTCACCACCCCCAAACGCACACATCCTTCCTTCCACCTGATAAAGAGCAGCTTTGGGGTTACTGACTAAATGTTTCAGCACCTTTTCCGTTTGTTGCTTGCTTCCTCCTGGCTGTAACTCACCTTTGCAGTCAGCCTCTCAAATACATTCCCTTGGAGGGACTTTTATTCTTTTTAAAATACACTCACACCACAAGCTGCCACCTCGGGACTGATTTTCTTGTCTGTGGTCACCCACAACACCAACCATCTCTTGAGGAAAGGGAGAAACAAGGTGAGGATTCACTTTTCCATGACTCCTACAGGAAGTGTGATGACTGCTAAAAAACTCTAAGGAACGTTTGGGACTGTTTATGCAGCCATTAAAAAAAAAAAAAAGAAAGAGAAGAAGAGAGAGAGAGACAAGTAAAAACCCAAAACAAACCCCAAACATATTTCCAGGATGTGACCAAGTCGTCACCTTGACTGCTCAGCGTAGGAGGACACGACGTGCCTCCAACTGCCTCCCTTCCACCAGGCCCCAGCACAGAGAAGATGCTAAAAACAAACACCACGAGCATCTAAATTGCAGCCTTACGGATAAAATTCTATCAGCAGAAGAAATGTAAACGCCAATTAATCTCTAATGAAGGCACTATTTCATACACACACTCCTGCTCCCCGGGGCTGCCGTGTACATCTCAAATGCTGCAATGTGTTGTTTCCTCCTTCAAAATATCCCACTAATTCACAACATCCCACATATCTCTCTTTGCTGATGGGGCTTTAACTGCCCCAGACTTGGTACTGTTGGTCGGCTCTTTGAGCCAGGGCATCAGATCTGCCAACCTGAACCCTCGGAGGCAGTTCAGCTCCATGTGCCTCCTGAGAGGAACAAGGATGGAATGCGGGGACGTGGGGATGGATCCCAGAGCTCCAGTGAAGGTGCTGGGAGGAGCAGCCCCTTTGCACGCCTGTGCCACGCGGGCAAGCGACGCCTGTGAGAACACTCCAGAGTAAATAAAGAAATACCAAACTCTGGCTGCAAAAGGCTGGAAATTCTTCTCCGGACTGATACATGGGAAATCCTTTCAATAGGAAACCACGGGAGTAGATTACTGTGATTACACTTCAAAAGCAAAGGCCCTGCCACAGAGAGACATAATTGAGAGAAAGTGTTGCTCCTTGATCACTGAAGTCCAGACCCCCCGCTTACACTTCCCTGCATTCACAGAAATTGCTTCTATTCTCCCTCAGTCCCGTTATCTCCACTGTTGTGGAACACTGGGAAGCACCAAAAACTTGGCAAAACATTGTCCTGCCACCGGGTCCGACTTCCAAAAGGAAAGCTGGGGTGGTTCTGTGCGTAACGAGAGCGACCCAACACTGGTGGCTCCAGGGAAACTGCTGAGCTTTTGGGAAAATTTGAGATATTTCTAGACTGAAGAGTTTGTAACAGCAAGCCCAGAGCGAGCTTAAATTGCCAGGTTCAAAAGCTCTTCAAATCACTACGTGTGATGTGGAGGGTGTCAGACCCCTGAAATGAAGCAGCACGGGGAAATCAGCTCTTCTTTCAAACCTCAGTGTTTTCCTTGAAAAAAAAAAAATAAATTTAAGCAGACAGGAGGATTCCACAGCAAGTCTTCTCAGACTTCGTTTGGTAGAAGAGAAATTGAGCCTCTTGAATGAGTAGTTTGGTTAAATTGGAGCGGACTTGCTATTGGTCCCAGCAGGAAAATGAATAAAGGGAAGAGGCAAATCCCACTTGGGAAGCAAGAGCCAAACCCTCCACAGCTGTACAGAAAAACGGAATTCTGACCTTCCCCATTACCTTAGGACGTATTTCTATTTTATGAGGCCAAAGGAAGGAAAGGAAGGAGAGGCATTTACCAAACTCTCCCATTTCCAATCAGCATCGTTCAATGATTGCCAAAAGTGGGTGTTGGCCACAACTGGCTTCCTCAGCTACCCCCCCACCCCCCAAAAAATAAGAATGCCAAGAAAATAAGAAAGAAGCCCTAAGCCCTCACCTTGGCCCTGAAACCTTTTCCTGACCAGCTCCATTGTCCGTTTTTTGTGATAAAAAAATAACAAAAAGCATTCCTGGCTGTTTAACCGAGAGAAGCCCTAATTGATTCCCACAGTCATTAACCTGCATTTTACCTCGGAGAGTGGTAGTTAAGGAAGTCGGCACTGCTATTTATAACTCATCTCAAATTGAGGGCAGACTGCCTAAAATCTAACACATCCCAGCTGTACTCCTGTTTGAACTGGGGCCAAGGGAATTTTTTAAAGCAATCTTGGCACTGAATGAATGACACCAACAGTATGAGCGCGCGTGTGGTTGTGTTGTGGTGACGTAGCGGTGGAGGTGGAAGGGGAAGGGGGGGCCACGCGCCGTAATCCCTCTCTCCAGAGCCCGGCTCAGCCCCGGCCGGCGCTGGAGCCAGAGCCGGAGCCGCCCACCCAGAACCAAACACAGGAAACGTCTTTTCCTGTGGAATGCCTTGAAGTGAGAAGCACATGGCTAATCTGCATAAAAAGCAAAGCCACGCCAACTCTTGCCAGGAAGGTTAGTGCTCGTAATCTCTGGCCACGGAGCCGGCTGCGAGGACTTGGACCCGCGCCGGATAACCCAGAAAGAGCCGGCAACAGATGGGAAGGACCCCGGCAGCGACAGCCCCGCACGTGACGCGCCGCGTGGCCCCGCCAGCACCAACTATTGTTTGGCCACCGGTACAAAGAGGAGCCTGGCCAGGCCTGGGGAAGCCAGGGAGAGGTGGCAGCTGCTCCCGGAGTGCCGGGGGTCCGGCCGGAGAACGGTGACCACCGGAGTCTGGAAGTCACCATGCCGAGCGGCGCCGGTGCCGCTCAACCAAGCGCTCACCTCTCCGGGGCTGGATCAGCGTGGGGTCTTACTGAAGTGAAGAAACTGGGTCTTGGAGAAGAGCAGGCTCTCAACTCGTGTCGCCAAGCCCCAAAGGCAAGGGCGAGCGGTGTCGGCAGCCAGCGGAGTTACCAAGCACATCGCCGTGTTGGCTACGGAAACTCTGTTAGGGATGGACAACGCTGGGAAAGGGGGGATGTTCTCCCCAAGAATTCATCAGCTGAGATCATGGTCGTATTGGATTTAATCACTGAAACCACCCCTGCTTCCCCAACCTCCCTGTGCTGTTCCTATCGAAACCAATGAGCAGCAAACCAGCGAGAGCAGCAGCACCGTCACAGGCTGGAAACACCTACAGGGGCTCCCAGAACAGACCTGGGCTCAAAACTGCTTTTCCAGTGCCTTCCACCCCATTCAAAAACACCAACAACGCCAAGGCAGGCAGGGCAACCTCCACAGGAGAGTCCTGGGAAACACAGAATCACTGGGGAAGAATATTTTGTCTTGATCACAAGGCTGCCAGAAGGCTTTATGTTAAGTGTCTCTGACAACTATCCCTAATTAAAGCCAAGAGGCTGCACTGACCTTTGCCATTTCTAGTATGGTCCACATCCTCTGGAGTTACCAAGACCTCAGGTTGCCAGGACCCACCAACACTGGGTCAGGTCTTGGAGGTCCCAGCCTCCAACACCACACCCACACTGCTTCCAGGGACAAGACATCCCATTTCCCACCTCCAAACCCTCCCCCTGAACCAAACCTCTGCCGTGTTTTCACATCCAAAGGGCACTGAGAGTTCCACTGCCTGCAGCATCGAGGCACCAGGGCACTGAGCAAGACAAGCCACGCACTCGACGGCGACATGAGGTGCTCACAAAGCACAGGTCTCGTGGACAAGCATGAAACACAGGGGAGACATTGCCCAAAGCTGGCACAAAGCCTTGGAGATCCACCAAAGTCAGCCAGGCTGTGGCAACTCCACCAGGTGACACCAGCAGTTACTCCCTTCTGACAACACACAACCAGAGCAAGGCCACAACATCCCTGAAAACACCAGTTAATGGAGAGGTGGGACACGGTAAAAACCAACACGCAACACAGGAGGCTCCAGCAAACCCTGCCTGGAGCTGGTCACTCTCATGATTGCACTTTCATACCTGTCTGTCTCTTCCAAAACTCCACTCACAAGGGACTCCAACTCCTCCATAACCAGAGAAATGAGCACAAACCAACAACTGGCCCCATTCGGGAGCAAACACGGTTCATCTGCCAGTGAGGGGCACTTTCATCTGATCTATTTAAGGTGCAACTGGCTGTGCTGAGGTCAACAGCCCAGCCTGAACTCGCTGCCTTTTATAGCCTTCTGAAGGGCCAGTGTGCCGGGTCACGCTCCATCGCCTCTCTTCCCATGGTGGTCTGCTTTTCAGGAGAGACACAGGAGGCTGAGGGCAGGTTAAAGTGGAAATAAAGACCCTCCTGCAGCCGATGAAGACATCCCCAAAAGAAAACACCTAGAGAACCCTGTGGTAAACACCACCCCGAGGTGTATCCACCATCTCGGCAGGACAGCGTGAACAACAAGCGTGTTTCACTGAGAACACCACCACAGAAATGCACAGTTCCTGTTTTGCTTTTCCCCCCCTCCCTTTTCAAACTTGAGAAATCCACCAACTTCCTTCAATCTCTCAGCACAGGCAGGACAGCACACTGAGCCCATGCTGGCTCTGCTCAGCACCCACCAGTGACCCTCCCTGCCTTCCCCCCAGGGCAGCACCATCCCTTGGGGACAGCAGGGCTGGGATGCTCTGACTCACACTCTTAAGTCTCCAGCACCAAAAACTCAACTTCTGGAACATAGTACAGGGTTACAAACACTCATCCCTTGGAGACTTGCAGGACAAAAATCCATTTTTACATAACTACAGAAAAATAAAACTCCTCCCTTGGCCCTCCCTAGATCCCAGAATCTAACTCAGATTTGGATACACAATCAGGAGGTGATGTATCATCATCATCTCATTATCGATGCCCAAGGCAGATTAAAGTTCTGCTTGCCAAAATAACTGACCTCTGCTCAACAGTTTCAGTTCTGCAACCAGAAGGAGCCTGGTTTTTCTTCTGACTTTTTCCAGTAGGTCAGAGTTTGACTGAAGACACTTTCTATTCCTCTAAACTCTTAACACCCAGACCTCAGAATAAGCTCCTGGCACCGACTCGGGAGGAAAACAGGACGTTTTCTGAACTACTTCAGTCACCTGCTTCTATCTGGAGCTCCTGCAAACTTAGAATCTGCTCTGTTCAATGTTCATCCTCTCCTCCATCACTTGTTACATCATTTTCTTTGGGCAGACTTGCTGTAAATCCACTTACAAAGCTGGGCCAGAGGAAGGAGGATGAGGGAGTTGCTCCCAGCAGCCACCCTATGACCTGTATCCTATATCTTCCCTGCTAAACACAACTCAGTAATTACCCATTAGCATTTCTCAGCAAGAGCCCAGTCCACACATCTCAGAGGACTTTCCCAAGCACAGCTCTTACTAATATTCTTCTAATTGATTAAAACTGATCAGAGTTTGGCTTACAGGATGTCTCATTATGGAATGTCTTATCCCTGAAAGAAGTCGATCAGAAGGTGATGGTGTGGTGGGGAAGTGAAATGAGAGTCACCCCACAAACCCTCACTGGAAATAACCCACCAGAAGCACAGTGTCGTGCCCAAGTACAAGCAGAGTTATGTTATTTTTTTTTATTTTATTAAAACTGGAGGGTGGGAAGGTGCCAAGCCTGCCTGTGTTTTAAACCAAGTGTATTCTTTGACCTCATCTTCCCTTCCCAGCCAGACTTTAAATCATCCTTAACAAATTCCACAAATCCAGCTTCCCAAAGCTCTGGATTTCAGTTCCTTTCCTCAGTCAGTTGTTCTCTCTGACACGTGGCCACACTGGTTATCACACCACATTATTCAGGTGTCTCTCAGGGCCCTTGATACAATATTTCAACCACTATCATATCTAAAGATGACACACAACTGGTTTTCTGCAATCTTCAGGACCTACTCGAAGGCAGACGAGCGCTCACACAAACAGGACATTTTTCTGGACTTGTGAAAAGCTGTCGTGCAAAAGGGCCCGAGGTTAAGATTTATGCTGTAAACATTGGGCTGGGCTGAACTGGGAGAAGGGAAACTCTGCTCTGTGTTGATGCAAACCTTGCCCACAGCTGGGCTCTCCCGGCACCCTCCTCCTCCTGGGATATACAAGCAACACGATGGCTCCCCATGGACACCTCTCCCACCTGCAGGCTCCGTGCACATCCCTCTGGAAACAAGCACAAGGGATCCCCCACCTCCTGAAAATCAGGCAACAACCAGAGGATTCATTCCCTTCCCTTCCCCTCCATCTCTGTCTTTCCAGCACAACATGGTATGATGTGTCTGTAAGTACCTGCAGGGAGGGGGCAGAGCAGGGACCAGGCTCTGCTCGGGGGGCCCAGCCATGGCACAAGAGGGACCAGGGGCAGCAACTGATGCCCAGCAAGTGCCACCTGGACAGGAGGAAGAACCTCTTTGCTGTGCAGGGACCCAGCAGTGAGCAGAGACCAGAGGGAGGGTGGAGACTCCTCACTCTGGACACAACCCTGTGCCATGTGCTCTGGGATGACCCTGCTGGGGCAGGGAGGTGGCACCAGATGACCCACTGCAGCCCCTTGAAACCTCACCCGTTCTCTGAGCCTGTGGCTGAACATCCACACTGGTCCAAAATGCCACAGTGCAAGGCCTTTGCAGGGGCTCTGGGTTAGGGAAGAGCCCAAAGGCTGAGCCTGCCCATGGCATGGCTGGGGGACACACACTGTCCCTGTCACCAGTTCATCAAACAGACCCTGAGGTGGGAGCAGGAGCTGAGAGCCACTTCCACAGGAGACTCTGACAAACACCATTTACTGACTTAACTACAGCCCAAATTAACAGAGGATTATGATTCTTTTACAGTATCCGCAGACCAGTGACATTTTCAGGTGTCTCCCAGCCCGTGGGGGTCAGAGGATGCTGTTTGGAATTCAGACACTGTGACCTCTATACAATTCCTACATAAATTCACCCATAATTTTAACTTACATTCAAGGAGGAAAACATAATTTCCTTCTATCCAAATAATTAGGTAACAACTATCCCTCACTCTGAGACTTCAACTCACTTTAGAAGTGCATTATTCCACCAGCTTGCCCCAGGATTTCCCAAGTGCCACTGCTGACTCCTCCCAAACTCCAAGCAACACCAAGATGTAAAGAAAACTGCGCCTCAGCTCCATGGGAGATGATCCCAAGGAACATGTGACAGTTGTAATGAGGTGCTGCTCCTTTTAAGATGGAAAGAAACTTCCTTCCTGAATATTAAATCAAGCTTTAAGTTCAGCCAGCCTCCTACGACTGCTCTAATGAACTGGAGGCAAGTCAACAAAAAGACATTCAAGTGTCTCATTACAGCGTTCTCGTTCCAGCCCGACTTCCACACTGGAAGGAGCAAAGCGAGCTCATGTTGTACCACAGAAATGGGCCCGGGCCAAGAGCAAGCCATAAAAAAAGGCAAGAGGAGGAAGGGCTAGGATGGAAGAGAGGAATTATTCTCAGTGTCACCACTACTGAAGTGATCTCAGCCCCATCACTACGAGAGAGGCTGTTCCAGATCACCAGAGAGTCACAAAATATTTGCTCCAAGC
This sequence comes from Grallaria varia, assembly GCA_013396735.1. NCBI lineage: Eukaryota > Metazoa > Chordata > Aves > Passeriformes > Formicariidae > Grallaria > Grallaria varia. The sequence goes on along the minus strand of VWZG01009399.1, from coordinate 36,138 downwards.
ACCACTGAAAACCTGAAAGGGCTCCAGATGCCCCATAAATACATTCAGACACAGCAACCTGTGGCAAACTTCAGCCACCCTGCTAATTCCCCAGAACCCCCCCTGCCTTTAAAACAAAGCAGTGCTGATCTCATGGACAGATGCCTTCAGCTACTGAACACAGGGGGTGTTTTCATAAACTTTAGGTCTGAAGGAAGAGCCAACGCAAGGGGCTCAGGAGAGTTTATTTGCTAGAATAAAGCTGGTTTTATCCATTCATCCAAAGCCCCTTCTGCACAGGAATCTGATGGGTGCTGGTGCACACTCCAGAGCTGATAAGACACCTCCAGCACAGCCTCCCAGCTTCCTAAAAAAAAAAAAAAATTCATTCTAGCTCTTCATCCCTAAAATGCAGCAGCACAGGTTTCTACCCACTTGCGTCTGTCTGAAAGCTCCATCTGTATTTGAATATCTCATCACTTTGCAAATCTGGCTCATTTTACCCCAGAGTACGCAGAGGCTGAACAGACCCAACTGGACAAACTCCCATGACCTCTTCCCACGCCGGGGTTGGTGTGGGCTTCACTGAGGAGCCTCCTGGGACCAGGTCAGGGCTCCACGGCCCCAGCACACAGCCCTGGGTGCCAGGGAGGTGCCTCAGCCCAGCCTGCAGAGCTCCATCTTCTCCAGGGCAGCTGCTGTAGCTGCTCCAAGCCACGTCTCAGCATTACACAGGCCCTCCCTTTGCTCCTGCAGAATAACCGAATTTACTGAAGAAGTGTCTATTATGGAAGGTCAAAATAATCCAAGGAGTCTGAGGTTTGGAAGAGACAGTCAAATCCCAGTTTAAGGGAAAAACAAAGTGCTCACCTCCCCAAATTCAGACTCGCAGCTCCAAGGTGGACATCGCCTGCTTTGGGATGGGGTTATGTGGGTCAGGCAGCTCCAAGTGCCCAAAGGCACAGCCTTACCCCAGCCAGGAGGTTGGGATAAGCACCCACTGACTATCTCAAGAGTGTCCCAAACACCCCTGGGTTACAGGGCACAGGTGACTGTCACCACCCCAGCATCACCTCCTCAGGAAGCACCTCAGTAAATCCCAAACCCCCTCCCATCCCTCCAGACCCCTCAGGGTTTTACATCCAGCACGAAACAAGGTAACAAAGCTTCGTTTTGCTAATAGGAAACAGAAAAGTTACTTCATTTCCCCCGTCATTACAGCAGCTGACAAATTTGGGCGCTATTTTTGTGGGGTTTATTGAGCCTTCTCTTATTTTAGCCTTAAAATTCAACCTCCGAGCCTCCCCTTCGGTTCCACGGAACCAAAAATATTCAGAATTGCAGTAATGACAAGTTACCATCTGCATTCACCAGGGATGAGCTCGGTAACTTTACAGCAAACCACAACCAATCTCCAGTATTTATACCCCAAAGAGCTATTTGCATCCAGCAAAGCAGAGCTGCCGTCGTGCCTGCGTTGGGAAGAGGAGGTTGGGGGAGAGGAAGAAACGTAGGCAAGAAACTTGGAGCTGCAGCCAAGCTCCCAGACAGCAGGGAAGACACTCCTGGAGCCTTCTCGGAGCCAACGCTGTCATGATTCAGGTTCCTTACACTTGGCAAATCCAACATGAATCCCGAGTGACACAAGGTCACTGTTATTTAAAAATACTAATAATTAAAAAAAAAAAAAAAAAAAAAGCCCCCAAGGCCTTGGTTTTCCCAGTGTTTTTTT
>VWZG01009399.1:23100-34403 GCA_013396735.1 Grallaria varia | reverse complement strand
AATGTTATTTAAAAAAAATAAAAAATAAAAAAAAAAAAAAAAAAAAAGCCCACCAGGCCTTGGTTCTTCCAGTGATTTTTTTTTTTTTGAAACCTGGTTCTGCTGCCCCACAACTCCCTTCTGTCCTGGGGGGTTTCATTTCATCCAACATCCAGAAAAATCCAGCTTTTCTTTCCAGGCAAAAGGAACAACGTGGGGAGCTGCTCAGCGAGTTGTGAGGAGCCTGTGCTGGCAGTCGGGGAGAAGACACAGGAATTCCCAACTGTGCCAATGCCATGGGGGGAGGAGGAGGAGGAGGAACAGCCAACGCTGCAAAGTCTTCACTGGTTTCAGGAACAGGTATAACAAGAAACCATGAGACAACTCATACTTTGAGAAAAGGCAGAGGAGACACGACTGTGCCTTGACAGGGGTGACAACTCCTGACAGTTTATTGCCATTTACAGAGAGACCAGATTTAAAGCCCCCCTTAATTCCTGCTCCCCGTTCCTGGACACAGCGCCCTTCCAACACCCTCTGTGTTCACCATCAGAGCCACGAAACCTCGGCACCAAATTACACCTGGGTTTCCTGGTGCAACACTCCTACGGGGTTGTCCACCTGAGCAGGTTCAGCTCCAGGGAGGAGGAGGAGGGATGGAAGGGTTCCGAGGCCGAAGCACGGCGGAAAGCTGAGGGGCACTGCATTGCTCTGGGATGTCTCCCGGAACGCTAATCACTTCATCTGATTTTAATTCCTGACATCAAATCAGCATATAGCTTTTCAAAGGAAATCTTGTCCCCGATTGCAAGGTAATCAATCACAATTAACGTGGAAACCAGCTCTTGCAATGCTGTCATGCCCCACGAACCGAGCAGGAAGGACAGGGAAGGGGCTCCAAAACATCTTTCAAGTACAGGCAGAGAGGATAATTTGGGATAGGATCCCTCTGGAAGTGTCTTCTGCACATCCAGGAGCAGCCAGTCAGGCATTTTGCTTCTTCTCCAGAGCATGGGCTGAGCAACAGTGGGTGGGTTTGATGCCAATCCTCACCCAGGACCAGCACACACCCCTGAAAGCCCCTGCCCCACTGATGTGCCCTGTTCCAGGGCAGACACGTTCTCCCCACAGCCTGCTAGAAACCACATTTCCAGGGGATCCTTTTCCCTTAAGTCAAGGAAGACTGTCAGGAGGATGTACCAGACTCTACCCAGTGGTGCCCAGTGACAGGACAAGGAGCAACGGCCATAAACCAAAACACCCCAATGTTAGGAAGAACTTCTTTCCATGGAGGTGGCAGAGCCTGGAACAGCTGCCCAGGGAGGGTTTGGAGTGCCCCTCTCTGGGGACATTCCAAACCCACCTGGATGTGTCCCTGTGTCACCTGCTCCAGGTGACCCTGCCTTGACATGGGGGTTGGACTGAATGGTTTCCAGAGGGCCCTTCCAAAGGGTGATCCCATGAAAACTGTTCCAGGTGCATGTGCCCAGAGAGGAAGTTTGACCCAGCAGGGAGAGCACTAAGCTGGATTCTGAGCTATGGCTTTGGGCACCTCTCTGAAGGTCTCCCAGGTGCCCACTCCCAGGAAAGGCTTCAGGGACAGGGAGAACTGCTCCGACGAGCCTCGCTGGTCTGTCACGACAACCTGGAAGACTGGGAGATACTTTGATACTTAAATGCTTCCTATCACAACACTGTCCAATTATCCACCTATAATTTAAAAAAGAAAATTAATGTTCAGCTCTGCCACACGCAGCAGCTGCCCCGAGTCCTTCCCAGAGGATCACTGCAATCGCCACAAATGACCCACAGAACAGTAAATAAATGAGTTTGGGTATTTTTCTACAGCAGAAAAAATAAAACCCCCCACCCACGCAGTCCGAGGGGCAGGACTCCAGGACTCCTCAGAACACTGACACAACACGTGCAGCCACAGCACATTAAAAAAAAAAAAAAAGGCACTTTCTGGAACACGTGATCACGCTCAGTAAACTGGCCTTGAATGGGAAGCCTTTTCCTTGATTAGCCATGCCAGCTCCAAAGTCAGAAATACTTCATTTAAAGGGGGAAAAACCCCGAGTTTTAACTAATTCCAGCACTTCCATTATACCAATGGACCTTCTGCACAGAGATAAGAACTTTCCTTCAAACCCTTTCACCAGGAAGAGGGCGGAGGAGGAGACCACCTCTAGCCTGGCACTGGTTTAATCGTTTACTCAGAGTTAATGAACAGCAGACTCTCCTCCGAAACTCGCACAAGGTGCATAGTCCTCCAGTCATTTGGACTTTAAATCCATCCTCAGACTGTTATGGAGTACGAGACTCCAACCAAGCCAAGAGGAAGGACCTGACACAGAGACCAGAGCGAGCCCAGCCAGCCCCGGGACCCTGGTGGAGTTCAGGTGGCAAAGCAGGACAGTCCAATCCCTCCACCACAATTCCCACTGAGCACAAAAACCTGGAAGCACAGGGAGACATTCTGCAACCTCACTAGTGAGTTTCTCTCAAGGGAACAGGGGCCAGGCAGAAAGGCACACGTGTAAGAGCACGTTGCTCTACACTTCTGCCTCTGCTCTCCAGACCTAGAGAGACCACGACAAGAAGAGACACCCCATGAAAATGATTTGAGTTGGAATATTTCCCTCATTTCCACAAAGCACGGAGACATGGAGGCAGCTCCATCACACTGCAGCAGGACAGGGGGCTTGGGGACCTTCCCAAATCACACCCAGCCCTCTCTGCTCAACATGGAAAACATCCTCACCTACAGAGAGAGACAAGGCAGGCAAGTCGGGCACGGCACAGACCACGTTCTCCGCATCAAAATGATCAAACTGGGTGCTGAAACCCAAACCAGGACGGGCATTTTCGGGGCAGGTGCCCTCCCTCTCCTGTGCCTCGTGCTGCCCAAGCCACGTTCAGGCCGTCGAAGGCACCGCCGTGGGCACTGAGAAGGGCCAAAGCCTTGCCCATGCAGTGCCCTGGGCTGTGTTTCCCAAGGCTCAGCCCCAGCTGGGGCAGAGCAGAGCAGGACCCCCAGCACATCTGGAGCAACAGCTGGAGCTGCGGCCTGGACCCAGCCTTTGGAACATTCCTGCTGCTTTATTTACAGGCAGGGTGCCAGAACGTGCTGACATCACAAGGGAAATGGTGATTTTCAGGGTTTCTCTTAGTCAGACCTGAATGAAATTTCACAAGTGAGTGGAGGTGGGAGGGGGGGAAGTACTTGTTTAACCCATTCACCCTTCCCAGGGTGGGGAATTCCAGAGTCCTCCCCAACTTCAAGGATTTCTCTTTGAGAAAAAAAAAGAGTCACAGAATCTCTCAGGGTGGAAGGTCAAGGCTTCCTTCGGCCGCAGTCGGGTACTGGTGACCACTAAAACCCTCCCTCCTCCCAGACACGGCCAGGATGTCACCGTCACACCCCACCAAAAAAGCCATCTTTGGTCCCCCCTGGTTCACCGCAGGGCCAAGAGCAGCCACAAAACACAGCAGGTTCTGCTCCACACAGAGGAGGCATCACCTGTGTCGGGCTTCCCCACGTCTTCTCCACAAACTACTCCCCAGGTCCCTCTTGGAGCTCCTTGGACCAATTTAGGGTTAATGCTAATTAATTCAGGAGAATGAGGAAGTTACTCAAGATTTAAAAAAGGGAGAAAAAGAAAACAAAAAGTTAATAGCAATTGAATTTGTCCTGGAAAGAGTTTCAATTACTAGAGCTGACTTAAGGAAATAATGACATGCTGGTTATTGCATGAAATGCCAATAACTGTAATGGAGCAGCAGCTTTTTCAGAGTTATTTACACAAACTGATTTTTCATGGGAATTTCATAGGAATTAACACACACTCTATCTCCACCCTCTCATCCTCACATATAGAAATTTCTTTATCATATTCACGGAATGAACCAAGCCCCTTCTTTATTTGCTCCTACCGACTTGGGCCCCTTTTTAGTCCCAGAAAATAAAAAAGAACATGACCAGAAATTAGATTCCATCTACAGTCATCATTTTGCCCTGAACACATAAAGCAAAAAAAATATTTGCTGAGAAATTCTGAAGCAGCTTTTATTAAGTTTACCTGTCATTATGCAGCATTTTTACATTTCACTACAGAAAGCTCATGCCCACATTGTGTAAACACTTACTGAGCTGTCACTTAAACTCGGAAATACTCCAGAAAGGAACTGTGGCAAACCTGGAAATCCTCTTGGAAAAAGAAAAAAACCCTCTAAAACGCTCCAGTTGCAGGACTGAACTGCTGAGTTACAACACTGGGAGTGCAGGTGCACGGAGGAGTCAGAAAGGGGAACCTCCCTCATCCAGATGTTGATATACATTAACATCTGATGGAGATGTGGAACTGGTCAAATATGTCCAGGGGCTGAGCCCTGGGAGAAGCAGCTCCTCCTGCTCCAGGCCTGGGAGCTGCTTTGAGCACAGAACTCCATCAGAAGGCTCTCAATGCACTCAGCAGAAGCCAGGGAGGAAGGTTGGTGGCACTTTTACATCCCGGGAGGAGCCTCAGAGGGTCCACATCCCACTCTCTCCATCCTGTCCCAGCCCTGCTGCTTCACCCTGGCTAATTCCCACGGGAGCATCTCGGCTGCTTCCACCCAGGAGCAGCCCCTGGGAGAACTTCACACCCCACGTCCCTCCTCCGAGTCCCAGGGAGGGCACAAAAAGGGCTGCCTGAACCCCAGTTCCTACAGAACCTCAGCCTTGAGGACCACAGGCAGAGATGATGTTAAATTTAGGATTGGAATTCTCCAGGAATCCTTTCAGGAGCGCAGAGTGGTCCCTCTGAGCCCCCAGGAAGCACACGCTGCCTCTCTTCAGGTAAAGGACTTCCCCTGTTTTCCAGCCACTGAAAGGGGAAAAAAAAAAAATAACTCCAAAAAGGCAGCAGCTCTGGTGTCACCGTGGAGCAGGAGGGACCCAGACACAGCAAAGAGCAGTTCTGGTCGGCTGTGCCAAAGAAAATAGCTTTTTTTCCCTCCAATCCCACCTGTCATTCACTTCCAGCTGGAGATTTATGGCTCTGGTTAACAGACATCCAAGTACAGTTTTCCCACTGCACATGCATAACCTCCTGATAAATTAAAGCTTGAGCTTTCTCAAATCAGCACGTGACAGAAAAACTTTTGCACGACTACTCTAACACTTATTTTCCCAGCTAAACAGTGTTCTTCCTTTCTTTTCCATCAGAACAAAAGGGGAAATATAATTTTCTATCCCTGCTGATGGCATAAGGAGTATTCCAGAAGAAAAAGGCAGTGGCCATAAGAGCAATGCTAAATACTGACAAGTTTATCTTTTCCATCCTCCCTCAACCACTTTGCTGCCTTCGGTTTCTGCTTTGCTGCCTCTGCTCCTTGAGAGTGTCCAGCATTGCTGGCAGGAACTGGGCAGTGGCACACGGAGGAGCTTTTCCCCAGAGCAATCCATCACACAGCAGTTGCAACTCAGAGAAAAAAAAAGGGAATCAAAACAACTAGACAAAGAATTTCAAATACACCGAGTGAAAACTGGAAAGGGCATCTTTCTCCTCTAATATTTTAATTACTGAGAGCACAGATGCAAAGGGTAAAAAAAAAAATGGGTTTCTGATTGGTGGTGCTCCTTTGAAAAGAGTGGGGAGAAAAATGGTGGAAAAGTCATGTATGAGGTACCAGATAAAACCAACAGCTGCACTATTTAGCCTAATTTTAGACATTATTTGCTCTCCGAAGAAAAGCTGCTGGGGTTTTTTTAATACAGTCTTCATGGAACAGGGTCTCGTGTGACACAGTATTCATTGACCAGAGTTCTCAAATTAAGTCAACAGAAAAAAAGCCCAAAGTATTACGAACACAGGAAGCTTATGAGAACAGCGAGACACAGCTTGGTGACAGCACATTTGACTCTCAGGCCTCCCCCAACCCCAGTTTCTAATATTATTTGAGAACAGGGAAGAAGTTGTGCTGGCTTTGTTGAAGGAAAAACAGGAAGTTTTCCTGTTTTCAGACACAGGAAACAGAAGTTGTAGCAGGTAAAGGGAATTAAACTGGACAGTTTTAGGAAACTACTGAGCATCTAGCCAAAAAAAAAGAAAAAAAAAAAGAAAAAAAAAAAAAGGCCTGAAAGTCAACCATAAAACCTTCCAGAAACCACATTTCTGTCTTGCAACCAACAACATGATTACAAGAGAAGACACCAAAGGTAGAAACCCTCCCCTAGCCCAGAAAATAAATAAGGATTCACAGAGCAATTCAATTAAACTTGATAAAAGGCAGCAGGCAAGCCTTGCTAACCCCATTTCACCACAACAATCAGGTGGTTTGTCCCAGGTTTCCCAGTACACTGGGGGTGATAAGGGCAGGAAAAAACAAAAGCTCCAGCTCCGAGTCAAGATTGAGGTTTACTGTCCTGTATCCTACACAAATCCTCCCTGGAAACACTGGACACCTCAAAAGTGGGCATCGAGGAGATGGTACTGCAGGAAACAAGGGATTTGAAAGAGAGAATCAGGCAACTCCTGGTTTACTCTTTAAAAAGACAAAGCAGCAGAACCTCCAGTGCCCACACCAGAATTAATGAGAACTCAACAAAAATAGAATTAGCACGATTTTCCTATTTTTTCTGAGAACAGCCAAGCCCTAAAATCACTCCTCCAATGCAAAGAAGACGCACCACTCTCCTCTTTGCTGGAAAGCTCCAGTGCACAGCACACAACTCCAGGGCTCCTGACTTTACAATGCAAAGCAAGGAAAAACCCTGCACGAGCCAACAGGAGCCAGGTCCCAATTTCCCATTCCAAGGCATCGCAGCTCATTGGCAGCACAGAGCCATTTGGTGCCAATTTAGTTTAAAAACCATATTTCCAACAACATTTTTCATGCCTCACTTGCTACTAAAGTTGAAATCTAAGTCAACAAAAGAGAGCTATTGTATGGCAACAGGCCCAAAAGCTTTTCCTTTTTTTTTATTTTATTAACATATGATTTTTTTACTCTGCTTTCCCTGAACTTCTAACAGAGGCCTAGAGATGTCAGGGCACCTATGGGGAGATTATCCAAAATGTCAATGTTTAATGTGATCCAAAGGCTTTTCCCATTACAGGAGAGATGTTGTTGCAGCCAAAGCACGTGCCATGAGAAATGCCCATCTATTAAAGGCAGGGAAATCCTTTCTCTCAAGCAATTTCCTTTAAATCCCAAGACACGGGGACAAACAGTGTATTACTAAGGGCTGCTACAAGCTCTGAGGGCAAGGAGGTGGAAACAAATCCAGGGGAGAGCTGGGAAAACTGAAAGCCAAGATCCCTGGATTCTTACGAGTCATTCCCATGGCAAAGCACAGACTTCTCACCATGCCCATCTCTTGATCCCAACTCCACATTGCCCAGCTAGAAAGGTCATCTGGAAGAACCTCCATGTGCTCTCTCTCTCTCTCTCAGCCCCCCCAAACCAGGGAGAATCCTTGTTTTCCTTGGGCTCCCAACTCAGCACAACCTCACAGGGAGTGAAGTTCCATCAGGGTTCCTCACGGAGCACACCCGGTGGGAGTGACTGCACTGGTTTTACTACGGGGAACGTTCCACCCAAACAACTTTCACGGCAGAAATTACTTGGCCTTCCTTGAGGAGCAAAGTGATGAAACCCTCCCTTATGGCATCCCGTGGGATTCCTGAAGAGCCTCAGGAATTAAAAGGCACCGTCCCGTATCTCATCCCCAAACTCGGGTATACAACCCAAAGGATTTCCCTGAGCGGGAGAACCTCGGGCTCTTCCCACATGCTCTTCTCCCAGGAGATGTTCTCTAGGAGGATATTCTCCCGTTGAGTTCCCCTCTGCTCCTGCTCTCCCCGAGGTTCTCCGAAGTTGGGGGGGCAGGACCCCGCTCTTCTCATTGCTGTGCAAGACAAAGAGAAGACACAAAGCTCGACGTTCTCCCAACCCATGGAATTTCAGAGCACGGAGCCAGAGGAGGCTGTAATTGAGGGCTGAAATTGTAGTATTATTATTATTAATCAACTGTTTCTTGCGGGCAGCAGAGATGACAAGCTTCTTTCATCAGGTAAGTTCTTTCCTTTTTCCAGCAGGGAAAAAGAAAAGGAATTGTCAGTTTGAGTCCAATAATCATTGGCACAAAAAAAGGACTGGGGGGAAGTCATTTGGTTTTTGGGATGGGGGAGTTGTTGGTTTACCTTTTATACGCACTCTTTGTACCACCTCAAGTTCAACTAATTCACAGAACAACTATTCATTAATAATTCCAGTTTATGGGACTACTTAATCAGATATTATTAATTCACAGCAGTATCAGCAGTTTGTGGAATCAAGTGAAACTCATTTTCCAAGACAAAATAAGCTTCTTTTACAAATTTGTCCCAGACCCCTGACAGAAGTGAACTGTAGGAAAACACCCACTCCAAAAGTTCAACCTGTCTTTCAGCACACGTTTTAGCTAAATTGAGATTTTTTTTCAGGACATACAAAGCACCTTGAAAGTACTTAGTACTTCCACCCATGGCATTTGTCCGAATGTACTGCGGGAATATGTGACCACATTCCCAAGGAGCTGAAACCTTCCCTGGGGATACAGAACACCCCCTACCAGTCACCACTGGACAGTCTGATGGTCCCAGCAGAGGCAAGATTTGTTCTCTTGGAGAGCAGAATTCCAACCTGACAGAAAAGCCAAGCCAGTAACTCAAGATGCTGCAGCAGACGGTGCCTTTGGGTAATCAAGGAAGAAAAATTAAGCCGTTTTCAGAGCAACACAAGAGAAGTTGTGAGCAAGAAGAGAAACTCTGCATCTCACCCCACATGGTATCAAATGTCACCAACTCCGGCCTGAAGTGGGAGCAAAGTGCATAGAACGAAAAGGGAAGTTTCAGTCCCACACGAGGCCACGACAGGCCCTGGAGATGCACGTCTGAACGTGGAAAGGAACCTGGTTTTAATCAAGGTTTCCAGATAAAAGACAAAACCACCTCTCCTCCCGCATCTAAAATGTCTGATGCGTGCACTGTACCGCTCTCTCCTCTTTTTCTGGCTGTTCCTATTCCGGCAAACAGGGAATTCCACACGGACAACCATAAAGACAACTCTCGGGCTTGCTTTTCCAGGTTTCACTCCTCTGAAAAGCCAAGAGTTGTGCTTGACCACGACCAGAACCTGAACGCCTGCAGTAAGTGCCTTTATTTATGGGGGGGAAGGAGACACGTCAGTGCTCACTCCAAGGAACCCAAAACGTGCCCTAAGACACACAGCCGGAGGTTCCTGTCCTGCATCAAAGCCCTGCTGAACGTAAATCCCTAATTCTCACTCACTGACCATTTTCAGTGTTCCGGCCACAACTTCGGTTCTGATTGTTCGGTTGGTTGAGCTGGGGGGGGGGTTCCCTCCTTTAGAATCCCAAAACTCCTCATCTAACAGAGAACCCAAACACTGAAAAAGCCCCAAACCAGGGCAGGAACAAACGCATCCTCAGCCCCGTCAAAGGCATCCTTTATACCGAGAGGGAAAGTCACAGAACCAAAATAAACAGCGAGCCCATTGTGCGGAGCGAGCCCCGCCAGCGCCCCGACACACACGGGCTCCACTGCGGGCAGAGCCCAACAACGCACGCGGGACAAACCCACGCGGCGAACAAAGCGCCTCCGCCAGCGGTGCGGGGGGCACGCAGGGATGCGGGGCTGGGCATGGGGGGCACGCAGGGATGCGGGGCTGGGCATGGGGGGCACGCAGGGATGCGGGGCTGGGCATGGGGGGCACGCAGGGATGCGGGGCTGGGCATGGGGGGCACGCAGGGATGCGGGGCTGGGCATGGGGGGCACGCAGGGATGCGGGGCTGGGCATGGGGGGCACGCAGGGATGCGGGGCTGGGCATGGGGGGCACGCAGGGATGCGGGGCTGGGCATGGGGGGCACGCAGGGATGCGGGGCTGGGCATGGGGGGCACGCAGGGATGCGGGGCTGGGCATGGGGGGCACGCAGGGATGCGGGGCTGGGCATGGGGGGCACGCAGGGATGCGGGGCTGGGCATGGGGGGCACGCAGGGATGCGGGGCTGGGCATGGGGGGCACGCAGGGATGCGGGGCTGGGCATGGGGGGCACGCAGGGATGCGGGGCTGGGCATGGGGGGCACGCAGGGATGCGGGGCTGGGCATGGGGGGCACGCAGGGATGCGGGGCTGGGCATGGGGGGCACGCAGGGATGCGGGGCTGGGCATGGGGGGCACGCAGGGATGCGGGGCTGGGCATGGGGGGCACGCAGGGATGCGGGGCTGGGCATGGGGGGCACGCAGGGATGCGGGGCTGGGCATGGGGGGCACGCAGGGATGCGGGGCTGGGCATGGGGGGCACGCAGGGATGCGGGGCTGGGCATGGGGGGCACGCAGGGATGCGGGGCTGGGCATGGGGGGCACGCAGGGATGCGGGGCTGGGCATGGGGGGCACGCAGGGATGCGGGGCTGGGCATGGGGGGCACGCAGGGATGCGGGGCTGGGCATGGGGGGCACGCAGGGATGCGGGGCTGGGCATGGGGGGCACGCAGGGATGCGGGGCTGGGCATGGGGGGCACGCAGGGATGCGGGGCTGGGCATGGGGGGCACGCAGGGATGCGGGGCTGGGCATGGGGGGCACGCAGGGATGCGGGGCTGGGCATGGGGGGCACGCAGGGATGCGGGGCTGGGCATGGGGGGCACGCAGGGATGCGGGGCTGGGCATGGGGGGCACGCAGGGATGCGGGGCTGGGCATNCCCGTGCCCTCCGAGCCGCCCCCCATGGCCCCCCATGGCCCCCCGCCGCCGCTGCCCCCCGAGGCGGACCCCGCCCGGCCGCCGGCCCCGCACAAAGCGCCGCGGGGAGGAGGAGGAGGAGGAGGAGAAGGGAAGGGGAAAGGCGGCGAGGCAGCCATTTTAGAGCGGGCGGGCGGGCGGCACAGACAATGGCAGCAGCGCCGGCCCGGCGGGGGGACCCTCCGCCCCGAGCGCCCCCCCGGGACCTGCTGGCTCCGGCCGAGGCTCTGTCCCCCGCCGCTGCCGGGGCTCACGGGCGCGTGGTGGCTCCGCGGCGGGGCCGCTGCCCAGCCCTGCCCGCTGCCCGCGCCGTACTGCGAGACCATGTCTGCGGCGCCCTTGGCCGCCCCGTCCTGCGGGCCCGCGCTGTAGTCGGCGCCCGGGTAGCCCTGGTAGGCGCGGGCGGAGCTGGGCGAGGTGAGGAGCTGGTTGAGCGTGGGGGTGGCCGTGGGCTGCGGGGTGCTGCCCGCTGCTCCCGCGCCGCCGGCCGACGAGGAGGGCCCCATGACCCCGAAGCGCTGCTGCTGCTGCTGCTGCTG
>VWZG01009396.1:0-19923 GCA_013396735.1 Grallaria varia | reverse complement strand
GAAGAAATTCTTTCCTGTGAAGGCAGTGAGGCGCTGGCACAGGTTACCCAGAGAAGCTGTTGGCTGCCCCATTCCTGGACATGTTCAAGGCTGGGTTGGATGGATGTCTGAGCAACATCCTTTGCCTATGGCAGGGGGATGGAACTAGATGATCTTTAAGGTTGCTTCAAACTTAAACCATTGTATGATTCTATGAAATAGGTGGGGTTTTTCTTTTTTTTTTTCCTTTTAAGAAACAGCTCATTAAATTGCAGTTGGCAAGGTATGGGTGGCCCTCAGGTAGGGGGGAGTTTTAAAATTTTATTTTATATAGTACTTTTTCACATAAATGTCCAGAAAAAATTACTTCTGTTAAGAAAGCAGGCATGAGACGTTCAATCATGCTGACTTTCAGCTTTTTTTGGTAAAAAGGAAGACATTTGCTGACATCGCACTCTGCCATATGACCATTTTCAATGCTTTCCATGATTTTTTTCCTGGACCATATTTGTTTTTAAGTGATGCATTTCATAGCCAGGAATTTTAGCTGTGCTCTCCATCTAGTTGGGAGGCCCATTGCAAGATTCCGTCAGAGCAGCTTGAGCTTTCTGAGAGCTTCTTGGCTAGAGTGCAGTTAAGGCACATATGGAGAAGATATCAGCCGAAGAGATTGTACAGGCCCTCAAAATGTTTTTCACTCAAAGCCTATTTGAAAACTCATGTCAATTTTGTTTTTAATTTTGTGAAAATGGTCTAAATACCTGACATGTTGATTCAGTTTGCTTTCTGAGGCTGCAGCAGATCATTTACCAGTTAGTTACACTCTTCAAAATTGAGAAACCCATAGCCACAGTAAGACCTGGAAATCTAATTATTAGTTGCTTGCATCTTCCAAGGGTGAAACCTTGCTCCTGGGTCCTTACCACATACTGCTGATTTTAACAATTAATTTATGTGTAGGTGTTTGGTTTTTTTTTGTGTCAAGAACCCACATTGCCTGATTTAGACAATTTTAGCTGGAGAGTGATGTAGTCAAGTGCTTCTTTGCTTCGAGAAGATTTGAAGGATGTTCCATCTTGCAGCAGCATCCTGCCGCTCACTTGAACTGGGCACCCAAGGCATGAAAACCATGGAATTGGCTGTTAAGTGAATTTTTTTGCTCAGCATTTCCCCAGTGGTGGAAGGGCACCTTTTGGAGCCTGGTAGCATCACACGTGGACACAGCAGTGATTAGCATTGTGGGACCTAGGCAGACAAAAGAAACAACGTATTTTTCTTGCTGGTAATTTCTCTTAACTCAGTGTTCAGCCTCTATCAGGATGAAGTATATCTGGTGAAAGGTGTCATACCATGCATTTAATAATTTGATAAACGTGGGGTTATACTCTGATGTCAGCAGGAAATATACAAGCAAAACTTATCTATAACTGTTTCTCAGCAAAGAGCCAACACAAATATTTTTGTTATCCATTACAAGAAAATATCTGCTTGCAAAATAATAAATTCCTAAACATGTGGATGTTAGCACAAATAATAAATAGGAGGCTGGGTCTCTCTTTTAAGTTAATTGAAGTCACTTGAAAAGATTTTTTACATTGATTCAGGGAGAATTTAAAAGACAATGCAAGAAGCTTGTTACACTTGCTATGTATTTTATATCCACTTGGAGGACACTGTAATTCCAGTCCTTTTCTGGACATCATCACCACCATCACCATCACCTGTTTCTTGTGTTAAAAGAATTCAGACAGTTTTAATTTATCAGTGGACGAAGATGTATAAAGATTTATAGGTGAAATTCTTTCCACGTGAGAAGCCAGAGCTAACTCTAGGCACTCTCTACCTCTGCTTCGTAAAAGCCAGTGACTTTTAAACAGTGACTAGGCTTCTGACTGAAATTCTCCATATGGAAGGATTTCATGGTGGATGAAAAAAAGGGATATCTGCCTTTCAAAATGGTTTCCAGCTTAGTGCATGAAAATCTAATCACCAGAAAGAAGATTTAATCAAAAGAGAATTAAAACTAAGAAGAAATTGTCCACGCAATAAAATTCAAAACCTGTAATTGCCGTTACAAGATTCTCTTGTAATGTTACCGTGCCACCACTGGGCGGCGCGTGCTGACAGCAGCAGCGTGCGCTGCCACGCGGCCCGCGCCGGGCCCTGCTGCGGTGCCTCCTGGGCGTGTTCAGCACCACCAGATCGAGGCCGGCAGGGTAGATGAAATCGCAGGAAGCGCCGCGGGAGCTGATGCTGTATAAGGGCCACCAACGTTATGCGAACTCTCTCTTTGTTCCCTGCTCGGCTCTTGACAAGGAGCTGCCACATCCCCTTCCCTGCCAGCCACTCCCGCCAGGAAGCGTTCAGAGCAAGGTACGCCCGGCGGTGGTGCTGCATACCGGGGCTTTCTGCCTGCCGTGGCTGCCGCTGCCTGCCCCTGCAGTTCGCCAGTGCTGCTTTTTCGACTTCCAGCCACCAAAGGTGGGGACCAAAGCTGCGGGCAGCCGCGCCAGGATGACGGCTTGTTCCATCGCAGCCCTGCTCCATGAGTTGCCAGTGCCTGCAGGGGAGCCCCAACCTGCGCTCGCTGCCGCCTGGGGCCGCAGCTGCGGCCCCCATCACCACCATCACCACCATCCCCATCACCATCACCACCATCACCACCATCACCACCATCACCACCATCACCATCACCACCATCACCATCACCATCACCATCATCACCGCCATCACCACCATAACCACCATCACCATCACGACCACCACAGCCGCCGAGAAAAGCCTGCCAGTGCCCCCTTCTGGCTGCGGCTGTGGCTGCTCTGAAGGACTCCCCAGTTGCTGATTGAGCAACACAGATGTGGACATAGAGACTTTTCTGGGTGATATTTTTTTCTCTCTTATTGTGTGCTTGTAGTTTATTTTTGGATTTGCATTTTGTTTTTCAGTAAACATTGTTACTTTGTTTCTACTTCATTCCTTGTGAGTCTTAATTTATTTTAAAATCTACATGAAGTCTGGGAAAAGAGGGTTCTCTGTTCCATCTAAGGTCTTGTTTCCCTGGCAACATTGTCTTAAAACCAAGACACCAACTCTTCCAAAAATCAAACTCATGGAATGGTTTGGGTTTGAAGGGACCCTAAAGACCACTTAGTTCCAACTTGTCTGCCGTGGGGAGAGGACACTTTCCATGAGACCAGGTTGTTCTAAGTCCCATCCAACCTGGCCTTGAACATTTCCAGGACTGGGGCACCCACAGCGTCTCTGAGCAACCTGCTTCAGCGCCTCACCACCCTCACAGTCAAGAACTTCTTCCTAATATCTAATCTAACCCTACTGTCTTTCAGTTTGAAGTTATCACCCTTGTCCTGTCACTACAGGCCCTTGTAAATAGTGTCTCTTCATCTTTCTTATAGGGCTCCCATTATGTACTGGAAGACCCCAATTAGGTCACCTTGTAAGCCTTCTCGTTCAAGGCTGAACAATCCCATATGAAATATCTTTTACTCTAAACTCATAGTCATTTTCTGTCTGGAGATGGACATTTTCACCTTTACTGTTTAAAATTGAATTAATATCAGTTGATAATAAAAATATTAAGAGCATGCTTAGCCCTTACTGAGACTTCCGAAGGATCTTAGTTCTTACTGATGATTGACCTGTTTCCTGTCTCTGGAGCTGGTTGATTGGAGAACAGAATAAAGATAGAGAAAAGTGATGTGAGACTTCAGCAAAAATATCAGGCAAATAACACATATGACTTTTATTAAGTGCCAATATATTTGTATGCATTATATTTATTTTAGCCTTTATAGCTTTATAGAACAGACTTAAAATCATCAGTTATTGTGATGTAATTGTAGAGTGAGATGCTTCCCCAAATGAGCAGAGAAAGTGCATAAGAAGCTGGCTTTCTGTTGTTAATAGTACATAAATGTTATTTCTTACATAATTCTGTTCTATCCTATGTGTCAATACACCACCTTTACATTGCTGTAGTGCCTCATGGTCCAGGTCAAAAAGAAAACTTGCCCCCTGTATGGGGCAAATGTCAAATGTAATAAGAACAATGACTTCTAACGAGGCACAGTAGAATCAGCACCTTACCCAGATAAAACATTTTATAAGCAAGGCAAACAACAGTTTTATGAATGGATTTGAGCAGTAATGATGAGAGAGTTCATTATGTCTTTTCACACGTTTTCAGCTTTGAAGTAATAGTCTTCTCCCAAGCATGAAGCACTACCTGGAAACATTTTTTTCACAGTGTTTCAGCTCTTCTGTTTCATTTGTCACTGATGCTTGTGCAAATTCTTCAGGTATGTAGGTGAGTTTCTTGGTTTTATGTTAAAGAACAAATACTCTTGAGTTTTTGAGGAAAAATCTGTAGTGAAATGTAAACAGGAGGTTTTTTCTACTGCAGGATTCAAGTTAATGAGAGTTATTTATGTGCAGTTTTGGGAGATTTGCATAACTAATAGAAGCAACGAGACTATTATGGAGAATAAATGAAAAAATTACAGGGCACTATATTTGTTATATGCAAGGAGTTCAATTTATTACAGTTAATATTTCTTAGCCGTCTGAAGGTACCTTTGGAAATACTGTTCCTGAAGTGAAATGCAATTACAGGAGCAGAATATGAGAAATCAATGTTTATATTCATATGTATTGTGAAGAAACACAATTTGAAAGAGCTGTCCTATTAACCAAGCCACAACTCAAAATGAAGGGGACGCTTGTACAATGCACATCTGCACATGATGGCTGAGATAAGAGATCACCAAAGCATCTAGAAGTTAAAGCATGTGGTTTGAATTAAGGGTGCCTACTTTCTAGGCTCTCAATGTGTTTGATAGAAGAAGACTCCTCTAGGAGAAGAACTCCTTTAGAGATCTTAGACGTCATTGTTCTGTAGCCACAATGTTCTTTCTTTTAATCTCCTTGTGTACTATATCCAAATGGAAATTGAACAACTACATTTCCATACAGTGTTGTTCCCATCATGAAAATTTTTAAATGCTCTAGGTGTTAGACATAACATCAAAATCTGAGTTGGATCTTAATGCCTCACAAGTGGTGATTAGGAGAATATTTGTTTCTTCACAGAGGGAGTTATTGAAAAAAACCAAAATTTCTGAGTTTTGAAACACAGTGGTTTAGACATTCAATGCTATTTAAGAATACAGGATTGTCAGACAACTGAGCTTCTGAAAGGATAGAAAAGGGAGTATATCTACTCACATGTTCAAAGCAGAGAGAATTCTTTGAAGGCCAATCTTTACCAGTTGTAAGATGAATACAACAGAGCAAAATATTATTCTTTTACATCCAGCAATTTTTAACACGACGATATCAAGAAAGGGTTGCACTGTGCCAAATTCATGCTGAAAAACCTTTCTGGACCTAAAAGTCACTAGAGCTACACTACAACAATCTGAACATAGTCTGCAGGATCCACTCTGGATCTCATAGCTAATGTTTTCATTATTTCAGATATTTTTGGACCCTGTTTGTATTGTGTAATGGAGTATAATGTCAGGATTGCATAAAATCAAATGTTTTCCTTGGAATTGCTGAGGATTTCATGAGGCCTATGGTTTTGCTTTAGAAATACAAATCTCTCTTTAGACATGTGTTGCTGCAGAGCAATTCAGCCCTTCATGTCTGAACTCTTATGTTTTGTAGCCTATGAGAAATTCCAATCAGCTGAAGGTGTTTGTTTAAGGATAATTCAAGACTTGATATCAACTGGAATTGAGATTATGCTATCAGGACACTCAGTAGCTGGTCATATTTGAGCTATTTCTGTTTCTACTGATGTCCATAACACAACTCCAAGCGATTTCAATGAAGGCATGTTGTGTTGATGCTAGTCTGCTCATATATGCTTAGACTGAAAACCCACCTCTGTCAAAAGAACATGAGAAAGAGCATTATAATTGGAGTTCTAGGAGTGTTTCCACAAATGATATTGCTGTCCAGTTCTGGGCTACTCAGGACAAGATAGTCATGGACTTCCTGGAATGGGCCCAGCGGAGGGCTAAAAGATGATTAAGGGGCTGGAACATACCTCTTATGAGGAAAGGCTGAGGAACCTGGGCCTGTTCAGCCTCAAGAAGAGACTTTATTGATGTCTGTAAGTATCCAAGGAAAGCAGCAATGAGTGTCCATTATAGACCAGGCCAATTGGCAAGCAAATGCTCCTCCCAGGCACAGTGATTGTATGTAAGAACAAAGGCTTTATCAGACTCTATATTGGAAGCCCTTCCAATAGAAAGTCAAGGAGTGGAAAAGAGGAACTCTGGGAGGAGGGCGGAGCTGACTCAGTTCACAAAGTGCCACTTACTCAGGAAGTTGTTTATAAACAGATACCACTCATTTCATGTAGCTCAAAAATACTGTTATCGCAGGACTATTCAGTGCATCTTGGAAACAAAAGGAATGGCTTTGCTTGGTTCTCAGGCAATAATGTTGTGTCCTGTGAAGGGGTGCTCAAATTCTAGGTAAAACCTACCTAGTTTAGATGCAGGATATCCTTTATATCTGCAATAAGACAAGCCAAGGAAACACAGAGTCTTTAACTTTTATCTCATGCATTTAAAGAATTGAGTTGGAAAAATTAAACTTTTCTTTTTTAATTTATTTTTTACTTTTTTGTAAATTGAGCCCATACTGTCTGTGGTATACACTCCCTTTATTGACTATGGCTAAGAAAATAGCACACCTAAATGAATAGCAAGCTAAACATTTCAGAAATAAAAAAAGACAATCTAGATATGTTTTCTCATATGAAAAGTATAAAACTGAAGGAATGGTTCTGGAACAATTGAAAACAGTGAGATACTACAGTGACAACAAAGCTTGTATCATAGGAAAAATGAACTACAGAAACATTTTGCAATGGTGCATGCTGAAATGCCTGTGAGCTGTGCCTTCGAAGACATGGGATATATTTACTGCCAGTACCATGTTTCTTAGACCAACATACTGTTTTTTAGGGGTCACAAATGCACTGATGCAGCTCTGGTAAAAACAATTTGTATTGAGGTGTCACTAAATTTTCACAATGTAGTTATTCAGCTGGTTTGAAGAAACACACAAAGAAGAATAAGAAGAAAAGAAGAGAGAAAAAGAGAAAGAGAAGCAAGAAGGAAGGAAAGAAGGAAGAAAAAAACAAATCAAAAAGGAAAGAAAAAAGAGAAAGACAAAGAAGAGAAAGAAAAAGAAAGTGAAAGAGAGAAAGAGACAATTCTCCCCCCTCATCCACCAAGATGAACAAAAGTTTGCTGTAATACCTTATTTTAGTTGCTGATTTGAAGTCCTTTGACGTCAATGAACTTTCATTGACTTTCATATGCTCTGGATCAAGCCTGCCACATGGATCTCAGACTTTCTGTCTGTGAATTAACATGAATCTGTGGATTAGTTTTCCAGAATAAGCAAATAACTTTAAAAAGTAATTAGACTGATATTTTAACATTAACAGGTTACAATACACAGGTCCCTAAGCAGATGTGTAGAATGATGGTTTTGAATGGTGCATGATGAAATAATTTTCTTAGCAGTGTGTTTTCTGTTGGAACTAGCAGTATTCAGGTTAATAGAAAACATGCCTGTCTTGCAAAGCATTTCCACCAGAAATGCTGGAGTTTGAACAAGAATCTTTCGTGTTTCTAAAAGCGTGTGGAGTTGCACTATTGTTCTTTTTTCTTTTTATATCTACCTATATAACTGAGTATATCTGTGTTGTTATAATATGTATGTGCAGTAGCTCACATTATACAAATACATTAAAACCTACCTTATACATTTATAACAAATACCGCTAAAGTTCTAATGCCACTTATTTTTCCAGAATAATGATTTCTTGAGTTATGCATGCTTTTGAAAATTCAACAAAAAATGTTCAAAAAAAATCCCACTATTATAACATTCTTTGCTGTGGTATCAACCAGTCTTTAAGTTCTAATTCACTGCTGTGTTCACATTTTGCACCTGTATGTGTCCGTGCAACAGGAATGCACACTGGTAGCTGGAAATATATCAGTACCACTGAAACATCATGAGAAATGATACTGAAGTTGTTAGATGTCCTCAGTCAGCAAATACCCCTTGGGCTTTTCAGTGATGCCTGTGAAATAGTGAGTCGCATCTTTAGGCTTTAGGACTGGATGAGGCAGTGGGTTGTACCAAAGCCGGAGCCCCAGGGGTCCATGGGAGAAGACTACCAGGCAGAAAAGGAAGAATAGGGACCAGGATGCCACATGCTGTCTCCATGTGAAACCCCTGCCTGCAAATATAACTGATCGTCTGGCAGCACTGACAGTTGAAGATGACTCTTCCCTCCGGAAAGTCCCTCCAGGAACCTACTTAGAACCAAGATCACTTAGAACTTTTAATACTTGGCAGTATTGGAACTGATTCAGTTTGCATCAGTTGTCAGTTTACTGACTGTTCCAGGGAAGGTTCAGGGGGGGGTGTCTGAAATTGAAACTAAGACACCGTTGTAAGCTTAAAGCAACAGTACTTTATTACAAGAGATGGCCAAGTAAATGGGAACCAGAGGGAGAGAGAGAGAGAAAAGGAGGGAAAATAAGCCCTGCATGTATAAACACCCAATTTGCCCAGGTGTTACAAGGTTGTCTCCTTGACCCCAATGCCCAGACTCCCCCCCCGTATACTTATGCACTACTCCCAGTTACTATACATACTGACCCCAATGCCCAGACTCTCCCATATGTTCATCTACTGCCTGCAGTTATGATACGTACTGACCCCAATGTGGTCAAGATCCCCAGTATGACCAGTTGCTGCATCCTCAAGTTTCGGTAGGCTCGATACACTTGGCAGGCGTCCCTGTGGGAGGCAACGTTGTCCTCTGTGCCAGCACATAACTCCACCCCAAGCAGGACCTGTCTGCTTTTTTTACCCACTTTGCTGATGACGTCTTACCTGGGCAGGTGTGGCCAGCACCGCCCAGCAAGAGGCCCTCAGTCCCTCCCCCTGTTATGTAAGGGGCTCTCATTCTGCACATGTGTGTGAGCATTGGAATTTCCTTGTGCCTGCATGCTGTATTCCAGGGAGTCTTTATTAAATGGGTCTGGGGGCTTACTTCATCACCCTCCTCTTCACTTTCTCTTTCAAATACCCTTGAAAGGCCATCAGCCAATAGTGAAGGCCCAATTAATTTTAGTTTATACACAAATGTTCCCTCTAAGGATGAAGTTCTCCCTTACCAGCACTTGTTTTCTCCTACTTCGCAGGAAAAGAATAAATTTCTCACAGGTGGCTGGGCCAAACACAGACCAAAAACCATCAACATCTAATCCATCCCGAATACACTGACATAGTTGTCATGTGGGAGAGATGTCAGATTAGTACACTAAATTAAGTGGTATGAACAGAGACTGGTAACAAGTCTTAGTAGAACTATATGTCACCCAAATGAAAATAAAATATACTGTTATATCTGAAAGTGTTGTGCAGGTCCTCAACAGAAAAGCTTGAATGCTTGTAACTGAGTTAGCATACATTTTAAGTTTAATTCTTTCTTCTCACTTCTTTTTTTCAACATGTTTATATGGTCTTTTATTAGAACCAATTTGCAATTTTTTATAAAAATACTGTTTTCACTGAAAATAACGTTCTGTGCCTCAAAATTATAACCTTAAGTATTAAAACAAAACCTTAACTGAGAATTTTTATTTTACACACTTTTATCCATATGTTGTTTTTACATTAAAAGAGAATTTTCTGATTCATCAAAATCATTAAAATCTTTTTAAAATCCCCACTGCCACTGAAGTTTTAGTTTTTATATGGTTTATTTACCCTTATAATACAGTCCTGTGGAAAGGAGACTAGAAAATCTCAGAGAACAATACAATAGAATATTGATACTGTTAAAAGTAATCTTGTTACTGAATCAAATGTGGATTTTATGTTCCTCAGAGCTCCTCTATGCACAGAAAATATTTGTGCCATAGAACCATAGAATGGTTTGGAGTAGGAAGGGACCTTAAGGACCGTTTTGTTCCAATCTCTCTGATGTAGACAGGGACACCTTCCACTAGACCAGGTTGTCCAGAGTTCCATCCAAAGTGTACCTCATTGAGTCCTATCCCCATTGTACCCATGCAGTATTAAATTAGTCCCCTTGAAAGAGTGAACCAAAATACAGCAATCTAATTTTAGCCCTGTATTTGTGAACAAAAACTCTATCTATTTCAGAATACAATCAGAATTTGTCTATTTGTTGGGTATTGTTATTTCTTTTTCCTATACTTGGTTACAATCTAGTCAGAAAAACCATAGTGAAGGGCTGAAGGCCACTAAGACTCAGTCATGAGCCACATTCCTCTTTCAATGTAGGTATACAGTTTGTGGTGTATAATGTATAAGAATTATTATATTTTATTCAAACAGAAGCTAATTCATGTAGCAGTGTAACAATGATCAATCAGGAAAAAAACCTGTATTCTGAGGTCGAAAGAGAATAAGAAGTTGGTATGTTTAAAACAAAGACTCATCATTGCACGCTCTTGCACAAGTGCCAGTAACCACAACTGAGAACTCCTTGTAAGAATGCTGACCTGATCCTGCTGTTCTTAGGTTTTCTCCTTACAGAGGTCAATTACAGTCCTCTGTTTATGTGTCTTTTCTTCAGGGCAACTTGACTCCTTGCTAAGCTCTATGGATCAGTGTCACCATCTTTGTCATGATGACCTCCTAAAGATATTTATGGCTTGACTCCACTGCTCTCTGAGACACCTTGGATAGGACCATGGTCTAACTGCTGGATCCAGGAGCAGAATTGAATTCTGTTGTTTTTATTACAGTTTTTAAACTTTTTCTTGATGTTCTTAACCAGATAAACCTAAACCATGCTCAAGTATGTACAGGATGCAAGATCTGCTGCACTGGAATGATTTTAGCCCTAATCCAAACTCCACTGAAGACAATAAATTGCATTTCCTAATAAAGAAAATACAGAACTATTCAGAAGACAAAGTGAAATTATTATCCTGCTGCTGTGACTTGGTACTAATGCAACTCATTGTGACATATGTATTGCATAGAGTATTAATAAACTTCATCCTACTTCACTCTGTTTTCCAAGATACTGTGCAATGGGAATACCATGTGAAGGTAACATTTGGAAACTTTCTGTCTGTAAAGAAATATATGACATGTTTACTCATTGGTAAAAGAAAGAAGCCTCTGACTCAAGCCTGATTCCAGTCTCACATCAGTTTTGCAAAGAACTCTTGAACCAGCTTAAGCTCAGATGAGAAGGTTATTGTAGGTGCCTCTCACACATCAGAAAGGTTTTATCTGAAATGAACAAAACCAACTTCACTCCCATGGGTTTTGTGTTAGGTCCTAAATAAGAATCCTTTAATCTGTCTGTGCTAAAATACACATTGCAAACACTGCAGACTGCAGTTATCACTGATCATTCAATGTTATGCTGGATTTAGCTGGGGTATAGTTAGTTTTCTTCACAATAACTGATATGGGGCTGTGTTTTGGATTTGTCCTGAACACAGTGTTGATAATTCAGAGATGACTTTGTTATTGCTGAACAATTACTTCTCACCCACCAGTGAGGGGGCTGGGGGTGCACAAGAAGTTGGGAAGGGGCACAGCTGGCGCAGCTGACCTCAACTGAATCAAGGGATATCCCATACCGTATGGCATCATTCTCAGCAATACAACCTGGGGGAAGAAGAAGGGAGAATGGGTCATTCAGAGTGATGATGTTTGTCTTCCCAAGTCACTGTTAATGCACAACGGAGCCCTGTAGTTTACATCGATTGGATATGGTCCATCTATCTTCATCTGGTTTAGCAACAGTGTGCATGTGTATATATATTCATCACATACCTAATGCTATTGTGGTGTGTGTTTAGATGCTTGCCATGAAAATTTCATATAAACTGTGAATACCTCTTTGCTGCTAACATGTTGCTAGAAAGTTTTGTGTTTCATTTTTTGATAATGCCACTATCAAAAAATTACTCAAACTGCCCCAAAACTGCTAAGAAATGAGTGAACTGGGAAAATGAGGGGAACCAAGTGCGATATGGTGTTGTAGAAAGAGAAGGAGTCAAGGAAACACTGGCTTGTACAAGGGGCACCTGTTTTCACAGAAGAGAGGAGAGGGAGGAATAATTTCACACAAGAAGACAGAGAATTGACAGTTCTATCTGGATATGAAGAAAGAAGACAGAGAAACCTAAAGCATGCACAATTTCTATATGTGAAAATATGAATTTTAAAACAACTAAATAACTAATTTTGAATAACAAAAGAAAATGTTTTTTTTTTGTTCCAAACAAGTTACTTTTTTTTCTACATAACTGATTTTGAATAACTAAAAAAAAAAGTTGTTTGGTTTTTTGTTGCTCCAAAGTGTCTGAAACATCTGATTTCTGGTTTATCTTGTTCTGAAGGGAATTTTCTTGAAAATCAGATATCTCTATAACCTTTCAACTGTGAAAAGAAGCATTTCACATTAAATGGAAAAATATGCTATTAAAAAACATTTTCCATTAAAACTTTTAATCTAACGTATTTGGATTTCTTATCTTCAAAACTAGAAGCCAAAGTAAAAGGAGGAATTGGAGACTATGACAGAAAATAAGTGAAGGAAGAAATTTTGAAAGATAGGTGAAATTTTGCACAGTAAGACAACACTATTAAACATTGCAGTGCTACTTGACTGTAGATTAAGTATGAGCTTGCTTTTGTGACTATAAATATACTGCCTGTGGCACAAAATGATTGCTCATTATACTCCCAGAGAGACAACAATAAAAATACAATATTTTTTTCATACTGGAGAAACAATAGGCAATGAAGTCAAGACCAAATGGTTCCTCAAAGAGCAGTTGCAGAGCAACCACCCACTTTCATGCGATCAGGCTTTGGCTCATGGTGCTACATGTCAACAACTGAATTTAAAATAATGCTGAAATGCTGAGAAGGACACAAGGGAAAAAGGACACGGGTATGGCAATAGGCCAAAGTGGAAGGAGAAGGGTCTGAATAGCAGAGCTGAAAGTGACAAAGCCTGGCTACAGGACCTGCTCTAAAATATACTTCTGGTGAGTTGCATGTACAGATTTATAATAAGGTACTTAATGGACACAAGTGTCAGCTTCTGTTGCATTTTGCTTGCCCCATGGTGTCTGGTTCCTTTGGGATCTAGTGAAAAACTTTTCTTTCTTTTGCAGTCCATAAGGTTCATAGTGATTTGTGTCATCATCATCATGGCTAGGCTTCGCGAACGAAGATTTGGGAAGGGCTCTACCCACGCTTGCTGCAAGCGCGCTGATGGCTAAAGAGGCCGATGCGAGATAGGCAAGTACGGTTGCAAAAGGCACAGCAGAAAGTCTCCATAGGCGGTGTTNTCGCTGCAGGGCTTTTTGCAAGTGTGGGTGAGTCCTTCGAGCCTGCGCAGTGGATTTTTTAGGTGAGGCGCAGCGTGCGCGGAACTGGCCCCACCCTTTAGTCCTAAGGTTCATCTGCCAGGGCCTAGCAAGCTTGGACGGTGGCAGCGAAGTCCTCAGGATGTAGGTTTAGTTAGAGTCTCCGTCTCTTAGATGGATGGCCTTAGAGGGCTAAGCGAGCGCCATCTGCCCGGATTTGGAGTTAGAGTTGTCTTTCTCCTAGGATGGTTGCCGGGAGGCTGGTGAGCCCATCCTGCCCGTGGACAAACTTTGTCAGACCCTTCAGCTGAGACCTGACTAGCATGGGAGACCCTACCGGAGGCACAACCACCACCATCATAGCTCACAGCCTCATAAGGGCACGCAAGCTTCTCCCCCACGACAAGGGGGTGTCTGTGGAGAAGAATGATTTGTGTAATGTTTTAATTTTGCTTATGGTTGTTTAAGCATCTACATAAAGCATCACGTACTTTCAGTTCAAAATCTGTGAGTAAAGAGTAGAGGAGGGAAAGGAAGTCCAGGGTACAGACTGTATGTAGAAAAGCACTTATAAAGTTAGGGAAAGTTTCTAACCCCATCTGAAAATCACTGGATTCCTGGGGCAGTACTCTTTTTCTACATTGACTTGACAGGTGGCTTGATGACTTTGGCAATCTTTTGCCTTTAAGGAGAATATGAAATCAAGATGGCTAGATACACTCCAGCTCTCTCAGTAGTCCTAATCAGCCTGGTTGCTATATTTAAATGTCAGCCTATGGAGCTGTCCCTCTGAACATGTAACACACGCATCCTGAGCTTTGCTATGGTTTCTCCAACACCATGTAGTGAGCTAGGCCTAGACATTTCTTGTCTGACAGATTTCTGTGAAGAGATTACTAAGTCAGTCAGGGAGCTGCAAGATATTAAAACTAGGATGATAATTTTGAGTCACTGAAAGTACTTCTGGAGCACTGTTAAGACAGTGGAAACATCATGGATTTTCAGTAGTAATTCAGTAGTAATTACCTTATTAACATTTAACTAAGAGAATTCTGAAGATCTGAAGAAAGACTTATTTAGTACAAAATATTTTCATAACTGTAGAGTATGGAATCAACTAGTACCAGTGTAGTTTTTTAAGTGGCAGAGGCTTCTTCAGAAGTTTCACCTTAGTTGAAAATTGAATCAAAGTAGAACCTTTACCCTGAAGTGAGAGATACTCTCTTAAAGTAGGATTAAAATCTCCATTTGACTCTTGTTGCCTGCCATTTAATTGACACAAAATTTTAAACTTCAATAATGATTTTGAATAGGAAAGTAGAAATGCTGTAAAGAAATTATTTTCAAAGTCCCTAAATCTGAATATCTACATACCGTGCTGTAAGGAGTTAAAGAGCACAGTTGCCTGTCTCAAACACGATTAAGGCCTCAGAAGGACATTGCTGTGAGAAAAGCACAGAAGGGAATGACAGGAAGGCACTAACTTGCAGGCGAGATCTGGTCAGCATATCCTGTGTAATGCATCTGCACAAAAATTCCCACTCCAGAGAACTGTGTAAAGAAGCAACTGCTCATATGCTTATCTCCAGCCAAAAAAAGATGCAAGTTATGGGACACGATGCCATCTGTGACCACCAACAACCACTGAAGCTTCCTAGAATGTGCCTCCATGGATAACTGGAACTTGGACTGTAAGAGAAACCACCACAGCAGGAACTTGAGATAAGATAAAGGTGGTACTATTGTCTGAGTATTATCTCAGAGTCAGGGGAAGGTTAACAAATTTTGGAGAGCAGAATGTATCACTGATAATGGACACAAATAATGCAGAATTTATGGGTCATAAGAAAAGCCAACTCAGAAACTGTGCTGAAATAAGTTCAGATGGAGTAAAAGGTAATTCTGGTAGGGGGAGATTATGCTTGTGGGCTCATGGCCACTGACTCAGAAACCCACTGACTCAAAAGAAGAGGAAGACTGAGCATGCAGATTAATTAACATTAGAAGCAATGCAATAATTTAACCAACAGAATAAGAGAACAGTGTAACCAATTCCTTTTTTTGCTAAGATGTGTAAATAATGGAAAGTTTTGCACAACCTCAGGACCTCAACAACAAGAGAAGTCCAGGGTGAAGAAGGACCAATGGGATCTCCTGTTTGATCTCTCTCCCCCTTTCCTCTCTTTTCCATTTCTTTCTATGTCTCTACTTCACATTCACTGTTAAATAAAATCCATATTATTGAATTTGTTATATCGTCTTGTTTGCACCTTAATTTGGACAGAGGCATCTCTCACTAATTTTATCATAACACGTACTTGGAAAATCAGATTAAATATCCCATGCAACTTAACACTCTTCAAAATCTGACACAATTTCCAACACAGACCTGAAATTATGTGAATATCTTTTAAACTCTGAACATCAATAATTCCCAAAGTAAATATGTGACTGATAAGACCTTATGTTTGCACCCAAGATTTCAAGTGTATTTTCACCTCACAAAATCTGGGTAAAAATCTTACAATTATTACAACAACTTTCAAAATTATCTGCAGTTTTAAAATGTATCATAATTTAACTAAAATGTAATATTTTTCTTTAGGCAATTTAGGCAATCATTGCCCTTTTTAGCTCAAGACCTTACTCTGCTTTCTAAAAAGATGTACCTTCTCTCCATTTTGTTTTGTGTTATGTTGTATTTTACTTTTGCAGTTAAGAAAAACAGTGGGATAAGAATGTTTTCTGAGCAAGAAATTATTATTTCATTGTCATTCACACTGTCTCAACCTAACAACTACTGCTATTGACTTATTTATTAGGAGTAATTCTTTGGAGTGATAAGAATGTTGCATTCAGCACTAATGACTGGGTATAATCCATGCCCATGCAGCTTTGCTGAAATCAGTAGACTTTCAGGGTTGCTGAGATGAAGCTCAGGATCCAGGTAATTTTATTCTCTCTGTCAGACGTGGAGAAACAGTGACTGTCAATACTTTGACATAGATGTTATTAAAAATCTGGTTTTTCGTATCTGTTTTACAAACACTAAGAAATGATGTTTTATCCTATCACTGGTGTTAAAGAAAGGTTTAACAAAGGAAAACCTACTAAAAAATTCTAACTAATTTCCTATTTGTGCTCAAAACCAGCAAAAAAGTTCAAGAGGAAACATGCAGAAACTGATGCACATGAACTTCCACCTGGACATGAGGAAGAACTCGTGTGGGTGACCATGCACTGGAACAGATTGCTCAGAGGTTGTGGAATCTCCCTCACTGAAGACAATTCAAGAATCTTCTGGAAGGAATCCTGTGCAATCTTAGAATCATAGAATGACCTGGTTGGGAGGGACCTTAAAGACCATCTAACCCATCTGCCAAGGACAGGAACATTTTCCACTAGAGCAAGTTTCTCAGAGCTCCATCAAATCTGGCCTTGAACACTTCTCTGGGCAACCTGTTACGGTGCCTCACCACCATCACAGGGAAGATTTTTTTCCTGATATCTAATCTAACTACTCTCGGTTTGAAGCTATTCCACCTTGTCATATCTCTTCAATCCCTTGTAAATAGTCTCCATCTTTCTTGTAGGCTCACTTCAGGTACTGGAAGGCTGCAATTAGGTCACCCCAAAGCCAATTTAGAGAGAAGGATATTGTGGGAGACCATGTCAAAGGCTTTACAGAAGTCCAGATAAATGAGAACTGTAACCCTTGCCTTGTCCACTAATGTGGTCACTTCATCATAAAAGGCCACTAGGTTCATTAGGCAAGACTTGCCCTTGGTGAAGCCATGTTGTCTGTCTTGAATCATCTCCCTGTCCTCCATGTGCCTTCACATAGCTTCTAGGAGGACCTGATTATCCTGCTTGAGCAGGGAGGTGAGACCAGATTACCCACTGTGGTCCCTTCCAACCCGACGCATTCTGCAATTCTGTAAGTCTGTAATTCATCTAACCTGCAGTACATTTTCAATATGAAGATAAGACTATGCAGTGTAACTTAAGAATTTAAGGTTAAATACCTGGAACAATAAAACTAGCCATTTGTTTCTTCCCCAAGGGAGCATCCACTGTGCACCTTTGCTCGCTATCCCCACAGCAGCGTCTCTGCTCTGGCTAAGGCTGGGGCCAAGGCTATGCACCCATCTGGGCCCAGTCTCCCACCTCATTGGCACAACTGCTCAGCCCATGGATGGGGCATGGTGGAGGCCAGGCTGAGGCTGACCCTCCCCTGTTTTGGCTCACCTCACTGAGGCCTGCAGGATGGGGCCTGACTGGGGAGGGAGAACTGGCACCACTGTTGCTCTCTGTCCTCTTCAACATGAAATTACTTTACCTGCATAAACTAACTTGTGTGACCATATCAGGGACCACGTGTTTTTTCAAGTTTTTTCAACAAGATTGCCAACCATCGAGTTACAGTCATCAGAAAATTTTGGGAATTAATTTGGGTAGTACCTGCTAAAAAGTGTCAACAATGACGTGGTTTATTCCCTTTCTAAGGGATTTTTGTTTTCTTTCCAGATAGACAAAGCCCCAGTAAGCCAAACTGCATTCAACCATGTGGCACAGAGCATCATTATCAATGTTATTGGAACATATGTTAGAAAACTTATTTTGGATAAGAACTATGATCAGAAAAGAAGATGAAGAAACGTCAGGAGACCATTTCACTGTATTTGGTCTTGGAATCATTTTACCTGATTTAGTGCAACTGGGACAAATTCAGTTACTGGGCATCTCTAAAGGCATTACACATGCTTATATTGGGTCTGAATTTGGTCTAATTGACACTAGGCACTTTCTTGGTGATATCAATAGATAGCACTTCTGGGAATCTAATTACAGGAGCAGAATGTCAGAACTCTCCAAACGGAAACAGCGTCTTTCAGGGGAATAATATTAATAACCCAAAGTCTCCTGTTTATCTGTATTATTTATCTATGAAGAAGGAACAGCCTTAGGTATAAGGTTGTGTTTATGACTCATGCAAAATATTTCAAAATTGGCCTGATCCAAAAAAAGGTCAGGGTATCACTGGATAAACTAATCTCACATTGTCAACATCTTTGATTTTTGCAAGAGGCAATTCTTCAGAGGATTTGAATCTTCCCCAGAATGGGCCTGTTTTCTCAGGGGTTAGAAAAAGAGGACTAGGAATCTAACTCAAAAACAAATTTCTAGATTCACTGTAGGATTTATACTGTGGTGCTCTGAATCCCCTTTTTTTTTTGCTCCAGGAGATACTGAAAATGCCACTGGATATGATCCTGGAAAACTGGCTCTGTCTGATCCTTCTTCAGAAGAGAGATTGGACTAGGTGATCTTCAGATGCGCCTTCCAACCTCAGCTATTCTGTGACTCTGTGATACAAGACATTTATCATGCAGTGAACTTCATCCCAGAGACAACAAAAGAACAGTAGCTCCCTATAACAGCATTAACTGGTGGAAGGATTTTCTATTGTTTCATTGATGGGGGGAAATTTGGGAAAAAAACCCAGCAGTTAAATTTAGTTAGCATTTCAGTACTTATTAAGCTTTCTGGATTCATGATAGTTAAGTCCTTCTACATTAAGGAGAACCATGAGAAGGGGTGCTGATACTATTTTAGTGCATGCGAGCTCTGTTCTGAATAGACAGAACTTCTAGGATGTGGTCAGCCTTCTGTCTGCTAAGGTAGCAGCTCCAGCGTTAGTCAGAGATGACAAATATCTGTCTCTTAGGACAGGCCAAAGATGAAACTGGACATTTACAAAAACATCTGGGATTAAAAGATTACAGAATAATTTCTAGGTCCTGCTGTAACTAGCGACAAAATTCCCATAGAGTTCAGTGGATCTGGAATGTCCTCAGCCATTGTCAAGCCATTTGTAAAATAACTAGAAGATACAGACAGAGATACTGTACGGAATATAAGAGGTGGTGATGTCTTCTGAATGGAGAACACTGATGCATTGGGACAGGAGAAGCTTCGGGATGAAAAATAGCAACTTTATTAAAGAAAGATTTTCCCTTCTTTGTAAATGGCAGCTGGCATGTAAATTGACCAAATTACCTTAGAAATGGGAAAGTACTGGTTTCCTATTCCAGCCCTGTGGAAATTCAAAACTGCAATTTTCTTTTTGCTTTTTGAATATTATAAACAATGCAGTGCTAGATAATGATTTGTATCTTAGGATTTCTCCTCTCGTTTCGACTTTTCATTTGGGCCATTACAAAGTCCCCCTCTTTTGACATGAACAGATTGTTTCTTTCTCTGTTCCTGTCTTTTTTGGCCTCCATTAAAAATCTGTCTTCCTGCAAATAGAAACCTTTGTTTGTGCATCGCCTGTGCTCTCTGTATTTTGAATTGCTCATCCTTTATCTCTTATTTGTGCTATTGGAGACACAATCAACAAATCACAGTATTTCCAGTCATTTTTCTTGAAGAACTAATCTGGGGATACTTCTTTGAAAGGTTTGACAAGTGTCTCCAGATAAGTAGTACATCATCATGGCTAGGCTTC
>VWZG01009395.1:27704-93807 GCA_013396735.1 Grallaria varia | reverse complement strand
AATATAGTTAGGTCAAGTAGAAAAAAAATTGTAGATACAAAGGCATAATTTGAAGTTAACCTGGCCACTTCTGTTACGGATAAAAAAAAGTCTTTCTACAAATATGTCAGTAGGAAAAAGGGGGGGGGCAAGGAAAACCTTCATTCCTTGTTGGACATGGAGGGGAACATAGTTACCAAATATGAGGAAAAAGCTGAGGTACTTAACACCTTTTTTGCCTCAGTTTTCAAGAGTAAGACAGGTTGTCCTCAGGACAACTGGCCTCCAAAACTGGTACACAGGGCTGGGGAGCCAAATAGCCCCTCTGTAATCCAGCAGGAAACAACTAGAGTCCTGCTGANGGGGGGGGGGCAAGGAAAACCTTCATTCCTTGTTGGACATGGAGGGGAACATAGTTACCAAATATGAGGAAAAAGCTGAGGTACTTAACACCTTTTTTGCCTCAGTTTTCAAGAGTAAGACAGGTTGTCCTCAGGACAACTGGCCTCCAAAACTGGTACACAGGGCTGGGGAGCCAAATAGCCCCTCTGTAATCCAGCAGGAAACAACTAGAGTCCTGCTGAGCCACTTGGATCTTCACAAAGTCTATGGGGCCAGATGGGATCCACCCTAGGGTGTTGAGGGAGCTGGCAGAGGAGCTCACCAAGCCGCTCTCCATCATCTACCAACAGTCCTGGCGCACTGGGGAGGTCCCAGATGATTGGAAGCTGGCGAATGTCACACCAATCCACAGAAAGGGCTGCCAGGCCCAGAGAGTGGTGGTGAAGGTGCTGCATCCAGCTGGTGGCCGGTCACCAGTGGCGTCCCACAGGGCTGAGCGTTAGGCCCAGTTCTGTTTAATGTCTTCATTGACAATTTAGATGAGAGGATTAAGTCCATCATTATCAAATTTGCAGATGACACCAAACTGGGAGGGAGTGTTGATCTGGAGAGATAGGCTGATTGCAATGGGGTGAGATGGGGTTGTTCAGCCTGGAGAAGAGGAGGCTCAGGGGAGACCTTGGTGCTCTGTACCTGAAAGGAGGGTGTAGCCAGGCAAGGGTTAGTCTCTTCTCCCAGGCAACCAGCAGTAGGACAAGAGGGCAGCCTTAAGCTGTGCCAGGGGAGGTTTAGGTTAGGTATTAGGAAGAAATTTTTTATGGGGAGAGTAATCAGGAATTGGAATAGGCTGCCCAGGGAGGTGGTTAATTCATTGTCCCTGGATGTGGCACTTAGTGCCATATTCTAGGAAGCATGATGGTTGGATCAAAGGGGGGACTTGAGGATCTTAGAGGTCTTTTCCAACCTGGTTAATTCTATGATTCTAAGGCATTAAGTACCTCAGCCTTTTGCTCATACTTGGTGACAACATTCCCCCCAACACTGCCCAATAAGGAATGGAGATTTTCCTTGGCCCTCCTTTTGTTCTTGATATGTTTGTAAAAACACTTTTTATTATCTTTCACAGCAGTGATGAGATTAAGTTCTCGTTTTGGGTTTTCTGATTTTATCTCTACATGACCTAAGAATATCCTTGTACTCTTCCTGAGTTGCCTGCCCCTCCTTCCAAAGGTCATAAACCCTCTTTTTCCCCTGAGTTCCTGTGAAAGCTCCCTGCTCAGCCAGGCCAGTCTTCTTCCCCAGTGGCTTGTCTTTCAGCACATAGGGACAGCCTGCTTTTGCACCCACAAGATTTCCTTCTTAAAGTGTTTCCAGCCTTCCAGAATTCCTTTGTTATTGAAGACTGTTTCTCAGGGGACTCTCCAAGCCAGTGTACTGAACAGGCAAGACTCCATCCTCTGGATTTCCAAGGTAGAGGTTTTGTTGACCCCCTTCCTTACTTCACCAAGAATCAAAAACTCATTTTGTGGTCATTGTGCCTGAGATGGTCTCCAACCACCACATCTCCCACCAGCCGTTCTCTGTTCATAAACAGAGGGTCTAGTGGGGCATGACCACTGGTAGGCTCACTCACCAGATGTGTCAGGAAGTTCTCTTCCACACATTCCAGGAACCTCCTAGACTGCCTCCTCTCTGTTGTGTTGAGTTTCCACCAGACATCTGGTAAGTTAAAGTTTCTCACAAGGCTGATGATTGTGAAACATCAGCCAGTTGCTCAAAGTATACTTAATCTGCCTCTTCATCCTGGCTGGATGATCCATAACAGAATCCTACCAGGATATCTGCTTTTCTAGCCTTTCCCTATTGCGAGGGAAAACCTAGGGACACCACGTGCTGACCAATATGATCAAGGTAAATGCCGTTTATTGTTGTGAAAACACCCCTTAAATAACCCAGATAGCACACACACTGCAAACCACCCTGTGACTGGTTAACACGAATAACACACAACTCTATTGGTGTAAAATAAAGTCCCTGGGACTTCTCTCTGTGCCGTTGTTTTTCAGTTCTTCTGCCGCAGTTTCTGTAAGTTTACATTCTTGTCCCTGTTGATCTCCACAGAGGCTTCTTACAAGCAGCTTCTCACGGCAGTCTTAGAGGCCTTGCAGCATAACTGCATCCAAAATCGCAGGGTCGCTCACATGTCCATTCTCTGCAAGAAATTTCCCAACATTTCCCCTGATCCTTCCCCACAGACACTCAACCTTATCATCACTATCCTTGAGCTCTATACTCTCAAAACACTCCATGATGTACAGAGTCTCCCCACTGCCTCTCCTTCCTCGCCTGCTCCTTCTGAAAAGCATATAACCACCCATTGCAGCACTCCAGCAATATGAGTCATCCCACCACATTTCTGTGATGGCAACTACATCATTGCTTTCATGATGCCTGATGGCTCCTCCTGTTTGTCACCCCTGCTGTGTGCATTGCTGTACATGCACTTCAGCTGGGCTACAGATTTCATCCTCAACACTGGCATGCTGCTCCCAGGCTCATCTCCAGTGGGCCTGGTCTAATCTCCTCTCCCCTTCTAATTTAAGGCCTCTCAATCACCAGGGTGATGGGCATCTCATTTCTAAGTAATTAATATCCATATTACCTAATAACCAAAAGGAATGAAGCGATTTTTTTTTCTTTCAGGGCATCCTAACTGCAACATCAGCAACCAGAAATTCAGATTATTCTTCCTGGATTTTGCTCCTGCTTTATTCATGATACTGATTTGGCAAGCTGGGATGGAGTAAAACAACATCATGAGCATTTTTCTTTCTTATAATTTTTCCTTCTTATAATCTCGTAATTACATTATTGCTTGTTCCCTTATTTCAAGAATGGAATGGTGATCACATTGTTCAATTTATGAATATAATTTCTCAAGCAGGCAACAAATTGGATTGTTGGTGTTGCTTGCACCACCCTTGATCATTAGATGCCAAATTTGGATGCTCAGCAAACACAGTCTCTGAATATCTTGGTAACAACCCAGTTTGGCACTTACTCCCCAATACACCAAATTATTGACAACAACCTTTAAAGCACATTGATATGGTGAGGCCCCGTGGTGCATTATGATGCTCCAGGACACAAATTCAATCTGTGTGAGGAAGACAAGCAATTGTAATTACACTTTGTGTTCCAATCACACCCAAGCACAGTTTCATTGTAAATGGCACAGAATACAAGCGTGTATTGATTCTGGAAACCTTGTGGACCTGAAATAATGAATCAGCAATTACAAACAAAGGGGTTTTTAATGGACTCTGGCATCTTACATGGGATGTTAATAACATCAATTGTCAAAGATACTGGAGTCTCACCGGTCCTAATTCTACATGCTGCTGTCTCCAGAGTAGGCTTAGTACTAATGATAATTGGGACATAACATAATTATGTAACATAACTGGCTGTATAGATCGTAACCTCTTTTGGACACTGATTAACAAAATTGAATTCTATTTCTAATCCACATTTTTCTAATTCACTCTACAAACATGACAGTGATTCTGGGTGAAGCTGGTGGTCAACTTTTTAACCCCTGGAAGGTTCTAGCTTTGAGACACTAATTCCACAAAGAGTCTACCGCCACAGTGGAAAGGCACTTGTACTACAGCAACATGTCCACCAAGGGGACCTCCTGCCCAGGGGCTGGCCAGTTGGCCAGCCATAGCAATCCTGTGACTGCCAGACCCCAGAGCATGGCCACGGTGCTCCTCTGTGACATCAGCTCTTGTCTAAGCTGCAGGGCTGTGCTTTTCTGTAGTCTATCTTGTATCAAAGCACTGTGTTCATCACTGTTACCCAAAGCAGTATGGTATACTCGTGCCTCAACCAGCAAACCCTCTCAGGAACTGCAACAGCACTGGGCCTGACATGGACATGAGTCTCCTCCGCCTCACACATTAGGAGGCAAGAGAGACGCACTGGGCAGGTGTAGTCTCACTCCTAGTGACCTCTCAGTGGTCATAGGCCACGGGGTGGAGCAATGGGAGCAGCCCTAAAAGCGACCTGATTGTAAGGGGGAAAAGACTGAACAGAAGGAGATCTCTGCACAAACGCTCACAACGAAAAAGCCAGCCAGCCTGGGAACTAGAAGCAGCCTCAGGACAGCAGCTGGATACTGAGAAAGGAGAGACATCCTGAGATACCATCAATGCAAGGTGCAAAGCCAAGGAACTGTAACAGCAGTATATCTATTGGAAAGGTGAAAAGACAAGTCTGGATGAGGAGGAAGCCATCCTGAGAAAGGAAGAGGTGATAACTGCCATTGGCCTTTCTGAGAGAAGAGAAAGTCTGGAAATACAAAAGTTGGTCTGAGACAATAGAAAATACCACCATCTATTGACTGTGCCAGTCTAATTGGCGGCCCCAACTGATGGTGTCCTATGCCTTGTTATGTCTCTGTGGCATAAAAAGGACTTACTTTTTACCCCGAAATGGAGCCTCTTCGACGCATTCCAGTGTGCATGAACCTCTGTTCCCCAGGATATTTCCTTGGCAGAGCGGACCCTCGCCGGGGATACCAGGCTGACTCCAGGCTCTGTGATGCGGATCATTGTTCAAGTGAGACTTTGTCCATTGTCAGTTGGCCCCACTTCTGAGATGGGTTTGATGAGCACTTGGTACCAGTAACATTTTATGTGGTGTGTGTATATAAATATACACACACACACACACACACACACATACGTATACACATATACACACACAGAGGCACACACACGTACATGCACACACACATATATATAGGCATGCACAGAATCATAGAATCATTTATGCTGGAAAAGACCTTTGAATTCATTACCTGTTTTTAGTCTGTGCTGCCATCCAATGACCCTAGGAGCTGAACAGTGAAGAGGAGGATTGCTGCCTTTCTGAGCACCGTGTCTGATTTTGCCATACCTCCAAAGTTAATCATGACCTCTTCACTCCAAAAAAGAAAGATTTAGTTTAGAATCATAAAATCATAGAATCACTTAGGTTGGAGGAAATCCTTAGGATCATTGAATCCCAGTGTTAGCCCAGCACTTCATGTCCACCACTAAACCATGTCCCAAAGTACAACATCTACTTGCCTTTTAAATATCTCCAGGGTTGTTGATTCCACCACTTCCCTGAGCAGCTTGTTCCAATGTTTGACAATCCTTCCAGTGAAGAAATTTTTCCTAATATCCAATCTAAGCCTCCCCTGGCACAACTGGAGACCATTTCCTCTTATCATAAATACTAATTACTGATATCTATATTTGCTACTTTGCTAATGGTAATTTTATAGTGACTTGTGAAATATAAACTTGCTACTCATATTCATTACTGCTAATATTGATTTCTGCTGCTGTTCATTTGCATGTAATGGTTTTGGCTGGAATAGAGTTAATTTTCTTAATAGTAACTAGTAGGATTTTGATTTTTGCTGGAAACAGTGTTGATAATACAGAGATGTTTTAGTTACTGCTGAGCAGAGCTTATACAAAGTCCAGGCTTCTTCTGCTCCTCACCTCACCCCACCCCACCAGCGAGGAGGATGGGGAAGCACAACGATTTGCGAGGGGGCACAGCTGGGACAGCCGATTCCAACTGACCACAGAGGTGTTCCAGACCATACAGCATCATGCTCAGCATATAGAACTGGGGGAAGAAGGAAGGGAGGGACGTTCAGAGTCATGGTGTTTATCTTCCTAAGGCAGCATTATGTGTGAAGGAACCCAGCTTTCCTGGAGTTGGTTGAACATGTGCCGGCCAGACTGAACAAATTAATTCCTTGTTTTGCTTCACCTGCGTTCAGATTTTGCTTTACTTATTGAACTGCCTTTATCTCAACCCACAAGTTTTCTCACTTTTATTCTTCTGGTTCTCTCCCCTATCCCAGTTCAGGGGAGTGAGTGGCTGTGTGGTGCATAGTTGTCTGCTGGGGTTAGACCACAACAGCCTTATACTTGTAGTAATTTGTGTTAGAGATGTACCTGTTTTGCTAATCATAAGTATGCTTGCCTTGATAGTCATGACTTGTAGTAAAATGCAATAAAGTGATTTAGGAAATAAAGCCTCTGTGTCTTTGTGCATGATGGGGTCCTGCAAACCTGCAGTTTCAGCCATTGCCCACTGGCTGGGTAATCCTGAGTTGTGGCAGCTGAATGGAGAAGTTTCTGAGAGGCTGCGTCCAGTGGACACCAGCATAAACTAGAGGGCATGGATAAAGGGATAGGATGAAATAAACTCCTGTGCCACTGCTATATTGTTTTGACTTTTGGCAGGCTGTCAGTGAAGAGGAGGTAGAAGAAGAACAGTAAATTCCCATTCAGTGTGTGTAGAGATATGGAGGTGATGCTGGGATATAAGGGCTGGGAGATGCTGCTGGGCTGCAGATGTAGTGAGTTACCTCGCCTTGGTATTTCCTGTTGGATATCTTAGTCGTCCTTTCTCAACACAGTAGCTCCTTTGCTTTCCATGTGGCTGGAGAAATCCAAGGTTAAACAGGTTCAGGAGTGTGCAGCATTCATCTTCAGAGCTCGGGCTTTGCCTTCAGCTGTTGAGCACCTTAGTCCACCATAAAGGGCAAAGAGGATGCAGGAGGGCATGTCTCACTCAGTCCTGTGTAACAGCGAAGGGTTACACTGCATCTCCACAATTAACAAAGCAAATAATGCTTCCTTGGCCTTGACTTCTCCCATGGAATGCTGCTCTCTCCTCCCCCAGAAACAGCAGCAGCACAGGGAGAAGGCACTGTGAGCCCCAGCCCCAGTGTCCCTGCAGCAGCAGCCTCCAGCTGTGGCTGGGGAAACAGGAGGAGCTGATGTTGCAATGGCATCTGGATTTCAGCTCGGCTAGACAAGCACTGACATTTTTCCATCACATTTGACCCACTGATGCCTTCCGCTGGAGTTTTCATTCAGGAATGCTAGCTGTGGTCAGGCTGCATGTATTTACAGACACAAATAAACTGCTGCTGACTAAAATACACCACTCCCATGACTGTGCTTGGCACTACTCTTGCAAGAGTAAAGGCAGATCTGCTTACACAGTAATGCAAAGCCTTAGCATCACTTCCTTCTAATTTTTCATACGTAACCTCGTGGAGAAGCTAAATTTGGGGCAGGAGGGGGGAGAGTCTTTCTATTTAGGGGAAGGAGGGCACTTGCAGTCCTGTCCCCAAGCTTTTCTGCACTCTTTTCCACTCTCCCTGCCCAAACCACCCCTTAGCAATGAGTCACATCTTGACTCCACATGACTGCCTGCATTGCCCGGTGTCTCGGCACTAACCCAGTGTTGTGGGAAATGCCACAGCACAAAGGTAATCTGCAAGGGTGCAAGGGAAAGGGTGGCAGGGGGGCACTGCCTGTGCCTTTCCTTTCAGAGTGCAAAGGGGTGGATTTATTTTTAAACTGCTTTGTCTGTCACAAATTAACTGCAGCAGAACTGTATTCACAGTTTGCTGCTTTGGGTGGCAAAGCTGGTTTAAAGCATTCCTGCCCTTCCTTTCTCTCCACTGCTCTTCCTGCTCCTCCTTTCTGTGCCTGGGGCAGTATGGCTTGTGTGAGGCAGCCACATGAACCATGCTAAAACTTGCTCTGTCTACTTGGGATGACTATTTTTTGCCTGTTTCCTATTTTTAATTTTGTGACAGTGATGAAATATGCCATGGCAGCCTGGCACTAGGCAGTGGATTGGTCACAAAACCCCAATTTGCCCCATGGATGCTCCTTCCCAGCTGCCAGCTTACAGTCCCAGGTATTCAATACAAAATGCCTCAGTCTGCAAACTTTAGCCTGGACTTCAATATTCTGTAGAAAACATGGAGTTCTGAAAAGCTGCCCCTCTGCAGTACTGTTTTCAGGACACACCCCCCCTCCTCCACTACTGGGGCAGATTTAGTGGAAGCAAGTGGGAAGTCGGGGTACAGACTTCATTTGCTTGAGGTTTTGGGGTTTTTACCCCACTTGCTCTGTGGTGATGCTGCCAATGTGCCACTTGCTGCCCTCCTCAAATTCCCATGCCAAGATATTTCTAGTCTGGTCTGCTGCTTTTCTTCAGTGCTGCTGGTGGGAGGAGGGGGGACCACAAAGTTCTTGAAGGGGAGCTGTTTATACTGAACAAATAAGAGCTTCTGTTTATAGAGGCAAAAACATATTAAAAAAAAAATAAATCCGGAAGGATGGGCCCATGGCCCTTTTCCAATGAGAAGAGCAAGTCAAAACAATGAACACTGTTTGTTTTTGTTTTTCCCTGGCAAGCTTCCTTCAGCTGACTATTGCATGATCTGTTCAGGGTGAAGAGCCAAAAAAAAACAAAAAAGAAATTAAAGAAAGAAGGAAAAAAACCCCAGGCAGTAGCAATTGCTCCGGCTTCTCCCTCCTGTGGCGGCTGCAGCCCCACTGCCGTCTGTGTGGGTTTAAAGCTGCAGCTGCCAGCAGGATAACCCAAACCCCAGCTCCAGAGGAAAACACATGGGGCTGGGGGAATGGTTTGGGCAGGGAGAAAAAGCCCAAAAAAACAAAGCAAAATGTATGTTATGAACCAAAAACACTGTGTTTTATCAAGGTCCCTTTCCAACCAAAAGCTCAGGGCTCCCTTGCTTTTCCAGCTGGATTCCAAAGCAATAGTCCTCTGGTAAAAATCAAGAGGTCTGGATGAGCTGCTGTGTGCTCTCAGCTGCCCTCCCGCAGGCACCCGGGCCAGACACCTACTTGCACAGACAAAGGATTGGGTGTTTAATTTAGTTTCCTCAGCCTAAACTCCCATTTCCCTTGGGCTCCCACCAGTTTTCCACCTATTTAACACCACCAGCTCAGAGTAGGAGCTCCTTGAGGCACTCCCTGCCCTGGGTCAACACCAGAGTATTAAATCAACATAACTTCTGCAGCAGTTCCTGCGGCTCCAGCTCCTATTTTTATAGCCATGCTTTGAGTGATAAGGCTCTATTAATAAATCAATCAGGCAGCACCAGTCCAGCTTGCAGGAGCAAGCCTCAGTTTTGGTGGGGGGAGCTCAGCAAGGAAAAAATGAACTCTACTCACAGCATCATATATGCACAACAGT
Source organism: Grallaria varia (assembly GCA_013396735.1). Lineage (NCBI taxonomy): Eukaryota > Metazoa > Chordata > Aves > Passeriformes > Formicariidae > Grallaria > Grallaria varia. The sequence goes on along the minus strand of VWZG01009395.1, from coordinate 84,390 downwards.
TTTATTTTTTTTATATAAAAAAACCCCTAAAGACTGCAGAACATTTTTATCCTAGTTTCTTACACAAATGCTTCCAACACCTTCTTCTTTTTAAGCTAATTCTCCCCTAACAACTTGTGATGATGTGGGTTCCTGTGATTTTTGACCTAGTCACCCTTTCTAACGGGATATGTCTAAAGCTGCAATATGGCACTTGGTTGACTTAGTTGGCAGGTTTAATATATCCAGAAAGCTGGGGTATGGAGTTGCACATGGCTCAGAGTCCATCAGTACAGGCAGGGAGCCTGTGTTCATGCCCGTGCCTCCAGAATGAACCAGACCTTTCTCCTTACTGTGCAAATAACGGGCTTTGGTCATCGACCAGTCCTGTCGTAAGGGATTCTCGACCCTGAAGAGGATCCCATCTTCAAGTGGGGAAGCAGCACGTACAATCAAGCAATTGTCCACAGCAGTGCCAGCCGCTCAGACCCCATCAGTCAACTGTACCATTGTAAGACTTGTTGAGCTTGTTGAACGTGAACTCTACATTATGCGTGGAAATAGGCTTTCGGTAGAGAGGATTGGATGCCTTTGAAGAAATGAGCAGACAAAAAGAATAAAGGTGAGGAACAAAGTCCCTGTCATGGTGAAAATGTGCCAATTAGTTTGGAGATAGCACTGTGTTTCGCTTTGAGTGAATTGAGCACTCAGATCCCAAAGCAGTGTTGTTTATGCAGAGTTGGTCCATCAGACCCACCTTCTGTCCTGCCCACAGGCAGAGGTGATGCCCTCAAATGCTGAGCAACCCCACTCAAAGCCTCCCAGAAAGGCCCCTCTGAGACCTGACCTAACTGGCTGCCACCGCAGTTGGGCAGTGGTCCCCTCTCCCCTACCCCCTTCAGCCTCCAGCTCTGCTGGGAAACAGAAGATGATGCCAAAGGTTGAGAATAATTTTGCAGAGCATTTGTAACTTGCCAAGGGGAAGGCAGTGTGATGTGCTGGACCCTGCCGTGTGCTGCGAGGCACTGCAGGCCATGGCCACCTGCCTCCCTGGTGCCTGCCACCCTTCTCCATCACTGTAGAGCTGTTTGCTGCCAGCACATCCCAACAACACCCCCATACACAAGAGGCACCCACCCCAGGCTCACCATTTCATATCTGGCCCGGGAGCGTTCGCTCTGGAATCGGTCAAACTCCCTTCTGTCATGAATGGTGACAAGCAGCTTCCAGAGCGCCAGCAAGATGATGCCAATCAGCACCACACTGCCAATCACTGCCAGCACGATCGTCACGGCGCTGGGGGCTGAGCTGCAGGCTGGTAACGAGGCAGAAAAGGTAATTAGCTCCGGTGTGAGTGTAGCCTGTATCAGGATACTGGGATATAGCAACCTGGACTGCAGCCACTGTGTAAGTGACCTCAGGGCAACACCAGCAGCTGTGACTAAATTTAAAAAAAGCAACAGTCCCCTCTGAAATCAAAGTGATTTTTTTATTCTTATTATTAAATTCCTAGCTAGAGGCAGGTCAAAGGGACAGCTCTCATGGATGTCACCAGAGCTGGGATGTCATGTAGCACTTCAGAGGAAAAGTAGGGCTGCGGTGCCACTGTCCAACAGTGACGCAGGGCTTTAATGCCAGGTGACCCACGTAGGACACAGAGCATTAAGGTGCCTCTGGCAAAAGCCAGCTCAGCTTCTGGCCCATGTAGAGACAGGTGATCACTAAGGACTTTAAATAAGTACATTAACTGTCAGCTAATCAACTGGTCTTTCATTTAAGCGCCAGCTGCAGCACAAATTAAATAAAACATGAGGAATCTCAGTCTTTTCCATATTGGCCTGTGTCTCAGAGGACCAGAGCAGATCACAAGAAGTTACTGCTGGATCTGCTGGATGCTTGCCAGCTTGTCCTACAACCCCATGTGGGTTTTTCTTTGAGCAACTGGATTGCATGTGATTAAAATAATGCTGGGAAGCACAGCTGTCTGTGCAGCCTGGGGAGAGGAGCAGGGACACACAGCCCTTACACTGCCTGGATTGGAGCTAGCTCTTTGGCAATGTAGAAATCCTTAGTTGGTACAGGGCTTTCCTAACATCCTGACTTAACCGGCAGCAGCAGCACCAGGTGTCTCTTCTGATGTTTTTCTTCCCAGGAGCTGTATCCCCAAATCAGGCATGCTTTCTGCTACTTAAACAAGCTTCGTTTAATTCAGCATCCTAATCTGGCAGAAGGATCTTCAGCCACTTGCTAGCAATACTGGTGGTTCAGGTGCATGTTTTACTTGGGAGTCCTTTCTTGACTAAATTGGGAGCATTTGGAGTTGGGTTTCAGCACTGTAAAACACTTCAGTTTAAGTCATCCTGGTTTATCTGCTCACACATGCAGCCAGTGAAACCAGCCTTGCTGCAACCCCCCAGGCTCCGCAGCAGTCCATCACCTCTCCTGAGGCAGCCTGTGCTGTTAAAAAGGAAACCCAAGGGGGGGCCAACCTGGCTCTTTGAGGACGGTGAGGTTGGATTTCCCACTGGGAAGCTCCAAGTAGGTGAACTTCATGACGCAGTTGTTCACTGGGTAGGCGCAGAGGATCGCGTTCGGGTCATCTGTTTCTGGAACGAGACGCAGAGTCACAGAATTTTATTTGGGGAGCAGGTCTGGAAAGCAGCACAGGTTGATCATGACTCAGGCAAATTGTAACTGAGCAGTGTCCAAATTTACTGATTGAAAAAGTGTGGCACTTGTCAACGTCACATGGTAAACAGACTCAATCTCTCTCTCTCTCTCTCTCACACACAAACACACACATACACACACACACTTCCTTCACACCAGTCTGCTTTGGCAATAAATGCTGTTTTCTTCTTAATTTGGTAACTTTCTTGAAGAGTGGAAGGTGAAGAGAAAGCAAGGGGCACAAACTCAGATGGGGCCAGCAGCAGCAGCAGCAGCAGCAGGCCATGGCCAGCTTGTGCTCCAGCTGCCCTGAGTGGCTCCAGCTCCAGAAATGGCTGAGAAGTTTGTTTTTAAAGAGTGATATAGAAGAGAAAAATGGGAAAGGGAGGAGGATGGGAGGGAGGGGGAAAGGAGGAGTCAGTTGTGTAGGTGGGGGACCCCGCTGCAAGAAATGAGACGACTTTACTCCCATGGCCATATGGGTGCTGTGTGTTTGCCTGTCTAACATACTGTAGCACCAGGCAGAGCCTGTTGCTCCTCTGGTCAGTGTAAGGTGCTCCTTGAGGAAGGCTGTGTCACAGAAGCAATTCAAGATTCAGCAAAGTCATCACCTGAAGTTTGCAGCTCTGTCTTCAGGGGTGATTTCAGCAGAGCCACTGCTTGCATAGCCACAGGTCACCGGGTGACCCCATTGCAGGGACAGTGACTGGAGAGAGATGGGGCAGCATCTCCAGCTCCTCTCTACCTGAGCACATCTCTGCAGGCTTGTCTGGGCTGAGAATGTCAAGGGAGAGAAATGGATTTGGGGATATAATGCTATTGGCTGGCAAAAACATGACCTTGCCTTAGGAAAATGCTTTCCACAGCTCTCCTCCTCACTTGTATCCATACCTGTCTGTCATGCTGAAAAATGATCGTGTTAATGACCACTGCTACTCCAGCCCCTTAGCTCTCTCCTGTCTGTTTGTTTTTCCTTTCAATGCCTTTGACCTGTATCCAGTTGAAAGATTAATACCCTTCATTTCAACAGCTGAGCCCAGATGCAGCTGCCCCTCTGGTGAGTCCTGACGAGTTCCTGGTGTGGACAAACCTCAGCTGTTCCCACCCTGGGACAGGAAAACCTGCGCTACCTACAAAGGCAGGGATGGAGAGGTGCTGATTGCTACAAAGTGGAGTACCAATTGGATTAATATAGATAAAACTTCCATGTTTCTTGACTAATGCCCTTCTGAGTTGAGCAAACCTTAGTTCTTGCAGGCCTAGCTGCTTTCACTCCCATCCTTGCACCATTATTCTGCTAAAAGATACAGTGATTAAAGTCTCAGTACTAATGATCTTTGTTGGTCTTCATTAGGTTTCAGAGATCACATGTCCACAGAGAGAGGTGTAAGGGTCCTACTGAGTTTTCAGGTCCACTGATGTGTACTGTTTCCATGTTCAGCTCATACTCCTCTCATGTTGAAACCTCCACTCCAAAACCATCAGGAATTCAAATGTAATAGTGTACTGCAGAAGCAAAGAAGATCCTGCAGAGTCCAAGGCAAGTCATACAAGCCTCCCACAAGGCAGCATTCTGGCTCAGGAGTCCAATGACCAGTGCCTCTGCTCTGCAAAACTTTGAAGCTGGCAGCTTCTTACATAGAGTCAAAAGGCACTTGGGATGTTCCAGGGTGTGTTCACTGCAACTTGATATTTTCAGAAGGTCCCATCCTCCTCTACCAGGATACCACAGACCTATGTATTCTGTGACAAGTATCATCCTTCAGCCTCTCAGCAGGGACTTTTAATACGTGCTAAATAATACAAGAGTACTTGAAAACCTGGATTTGGCAATGTCTGCCTGTGAAGATGTCCACAGTACCCAAGAGCTTTCCTTAGGAATATTTTGCTTTACCACTTTCTCTAGCAGCCCAGATCTCCAAGCCACAGCACCATATGCAATCCAACTGCAACAGTTCAACAAACGCATAAGCATAATTCCCCACAATGTCTTAAAAGAGAAATTGGCTGTGTTTTTCTCTGAAAGCCATGTAGGGGGTTGGCAAACCACAGCCCAGCCTCACCTTGCAGGGTGCAGTCAGCACAAAAGCTGGCTTTGGCATGGTACAATAACCAGGCAGGAGGGATGATCTTTAACCCCAAGTATTTGCTGGCTCCTAAGGAATTCAGGCCAGCCAGGCATTAGAAAGGAGGTCTGTGTGGTTTGGACTTCCAAACCTCTCACAGTTTGCTGGTGTAGGAGCAATCCTTGCTGAACTGCGGGGAGAATTGAGAGAACCAGAGCAAGTGTCCCAGATGGAAAGGTAGGAAACCTCACTGGTCATAAGTTCAAAGCCAGATGCTGGATGTGAGAGGGAAAGGGATAAAATATCGCCTGCAGGCAACTCAGGGGGAAAGGAGCAAAAGGGCAAGCAAGGCAGGACACTCCTACCTCTATAAACTATGGGAAGAGGAGGAAATATCAGATGCAGGCAGTAATTTACCCCTGATTGATCTACAACCCTCCCTCCAAGGGGTATTGCTAAGGCCAAGATCAGGATTGTGATTAATACTGTCGCAAGTTTCCATCCACTTTAGTCCCCTAAATAGCAACCAGGGACTCCCAGAATGGATCTTGAAAAGAAGGGCGAGAAAGCAAACTGCTGAGAGATGCTCATGTGGGGTGACCTCTAGAAGAGGACACAAATGGCAAGAGAGGAGCTTGCCAAGGCAACTTGTAGCAGTCAGTTCCCCCAAAGCAGAATTCATTGTTTCCAAAACAGCTTTGCTGTCTCTTACAAGCTCACTTCTTCCAAGATGAATTCTCAGAAGATTAGAGAATGCCTTTTTTTGGGTGATACTTTGTCCTTTTGCACTCCCTTACAGCTCATCTCCCCTTCTGTCTCATCTGAGTTCATCCCATCCTCTTTGCTCCTTGCACTGGCAGAAGTGGTTAGATGTGGTAAGATGTTATTTAAAAACAAAAAGGCTTTTACTTCATGACAAATTATATCCCAGAGAGAGCACCACACATACCACATATACATATATACATACCACCGACACATATACATTTCTAAATACCAAGTGCTCCCTGAGGCTTTCTTTACAGATACATCTTGGTCTGGTTAGGAGGAATTCAATGCTACAGTCCCTGGCTCCCACGACCTGCAGTCCTGCTGCTGCCAGCTTACCAAGAACATCCACAGTGGTGATGATCTCATCCTTGCAGTGCTTTTGGCAAGTTTGGTTATCAGCCAGTCTTCCTGAGTTAAACAGCTTGCATTCAATGCAGTCCCTGCAGGAACACAGAGGGGAAGATTACGTACCCATGAAAGACCACATGAATACACAGATTCACCCCTTGGAAAGGGACTCCCTGGATGCTGATCTGGAGGCTGCACATCTGCACCACAAGGAAAGAGCAGCTTCAAGGCCAAGCATCTCCATCTCAAGGATGGATTTATTCTTGGGGTGGATTCAATGAAGGTGTAAAACAAATGGTAGGTTTGGGGTCTGATTGTCCTTTGGATGTCAGGAACTGCACATCAGCTACTGCAAAATCCATCCTGCCTGAGACCAAAGTAGGCAGCACTGCTGCTCTGCACTAGTCTGAGGCTGATGCCCAGGGCACCTCTGTTGCTGTGAGGCCCCATCCTCCCCTCCTCTGCAGCTCACAGCTCTCTGAGCTCAGATATTTGCAGCTCAGAGTGATCACCCCTGTTTAACAAAGCAGGAGTAACTCCTTAGCTGAAAAGTGTCCCAGAAACCAAAGAACTGTCCTTCCCACCAGTCAAAAAAGTCCCTCCTGAAATGCCCATGAGTACATGTTGGAGCACGTGCAGGTTTTCAGACTAAGAAGCCAACAAGTACCTTTTAGTGCTACAGACACCTGGGCAGGTGGGACACTTCTCACACGTCTCTCCAAAAGCCCCTGGCTCGGTGCACTGACACTTCCCACAGACGCAGGCGCCCCTGCCGCTGCACATCTGGCCATCACTGGAAACACATCTGTCCATCTCAGTGGAGCAGTTGCAGTTGTCCCCGATGTAACCAGTGTGGCATTTGCACTCCCCACAGTGACACTCTCCGTGACCTGAAAGCAAGAGCAGGGGAAAGGCATCAGCAGCATTCAGGACCAGGGATGGGTGCTGTAGTTGTCCTTGGGCAGCAGGAACCAGCAGCCCAGCAGGAAGAGCTGCCAGAGAGCCCTTATTTGGCAGAGCAACAAACAGATGGTGATGGGAAACACCTACATATCAAATTAATACCTAGTCACTGCTCTTCCAGCTTCCCTCTACAGTCACTCAGTGCAAATGGACACCTCTCCCTTCCTACTTTTGTATGAATTAATCTCTCTTTCTCTGTCTACATCAAGAGATACGAAGTTGAGAATAAAGCAGTGCTTCCTTGCTGGTTTTGAAACCAGGGTTTAGCAGCAAAAAGCCTAGCAGGTAGCCCACTTCATAAAGTCTTTCTTACCCTTCCTTCCTTCTTAACAGTTGTATTTCAGAAGTTCTCACAAAAACCTTGGAAAAAAATAATCAACAAGCACCATCTCCCGCGTCCAAAGAGGACCTCTGTCCCAGACAGAGCCACAAAGGTTGCTGGGACCAGCTGAACCCTCTCAGGGAGTAGCTCAGGCAGCTCACAGCACAGATGGATGAAGAAATCAGCTGAGCGAGGACACAAACTAAAGCATCCCCTTGCAGCTATGGGGTTGAGCAACGGGTTGAGAAAGCCACCCAGTCCCAAGGCTTTCAGTGACAAAGTGGCTGGCTGCTGAGCAGCTGGTTTCAGAGAGGCTCACTGGAAAGGCTGCTGGAAAGGTTGATCCCTAGGAGAAGGGATGCCTTTGAAGGCACAGTTTACAGAGCTGAAGGGTCTGTATACGAGGCTCATCAGCAACCTAATTACAGCTCAGCTTCCCCACTGAAAACAGCCTCAAGCACTCCAGACATGATAAATTATACACACGCTTCTTTCACCGACACAAACCCTCTGATGTCCCTGCCTCTCTCATCGTGCCAGGATTACCAGAGAGGCTGTGGATTGTCAAGCTATATCCCTTGCCAAAAGTCACAGGAGCACCTTCTGTTTTACTAGGCATCTCATATGTCCCAGAACATCAAAAGTTGCCCTCCTACAGCCTGTTTTGCACTCCTACCATTTGCTTTGGATCCAGCCTGAAAATTCAAACATTACTAGACAGAGGAGATTATGTTTACAAGCTCTCTAGAGGTGACCTCCTTCCCTGCCTACATCTGATGAAGATTAAAATCCTCTGCTCTGTTTGACTTCATGGCAATAGCCTTGCCCTTTCCCCAGACACAGATGTACAGGCAGGTCTGGTTGTCCCCCTCCCTACAAAGCTTTGGGTTTGAGCCCATGGCACAGCTACGTCCACAACTGCTGCTGTTCGGGGTACAGCTGCAGAACTGAGACCTCTGCAACCTCCACTTCTCAAACCAGCCAAACAGGGTGTCTGGCTTTCATTCACAATTAATTCAGGTGATTGGGCTCTCACACACAGCAGGTCTGGTGCCTCCACGGTGATGCACATGTCCAAATTGGCTATAAATCATGGTTTTCTTAAGTGGGCACTATTTCAAGGAATCCAAAGCAGCTGACAGTGGGAATTCATGAATATGGCATATAGTAAATGTGGTCAGACTTGAATTTGAGCTATGAGGGACAAGAGAAGCAAGCCAAGGGCATTCATATCACCCCATGGTCCTGACCTGGGTGGGAGCTACCCTCCTGCTCTTGGACAGAGGGGCAGACTCCCTGTATTGTCAACCTTAGCTCAGTTCTCCTAGGACACCACACAGCCCAGCACAAGATGTGAGTCCCTTGGAAATCCATCTCTGGACCATAAAATCATTCATTTTTAAAGGTATCAGTACCAGGCCATAGGAGGCTAGAAAGAACGCACACCCCTTCCAGCCCCTGACAGGCTGGAAATGGATCCTGGAGTGACTGATGGATGGGAAACGGGCATTTCGAAATAATGCATCTTACTAAACCACAGTGACTGGAAAATTTGAAAAAGAGCATCTTAAAGGAAGCGGTTTCATTTTTTGAAGGGGATGAAGAAAACACTGTTCTGATGAGGGTGACTAAGTGTGGGGTGTGAGCTTAAAATTTAAAAACATGTTGACATGTGTTTCCTGCCTTGGCCACTCTGGCTCAATATGGAAGAAGTCACTGGCAGAAGCTCATCATGGCAAGCATGCCAAGAGTGGGAATTTCCATCTTGACCTTTAATGGTAAAGATGTCACAATCTTCCCTGCCTGCATCAGTTCAAAAGAGTGGCCACTCCTGCAAGCACCATGAACTCCATTTCTGCTGCCATCCATCTCCCACACAGCCTGAAGACTGGAGAAACTCAATGACTGGGAAACATTTATTTCTGATATGGGCACAACAAGAGTCATCCCACTTCTCAACACCCACCTGGAGCACAAGAGATGGGAATGCACTCCCTCCTCTTGCTCGGGACACAATCTCAGAGGAGCCCTGAGATAATGTGGCAGCAGTTCTTACAGTGATGGTGACCCAGAGCTGAAATTTGCAGAGTCCTATCCAGTACTCACATTTTGCAGGAAAATGTGCTGCACATTTCCCATCCCAGCTGTTCTGTGGTCACACACAGTGCTGATGTGGCCAAGCAGCCTCTGTGCCATCTAAGATCATGCCTGCAGGAAGCCTTCCACCACTCTGGCCATGATGAAACTACGTTTTACTTCCCAGTTTCATTTCCAAGATGACAATGCGTTCTCAAGAAGAGCGTGTTTCAAGACACCTCTGCACCAGCAGCAGTCTCATGGTGCAAGATATCACCCTGGACTTTAACCCCCTTGACCCCTTTGAGTTTGCACATTCGCCATTAAAGCTGGTTTGCAAAGCCAAAATACATTTATTATGTTCTCCAAATATAACGAGATATTTTCTTCTGTTCCCATCCCTGAAATTAGAGAAGCTTAGAAGTTTAAAAGATCCAGATCTAATTGGGAAATTAAATGCTCCCTTTGAATTTGATAACATATTTTCCAGGCAGCTCTTGATTGTGGAGGGGGGAGCTAACACAAAACACATGTCAGGGAGGCTGCAGAAACAGGCTGGGGGGGTGTAGCAGAGGAAAGCAATGCTTTTGTGGGGGAAGAACAGTACCCACACCAAGTTTGACTAGTCTGGATCCATCAGGGCAGAAGCCATGGGGTGCACTGCTGCTTGGAGGCACCTTCTTCCCCTGGAGGCCACCAAGGCAGACAGATCCACAGCCCAGCTGGTGCTCCCACCTCTCTCTCCACCCTGAAACCCATCCCCATCCCACTGCTGTGCCCCAGCTGGGCTGCACATCTCGCTGTCACTCAGGCAGCTTTTGGCAGGACATCCAACCATCCCCATTTCACCTCAGCTGCCTCTGCCTCACCCCTCAGCTGCCCACCAGGATGACAGTCCCAGGCCAAATCCTCCCTCCCCTCACTCCAGCAGCACACAAACCTGGCTTGGCATCCCCACACCAGCACTGTGTCTCGTTGCTCTGGTCTCCAAGCAGGATCATTGTCAAACTGGGATAGTGGCTTCCAGCAGAAGCTTCCAGCCTCTAACTCTGATTTCATCCCAGGCTTCCTGACAGCAGGCTGTGACCCTGCTCAGTGGGACAGTCCATGTGCTCTCTGTGATAACTGTCCACCTTTCAGGAATTGCACCAAGAGGTCTGAAACTCAGTGCACTAAAAGCTCTCCCAGCAGAGATTTTGATAGAATGTGATTTTCCTAAAGCTTCCTGCTTCTGTGGACCACAATGTTAGGCAAAAATACCAGCTTTCTTTCAAAAGAAAAAATATGATCTCAGCTTTCACGGAGAGGGCAAAAAGATTTGAAAACAAGCCCACTTCAACACTCCTTTTTTTCAAACCATCTAGAAAATTCAACTGATGTGCCTACCATACAAGAAAAAAAATCTTAAGATTTTTAAGCCAGTTTCTTGGCTTCTGAGCACTCAGGAGGGGAAAGACCATACTGTATTTTGTTCCAATTAAATCAAGCCATTTATCTTTTTGCCTCAGTGCTCACATCCAGACTTTGGGTCAGGACCTCCAAAAGGCTGTGCTTTTGTTATTTTTGGTTACTTGAACAACTGGATTGAAACAGAAAAAAACCCACAAGAAAAACAAGAGAAATAAGTTCTGGCAAACAATTTCCAGATTCCCCAGTGCCATTCCTTTAACAATCACTGGCTGCTGTGCCCAACACCTGGAGAGCCCCAAGGAAGGAGTCACTCTTTGTTTGCACTCTTGAGGGGTGGTTTCATCAAAAACACCTGCTTATGAGAGAAGTCAAGCCCCACTGATGCAGGGCACTGCTTGAGCATTGGTTTTGTATCAGACCAGCCAATCTCTCAGCCAAAGCACTCAACATTTGTGGGAGAGGCTCTGTGAACAGCACATTTTGAGTGGGAGGAAGCAGAGGCTTTGAACACTTGGAAAACGTAGACCTTTCGATTTGGGAAAGGGCTATGGCAAGACACAGTGCCTGTTTAGGCAAATAAATAATTGACTTCCCTACTAATCTCTTTCCATGACTCAAAGCAGCCAGCACTGCACATCAAGAGGCCAGGGGAGGCAGCCTGCCCATGGCACAGCTCAGGTCCGTGGCTCTGCCAGATGGTTGGCAGGGAGTCAGGGAGAGCTTGGGAAATTTGAAACAGGGGGGATGAGTTTAGGATCCCTTCCCTAGGTCATGATAGTCTGGCAGGGGAAACAGGGGTGGCAGGTTGATTGGAGGATCCCCAACCCCTGGAGCCTACTGAGCATAACAACTTCCCCGTGGAAACCAGGCTACTATGAAAACACAGACACATAAATGTCAAGGGACCAAGGTTTCTGTGTAATCTGAAATTCATCCACTGGTTGCCTCCATTCACACCAGAAGAGAGCTTGCCCAAGCTCATTTATCCACAACACAATACTGAAGCAACAAAACAAACACTAAGAGGTTCGTAATAAGTAAACAGTGCTTTTCTGAATGTTATTTACACCAGACACCGTGGATCTGTGCATCTTGCAGTGGATATTTATATCCTGAAGCATATGTGTTTGACCAAGAATTGCCAAGGCTTTAAGTAAGCCTTTACTTCACTCCTAGCACTAGTTGAGCTCACCAGTCATCAAAAATAGCATTGGAGATGCAGATTAATGAAACCAAAGGTGAAGGAATAAATATAGGCTTGAGCTGCTAATTTAGCCATGGGCACCAGAACCCTCATCACCAGCTTGACATTACTGCCAGCATCCTTCATGGCGCAGCACTGCCACTGCAAAAGAAAACACCTCAGCACCTCAGTTTCTCACTCACTTGGGAATTTCTGGGTTAAATGAGAACTGGACAGGGAAGACAGGGTTTTGGAAACTGCTGTCTCATGAAGGCAGCTGAAAGCAATCTGAGGCAGGCAGATTTCCTGTGGCAGCCCTGGCCAGCCTTTCCTCATTTTCCTTCTCTCTGCTGCAGAAGTGCAGGGGAAACCCAACCACAAGATATGGATGATGATCCACCAGAAAGCCAAAATGGGCAGAGAAGAGTCATTTCCTGAAAGAGATCTAAAGCTGCATTTCTTAAAATAAAGCCTTCCTTTTTTTTTTTCTTTCCTCCAAGTAAGTTCAGTACTTCACAAATCTCTTGACTTCTGCTTATGCTAGTGCCTCAGCCAAGCCTGCCACACGTGGCCTTTTGGACGGAGACCCAGAGCTGGGAATTGGAGCTTTTAGGTCCTGCTGCCAACTGCAGCCAACACAGAGAGAGATATGGGGCAAAGGCTGCTGCCAGGTCCTTCCAGAGACACATCCTGAGTGGGGGCATTTGGGATGGGTGTGCCAGTTTCCTTTGAGCTGTGGGCCCAAATACCATCCCACCACACTGGGCACATGCTCATCCTTGACTTTGTCACCACTTAAGTACGTGACATGGAAGGCAGTGCAGGAACTGCTGACAATTCATACCATTCCTCAAGCTAGATCGGAACATAGGGTGGCGTGTGGATGTTTGTGTGTGTGTGTGTGTGTGTAAATCCTCTGGGTTTTTCCTTCTCCGTGTTTCCCTCCAAACCTCTAGCTCAAAAAAGGCCACTGTCCTTTTCTATTTACCTCCATCTTTTCACATGCAGGTGTCAATTGGGTCTCCCATGGGATGCACCAACACCTCTCCCACGGCAGTGTTCCTCTCTCCAGCTCCCTAACAGATGAGACTGGCTCACAGACAAACCCCCCTGGATGCAGCTGTCTCAATCCATTTCCTTTCTCCCCAAAAAGCCTGACAAATAATTGCACTTGACAAAAAAACATTTTCCACTTGGTTCTCCCAACCCTGCCGAGATACCACCAACACCCATGGGTCTAGAACCAGGAGCTTCTGCCCCACTTCTTGACCAATCTCTGCCTGAGTCTGTTACACAACTCTCACTTAGCCTTCAACTTTAGCCACTGTGAATGCTCTGGAAGATTTAGAAACATGAGGGGACATACGGCAACCATGCAGTTAGCTGAAAGGCAGATAAAGGGCTTGAGAAAAGTCATAGCACTGCAACCCTTTCACCAACGTATGGTGCTCCCAGGAAGGACAAGCCTCATTTTCCCACTGTGATGCCTGAGCAGACTCCTACCAGCTCCTACCGCACAAAAACTCCTCCAGATAAGTTCTTAAAATAAAACCTGGCTTCAAAACAAAGCTGCATGATCCCAAATCCCTGAACTCCAGAGCCAAACTCTATGGTTCAGGTCCATCCTTCAGATGAAAAGCAGACTAATTCCCATTCTGCCGAAGCCCAACTGGGCTGAATGTCCTTTTGGCTGGATCTCATTTAGAGGAGTGGGCTCTGGAGCAGAGAGAGATTCTTGCTCTGCAAAATTCAGTGTCATGGGAGCCTTGCCCAGTTCTGTGTTTGGATGCAAACACATAATCAGTAGTGCAAGTTCACCAAAGGTTCATGGTTTTGGAACTGATTTCTCCCTTCCCATAGTACCTGGAAGAAGTCAGACTATCGCTCAAAATAAGACACACAAAAAAAAAAAAAAAAAAAAAAAAAAAAAAAGAAAGAAAGAATGAACCCCCAGCCTGCATAGCACATAGCACTTCCCTTTCAGGTCATTTATTTAAATTCAACTTTTAAAACTGCATTGAACATTCACAAGTTTTCCTTGCATGTGAACAAGAAACGCAGACAGAGAATTTCACTCACCTGCTGATCTGCGGCTTTCATCTGCCTCTAAACTCCAAATACAACATTCATTTCCAAATGTGCATTTCTGTTAATTACTTTCATCAGACAGATGAGATTCAAATGCCAAACTCAGTGAGATGCTGGCCAGAAGAGCATTTTAAATTAGTCTCTTCTCTCTGTGTGGAGTAAGAGGACTTTATTTTCTGAGATCATCTTGGTGGGGGGTTTTTGGAGCTTTCTATGGGGCTTCTGGCCGTGGGAGGGGGCAGCTGCAGCAGAACAGGGGCTTTGGGTAGGTGCACGCACTGTCAGATGACGCCTCCAGTTGCAACCCACATGCTGTGCCACTTTAAGAGCAGAGACCAAAAGACGGGGCTCTGGCTCCCATAAAGACGTCAAAGACGTCACTTCTGTGTTCTTTAATTCTGCCTGGGCATTTAATGCCTCATTAGCATTCATGAACGCTTGCAAAAGGTCCACTCAAGGACAAGGAAAAACCACAGTGAAAAGAGGGAGGAACAGCAGCGCTCTGTGCGGGTTGGTCCTCAAGGAGCTGCTGCCAGATTTGGGAAGAACTGGAAGACTTGGACAGCAAAGAGAGCCCAGGCAGGGAGAAAGGAGGGGTAAGAATGGGCAGCTCTTTCGTGCCAGGAATGGAAACTGGTGAAGCAGTACTCAGTACACGGGCGAGAGAAAGTTCAACTCAGTCACTCTTTCATTGTGAAAAACCAACAAAACCCTTGGAGTGAGCGAGGTGGGGCAGGCAGGGTATGCCTGCTGCCAGAATCACCAAGGCAGGTGAGGAATAAACACACCACCGAGCACAAAACCTCAAAGGGAAGTATTATTTGTGCTCCTGTAAGAAATCCATGCGGAGATCATAAAATATCTCAAGTGGCAAGGGACCCATAAGGACCATCTAGTGCAACTCCTAAATAATCAATGATATTTAAAAGGCAACAATGTAATGCTAATACCTAGTTGGTAGAGTACCTAATACTACATTTATTTATCATGAAAGAAACGCACAGGAGCACATGCATCGAGCATAGAGCATTCCAGCTAAGAACCATCCACTGCACTGATGCGCAGCCTCTGACCTGAAACACAGCATGGGAGGTCGTTAGCGGTACAATTAGAGGGGGACCGGGCATTTTTACACTGCAGCTACAAGCACTGGCCATGCTTTCACAGGTCACAGCCAGCAGAGGAGGGTCACCCCGTGCTGTTTGCCCCAGCCCGGAGGCTGCTTGAACTCTGGGATTTTCAGCCTTTTGAGCTGACACAGAGCAGGATGGGGAGCTCTAGGAGGGCAGTGGCACATGACTCAGGATTAAATTAGAAAGAGAACAGAAACCAGAATAAAGGCAAAAAAAATAAATTTGGAGAAGAGAGAAATTGGGGAAGGATGGAAATGATGCCCTGCAAGGAAGTGGCAAGGAGGCTTCAGAAGCCTCCCGAGGACTGGAGATGTGAGGAAACACACGCACTGAGTCAGCGCCGTGCACCTCCAAAAGGCCACTGAGGATTTGTGTGCCAGACATCATGAAGATGAAATTTGGAATGTAAACACCTCCCACCCAGCTCTCAGTCCCTCTCTGCACTGGGGCTATGAGCCACAGCAGCTGCAGATGAGCACACCCAGAACACCATGAGACATCCTGCAGCTGATGCTCAGGAACCCTTTGCTTGCAAGGAAGAGGCAAACACTGCTACAGAGGAATGCTACTGCCAGACAGCCACTCACACAGCTCAAGGTGGGAATCTCTCTTCATCCTTTCAAATTATCTGGGAGCCTGGAGCTGGGCATCCCTGCCCCACCACAGAAGGTGCCACTCTGGTGCAGGGTACAGTGGGGCACTACAGGCTGTCCACAGTGGGCAGGCGTGTCTGTCATTTCTCCTCCTCTTCACACTGTGTAAAGAGCAGAGAGCTTCTCAATGACACTCCGCACTAAAGGCTGAGAGGTTTCAAGTGTTGCTCTCAGAGCGTGCTGTGGTCTGGCAAAGCACAGCCAGATCCACCCTTTCGGGAAGGCACCACAGAAAGCAGCCCAGGATGACCCCAGGGCTCAGACAGCAGCTCTTGTCACCAGAATCTCATACGTGTCAGCAGCAGCAGGCACCTCCACAGCTCCTTCCTCACCTGTGGAAACGTTTTCAATATCATTGCTTGAGCAATCACATTCTGCCACCCCAAAATGTTGCAGCTGACATCACAAAAGATCTAGTTCATACAAACAAACATTACCAAAAAAAAAAAAAAAAAAAAAAAAGAAAAAGCCATTTCTCCTGATTTAGTCTTGGATGTCATGCAGCCAAATGACATTGGTCACACAGCCAAAGAGAATCTGCAGGGAGCTCATAAGCAGGGCAAGAGTGGCAGCAGTTTGAGTGGGATGAAAGTGAATTCAGTGAATTCAGTTAACTGCTCCTCCAGTTAATCCCCATGACAGTCCCCAACCCTGCCTGCCCCAGCTGACCTGGACCTTACATTTTTTTAGGCTGAACCACAGAATGGAAGTAAACGGAGCTGACCTAAACCTTCCATTTCTTTACACTAATCCATGTGATGAGAGTAAGCAGAACATGCCCAACTTTGCAGTTTAACCCCCCAAAAAGGAAGAGGACAGCAGAGGTGCCCCATTTGATTAATTTCTTATTAAGTGTTTGCAGTCTATTCTTACTGGAGCCCAAGTGTTTCACAGGTGGAGGGGGGATGTAAGCTGAAGAGGGGATGCCCACCCCAGCACAGGTGCTCTGGCCTCAGTTTTTCACTTCTGTGGGACACAACAAGTGAGAGGTTTATTTTTTCCTTCCTATTCAGGGAGATTTTGTTTTATCCATTTATTCTCAGGCACACAGACATCTCAGGACAAGGCCTTTGGCTGAGCAGCTTCTGCAGGTGATAAAGGCAAAGGCCAAATGGGAATGCAGCAAGGAGAAAGTTTTTTAGGAAGCCCTAGGATAAACATGCAGCCTTACTGGGTCTTGACCACACCTTGAAAGAGAGATGCTACCACAGCACCATCGCCTTGTTATTTATTGTGGCTCCTGGGCTATGCAGTGGCTCTGCAGGCAGGAGACCTCAAGGTGCCTGAAGCCAGGTTTGCTGGCTCCTAAGGAGTGATGGGCACCCTGTGCCCCACACAGCGTGACCACGTCTACATACTTTGGTGTCTTATAGCTCAGTTCAGCTGGTTTTCAACTCCCTGACCCCTACTCTGCTCTTCGGTGGGGAAAAGGGACACTCAAAATCCTATAATCCACCCTAATGGTTTTTGGCTCAGGGGACTTTCCTCCGTTCTACTCACCCCAAACCACCTTCCCCTGCAGCCCCGACAGCACAGGCAGCTCCCAACAGGCCCCCTGAGCCCCCAGCCTGCTGCTAATGACTGGGACTACTTACAAAGCAAGTGTACTGCGATACTGTGAGGCTGCAGTGCAGTGCAGTGACCCGAGCTGACACTGCATCCAAACTGCATCCTCTGTCACCAAAATAAGCCTCAGATATGCCGGTGGACGAGTGCTCCCCATCCTCCTCCCACACGGGAAGCAGAGAGGGATTGATCTGCAGGGTAGCCACCCCAGAAAGGGAGCTGCAGCCCCCCACAGCTGGAAGGCTCACAGCTGCGCTAGCACTTAGCAATTGCCAAAGGATTATTTTTAACTTCCATATTTATATGGTCATTTGGCCTCTTCCCTTCAGGTCCTTTTTTTTTTTTTCACTAGGCAGTGCTCAGATTCCACCTTTTTACACAAACTAAGTTAAATAAAAAGATCCAAATCAAAAACTTAGAGATAACAAGATTTGACACAACTTAAAAGAAGACATTGCAGATGTGGTTTAGGCTTTGTTCCCTATCTTCTTCCTACCACAGGCCACCCTCTTCCCTTCTGGCAGGGGTACATTTGCTTGGTGCCACCCCACCCACAGCATGGCCACAGACAGTGGGCACAAAATAAGTTCCCTTTCCTCCCCAAACCACACTCAACCCATCACCTGCATCTCAGAAGTTCATGAATCAAATACTACCCATTTCTTTCTTAGCAGCAATTTCTGGTAAAAGCTTACATATTAGGAATTAAGAGAATTAATGAAAAGGAAATGCTGGCTCAGCTTTATTCTTTCATCTGAGCTTTCAGATGCTCACCAGCATTCTCCATCCAGGCACTACCACTGGGTAGGTGAATAATAACTACAAAAGTATGTGTGGAAGAAAGTCTATTTCCATAAGATGTGTCCAAGGACATAGTGATTTGTACAGTAACAGACCCCACCTGAGACCCCAGGGCGGAGGTACCGACAGCACCAAAGCCAAGTGCTATTCTCAAAGCTCGGGGCTGTAATGCAGGAGCAGAACCTGGGGCACTGGAGCACTGGCACCCACCAGATCCCCTCAAACACAGCGCAGTTAAACACCAATACAGCACCCGGGACAGGGAACACCAAAACCAAAATGCAAAAGCACAAATGAGATTTCTAACTTGGGGCTGTGTCAGAATGAACAGAAAAGCCTTATCAGAGGCTAAAACCTCCCTGGGCTTCCCCATTTACTAAAACCAAGAGAGGAAGCATTCAGAAGTAAATACTGAGGACTTGTACATCCTCAGCAGATTTTGAAGTGGTTTCTGCAGGGCAGCTGGAGTCGCATTGCACATCAGCTTGGCTACTCTCTGCAAAATAATCCTGGATTTTCAATGAGCTGTCGCTTCCCACATCCCATCTCAGAAGTGATTCTGGCACTTGCATGTACCTGCAGATTTGACACCCAACACTTTCTTGCTGACCTGAGTCTTTTGTGTCACTGGAAGCCCTGTGCCAGCAAGTGAGGCCATTCTCCAGCTCTTGTGCTCTGAGGCATCAGCATCATGCCATGCCACAATCTTTAGTCATCTTAACCAGTGAAGCTGCTTACAAGCTAGAGAGACATTGCAGGGCTTGATGGACAGTTGCATAGTATTTATAAATCCATATGATTTATTGTCTAATTCTAAAAAAATTAAGAGGAGAAATCACAAAAGACCTGATCCCAAGGCTGCACCAAAGTGTGGCGAGTGCCCCCCACTTACCCCTCATTTGTGATGTGCCTGTGCACAACCAGGGTCCTGGACTGAAGAGCACACAAACGGCATCCACACAGTGGTGATGGGTAAGGGTAAAGTTCTTCAGAGACACCATGATGCCATATTACTCCGCATCCCCCCACCCAAGAAAAGACAGCTCTGGGGCACTAATGAAGCTTGGCCTCTGGCAAGCCAGTCTCTCTTCATTAGAGGCAATCGTGTGATGCCCTCACTGGGGCCTCTCCTCTCTCTTGCCACCTAGTTTTATGAGACCTTCAGGAATGCAATTAGTGCAGAGATGTTTCCTCCTTTGTCAGACTGCCTGGCAGGCAGCCAAGGGGTTCCAAAGCCTCTGAGCTGTGCAGCCAGCGGCCCCTTCCCCAGCCCAGCTGCAGGCAGGAGGGCTTTCAGCCCCTCTCCCACTGCCACCCACATTTCAGAGTAGAGAGGGCAGAGCGACGTGCCAGAGGTTTCAATGCAACAAGGCAACTTCTCCATCGAGATTAGGAGCTAAGCATTAGTGGGTTTGGGAAGCAACTGCCTGCTTTGTCAGAGCAACGTGCTGTGGATAACCAGTTGCATTTCTTTTGGAAGAACAGAGCACTTGTGCAAGCCATCCCTCATTGCCCTTCCAGAAGCCAGGTGAAAGGTTGGAAACAGCTACTCTGGAGCTGTTAGATGGAGCAGCAGAACAAATGCCATGTTTTAGTGGCATTGACTAAGCTGGATGCAACTTGAATCAACATTTACATGTTATAAATTACTCCTTTTCCCACCTGCCTCACAGATGCAGGAGGCATATTAAACCTCCTACTAACAGGAATTAAATTCTTGCTGCTTCTTTAGATTATCTCCCACCCAAAATCTGCTTCTCCACTTTGGGAGGGGGTGGGGCTACAAAAGGACAGGAGCCACAGGCAGCACTTCCTGCAGGCATCTCTCCTCTCAAATGCTGATAAAATGAGGTGCCAATATTTATGAATGGATCCATGAATGAAAACACTTTTGTTGGCCAAAGCACCAAATACCAAGAGACAAGAAACAAGTTCATTTCAGACCACTTAAACCTCACTGTGGCTTTTGCCGAGAATACAGGATGCCTGAGCTTAATATGCCACTTATCACCGTGCCATGGCAGTGATTTGATGGGGACAGCTTTGCTATAGATCATAAAGAAAGAAAAGCCCAGGCTGGCTGGCGATGGGCTCCTGGGGTCTCTGAGCTGAGGCATGCAAAAACCACAGCCACGTACATGCAAAGCAGTTTGCATGAGTGGATTTTTACTTCTCAGCCCGGAAAAATATGCTTTCCTCCTGGTGCTCCCCCATCCCATGGGTCAGGTTGGACTGGCTGCTTTCCCACTGGCTGTGTGGGATGGGCACTTGGAGGTTCATGATATCATCTTGTTCAGCACCTTGGGTAGGTGTAAGTGCATTTGATGGGGGACACCACAGCCCACGTGCTAAACCAGGAGTTGTGTTCCATTGGGGTGAAAATGCTGTTCAAAATACAGTCATCAGAAATGCACTGAGAGGCATTAAGTGCCTTCTATGCTACCAGAGGATTCATAGAGTATGAATAAAGTCCTTGACAACAGTGATGGGTTCCCCTCATGGGTGGAAGCCAAGAAACTCCCTAGCAAGGGCTGAGACAACAGTTCTCTGCAGCAAAATGACAGCTCTCTACATGCTGCTTTTTTGGTTTGTGTGTTAGCTAAAACCTGTTGGTCTCCCCTTGCAGTGGCATTCAGACTAGTGGGTATCAGGATGCCAGAGCCTTTCAGGGACAGGCATCATGCCCAGGAAACGACAGAGTGAGGGCAGAGTGTCATTTTACTCCTTGGAAGGAATAAAAGCAGCAACTGGACACCACAAGCAACCGCCCTGGGAGTCATCCTGCCCCCAAGGCATCACCCAGACTCTCCTGGCTGCCAAGTCTGCATATGCTGGTGGACAGATGTTCAGTGCTGAGCCAAACTTGCAGTCTTTCTCAAGAAGGCCCCATTTGTAGGAAGGAGAGGGTTTGCGTCTGCTGGAATCCCCCAGGGATGTTTGTGTAGCACAGGGCTGTTTGTTAGGGGCAGCTTTGTGCTATGCAAACTCAGACACTTTTGGCAGGCTGGTGAAATCCCAAGCCTTTTGGCCTGAGAAAACCACCTCAAAATCTTATGTCACTGACGCAGTACTTGCTACAGCTCAGATTTAGCATCATAACTGCTGGAAATTTAAAAAAAAAAAAAAAAAAAAAAGGCATCAACAAACCAATAGCAATAGAAATACCAGGAGGCACAGGGAGAACCAGCCCACGCAGCCATGCCAGACTCCATACCATCCCTGGAGCAAAGAGGCTGTTTAGCCTCAGCCTACCCTTTATTTTCTTTCATAGCTATAAACATGACTTTTAAATGACTTTTCAAAACTTCAGCAAATCCCAAACCAGCTATGCCGCTCTTCCCAGCACCAGACACCCTCCACAGGGACAGTATCAAGCAGGTGCAGCAGAAGAAACACAACTTGCTTTCCTGTGGAGCAGCAGAGCTCTGGCTCTCCTGCTGAAAAGGAAATTTGAGCAGAGGGGTGTCCTTTTCTTGCAGCAACTGCTACACCAGTAACTTCCAGCTTCTCTTTATTGCACTGCTGCCCTGCTTGCTATTAAATATACTCTTTTTGGATGGAATGATGCTATCAAAGCAATATGGTCCTATGGAGAAACCCCAAGCAGTACTGCTTTTAATTACTTCACAGTTGAGTTTCTTTTTTTCCCCATCGACTTTCAAATACCTTTTTCCTGCTTGCTCACTCCTCCTTCCGCTCCTCCATCAGCAGGAGAGCCCCAGCCCTCCCACTCTGGGCAGTCACTGTGGGAGGTGGTACTGGCCTTTCTCACTGCTCTGGGCAATTCCAAAGCCCAGAGTATCACCTACCTCATCTTCAGCAGTGACAAAACAGACTGCAGGAAAATTAGCACAAACATCCTCTACCCTACCCACCTAACAACATAATTGTCTCAAACAGTCAGAAACTGGCAACCAGGGAGTGTCCCATCACTTACTTACATCCCACCTCTAAAACATGTAGGGCAAGATAAACAGCAGGGAAAAAACCCCACCAATTCCTTGGAGAAAACGTGAAAAATACCTATTTTTTCCAAGCTTACACTTGTTTTGGAAATTTTGCCCATGATTTTCAGCTAAGGAAATATTTTACTTGCTTGAAAGCAGGCAAATTTTGAAGAACAACTCTTTGCCCAAATCCAACAGGCAGAACTATGTCCGAGGGCTAATCCAGGCAATTACATTCAAGATAAATTATGTGACCTTGGGCTGACAAGATTTTAAAACCATTTTAGCAAGCACAGATAAATAACTCCTCTGCCATTGTTTAAGCAAAGGTGACTGGTTACTTCTTTCCCAATTAATGACTTGTTTTCCTATTGGGAAGAAAAATCTATACATAAAATACCTTTAGGAATCTTTAGCACAGCTTTTCTCTAATAAGTAACAGCCTGAAACACAACCTTTCCTTTCACTTGTGATGCACCAGGGGATACTCCAAATGCTGCATCTTTAAAAAAAAGATTGTTTCTGCCTAGGCAGGGAGGGATGGCACACATAGGAAAAATCCAACCTGTGAAAACAGCAAAAAGCTTCAGAGGATTCAAGCCTGTATTGGTTTACTCTTTCCTAAGGAGATAGTCCGTGTGCAAGAGATTAGAGTAATTACATCGAAAGAAACAACAAAGCCAAGACTCTGCTCACCTCCCTGGCACCCAGGCAGAAGACAAGCCTGCAGGGAGAGAGCCTTTCTCTCCAATGCTGCAAACCCAATTCTAGTGGGTTTAATGCAATTTTTGCTCTTTACTGTGGATGCACTTAAACCTCTCCCTCCTTTTTCCCACAAGGAAAAGAAAGGGAGCACAGATTCCTCCAGAAACAGGGCAGATTTGGGCATCTGGAGCACACCCTGCACACCCCAACCCAGCAGCCTACCCTATTTCAGTGCAGTTTCCCCACTGCCATGATGTGGAGGGCACAAGGGGAAGGAAAGGCTCCTACCTGAGCAGAGGACTCCCTTGTACCTGGCACAGGAGAAGTCGTCGCACTCGCAGAAGGGCCCGTAGATGTTTCCAAACTCGCTCTCGTAGCACACGCACTGGTTGCAGCTGCACTCCCCTCTCCCGCTGCAGAGGGGCTTGCCCTCCGCCTCGCGGCACATGGCGTGGTGCAGGTCCCCGCTGGCCCCCTCCTCGCACTCGCACCTGGCCCCCAGGTAGCCGGGGTCGCACTCGCACAGCCCGCAGGCGTAGGTGCCGTTGCCGCTGCATTTGCCGCTGGCGGGCGCGGCGCGGCCGGTGCAGCCGCAGAGGCAGTTGTAGGTCACGGCCACCTCCAGCGTGTCCCGAAAGCCAGCGGGCTTGATGGTGAAGGTGTGGGAGGTGTCCTCGGCGGGACAGCTCCGCGCCTCCACGGCCACCTCGAAGGAAACCTGGAGGGCAGAGTGAGATGTAAGTTCACAGGCATGGCCCCAAAGCAGGTGTCAAGGGTGTCCCAGGAAGGAAAGAGTGAATGTCCCGAGGGAAATCCAGGGAGCAACTCCATGGAGCAGAGCCAGCTCAGTGCATTGAGCTTCATTCCCACGTGTGCAAAATTGCACATCCAGCAAGAGCACCCTGCAGCTCAATGCACCAGCACCTGCTGTGAGGAGTTGGGCATCTGTAGTGTTTTAAAACTTGACTGTCAGCCATTCGCAGCAATTTCCCCATTAAGGACCACTGGTTTCTGTGAAGTGGGAAGGAACCTGCCTATTGCCAAAAAATAAACAGGGCAAAACCCTAGCAAATAGCCCAGTTTCCATGCTGTTAAAAATAATAAACTCTGTCAAAACAAGCACTGTCAAAGATCTAACCAGTGCAGCACAAGGGCCCGCAGTGCCTACAAGGTCATGGATTTACAAGGCTTTATAGGATTCCTGATTTACACATGGAGATGTGCACCAGCCACGAACTCCCAAGCATTCAGCAAGCTGCTAACAGTGTGCTGAAAGGACATTTTTAATGGATGTTTCTATCAAGACTGCCTTCAGAAGGGTTACACACCATTATATGGTTATACCACAACCTCCAACTTGTTTCACACTGCTACAATCCAGTGTCAGGGATTTTCTCCTTGAGAAAACCAAGACCATACTGAGGCTGCTTGCTTGGTCCCCGATTTAATCCCCCTGTTTGGCAGGGCCAGTCAGCACTGCCCAGAGCTGCCCTGTAGCAAGGAGGATTAACCTTATTCCAAGGAAACGAGACCCTTGCCTAGGCATCCAGAGGGAATGATTTCTCTCTGGAGACGTTTGGGGGTCACCTCAAGTTCTCACTGTCTGCACTGTCCCACAGGTCCAGGAGTGATGTGCAGAGGAAGGCACAGCAGTCACTCCCAGTGGGAGAGCTGCACCTCCAGGAAGCCTCCCTTGACCCCCTCCCATTCCCAAGGCCTGGAGCAATTAGGATAGGAGCTCAAATTACAGAGGAGAAGGAGATCAGAAAGCAAGCTAAAGGGATCAGGGTAATCCTGCTCCCTTTCACCTGCTGACACCCATGGCCCCAGGACTAAACCCGGGCAGATTAGTGTCCAGTGCCAGCATTATCCTCTCTGGGGAAACTTTCTTAGCAGAAGTCAAATCTTGATCCACGTGGAAGCAATGGGGCAGAAAGCAGCTGAACAATAAGGGGTGGAGGGACATGACCCCCACAATCCTATGGTATGGCTGCCTGTGCAGGCACCTCAATACTTAGGGTGCACCTAAACCAGGAGTGGTACCAGAGCCGGCTCCCTGCTGCACTCATTGCCAGAGCCCTCCACTGCACAAGCTGCAGCAGCTGGAATGACCCCTCTGCCAGGAGCCCCAGATCAGTCACCAGATTAACTCTGCATCCTCGGGGGGCTCATTCCCTTGCCATGGGAACAATGAGCTACAGGGATCACTTTCACCCACCCATCCACCCACGATCCAACAAGTTCAGCTAAAAAAACAGGACTACCTCCCTTTTTAACACTTGAATGATCCTTATTTGGCAGGGCAAAAACTCCAGCTACTGTTGACTCTTTCAAACTATTTTTATATGCCTCAGTACTGAGAGCTCTGGTATGTTTGCACTCTTCTCAAATAAGGTAATCAGGCTGCTAACAAACCCACAGCCATGGCCTCAGACAACAAGAGTCTGCAGGAAGGGAGGAGGTTCCCCACTGCCCTAGCCCTGCAGCCCAGCAAATCTGCATCAACACTCAATTTAGAGAAGCAAAGCTTAGCTTCTTTGCTTTTTAAAAGGCACAGGATGGATTATGCCATGTATACTGTTAACATTAAGGGGCAAACTGTAATTTCAGTCTGTGCTGCCATCCAGCACCCTAGGAACTGAACACACAAGAGGAGGGTGGCTGCCTTTCTGAGCACCCTGCCTGTTTTTGCAACACCTCCAAAGTTAGCCATGATCCCTTCACTCACTGACACAGGGAAGACAGGTTTAGATTTAGAATCACAGGAGCATGGAATCATTTAGGTCGGAAAAGACCCTTTGGGTCATTGAGCCCAACCATTAATCAAGCACTGCTGAGCCCACCACTAACCATGTCCCTGAGTTCCACATCTACACATCTGTTAAATACCTCCAGGGATGGTGCCTCCACTACTTCCCTGGCCAGCCTGTTCCAACATTTGACAATCCTTTCAATGACGCAATTTTTCCCAATATCCAATCTAAATCACTCCTGGTGCAATTTGAGGCCATTTCCTCTTGTCCTGTCACTTATTACCTGGGAGAAAAGACTGACTCTCACCTCACTAGACCCTTCTTTCCTGTAGCAAGCTTTAAGGTCCCCCCAAGCCTCCTTTTCTCCAGACTAAACACACCCAGCTCCCTCAGCCTGTCCTTATCAGACCTGTGTTCCAGCCCCTTTACCAGCCTTGTTGCCCTCCACTCTCCACACTCCAGCTCTTCAAAGTCTTTCTTGAAGTGAGGGGCCCAAAACTGAACACAGGATTTGAGGTGCCTCACCAGTGCTGAGCACAGAGGAAGAATCACTGCCCTCATCCTGCCTGCAATGCTATTTCTGATACAAGACAGGATTCTCAAACAATAACAAGGAAACCTTGAATATTTAATGGACCGGGAAAAGACCAGCAGACCATGGAAATAAAAATTTCACAGGTGAGAGTGTGACATGAATATCTGGGATTAAAGGAAAAAAACCCATTGTTGACTATGGTGTCCTGCTGCCTGATTAAGACCTTTATCTCAGTGCTGTAGACAAGATACGTGTATTCCCTCTTTCCTCACAGCTGACCTTGGGCTGATAAACACCACCCAGAGCTATTTCTTGCAAAGCCACTCTCTGTGGGTTTCTATATCATTGTGGTACAGTGTGAGGAGTGCAGAGAAAAATGAGCAAAACTGTATTTCACTGCCCAGGACCACTCATCAGGAGAGGGAGTTAAGTGAAACAGCCTCTCCAGGGAACAAATGGACAGGCAGACTCACCGTGTCTCCAATTTTGAGATCCCCACACTTCCTGAGCCCGGGATAGGACAACCCGTCCTGGCACGTAGCAGTGAAGGTCAAGCCAATGTCCTCAGGGCTGTCCCAGACCGTGAGCTCCACCTTGGACCGAATACTCTAGAAACACAATGGGAAAGCAAACCATCAGACACCCAAAGACAGCTGGGTTTCTCCTGCTTTAGCCTCTTCTCCCGATGTTTCCAGAGGGTGGCTAGGACACTTCTGCACCTTTATGAAAAAAAATCATCCCTGCACACACATTGACATTTGAGTTTGACTTAACCAGCCCAGAAGACTTCTGATGAACACACTTAGACTCATGCGGAGCTGCCTACACATTAGGGTCAGTGTGATAACCACTGTAGTCAGTATTGAAAATATATGAATGCAGGGAAAAAAAAAAGGAAAGAAGAAATATTCTCAACCCCAAATGGAGCATCTCTGAGCTTTGTCAAGTCAGAGCTCTGTGTGCACACCTACACCTCCTCCTTCCCATAAACCTTAGTGAAGTGCAAAGCATGATTCTCCACTGTCAGCTGACCTACAGTGTCTGTCGTGCAGCACAGAGAAGGTGTAAAACGGCATTAACTCTGTCCTGCTTTCTTCTTATCATTCAATTGGTCAGGAAAATGTATTTTCCCTCTTAGGAGAATGTGCCAAACAAAAAGCACCCTTTCACAAATGTCAGCTGGAAACACTACCATGGGAAAAAATAAATGAGAAATCTCTTTCTTTGCAAAACTTTTCAAAGTGAAGAGCATTTTCCATCAGTGAGCTTTTGGTATGCTCCTACCCCCTTTCTTCTGCTTCTCATCTCTCTGCCCTGCTGCACGCACAGACTTTTTAAGTCACAACAAAATGAAGTTTGTAAGCATTAATTTGGAATGACATTGTTTTGTTTAATTCTTCCAATCCCTGGAACTGATTTTTATACAAGTGGCGTCCAAAAACGACAAAGTTTTTCAAAATGGAGCTTTTTGTACAAATATTCTTGTTTTCTAAAGCCAGCTTCCAGCTCCATCTCTCTCTCCCTTGTCTGCAAACCTCACCAATGAGGCCAGATCAAGGAAAATTGCTAATTCAGACCTCTTGCCGGTACATGTGATGACAAAACCAGGGTTCACAGGCCAGCAAAGAGCCAACACGTTTGGAAATGGACAGGAAATAAATGAGTTTTGGCTGAGTGAATCTAAACAGTCCTTTAGGATAGAAAGGAATAATTTCTCATCACTCTGCTGTAACCGAGAAGCTGCTCATGGGGTGGCAGTTGGGACCATCCATTCACCTGTGGGCTGAATGTTGCAAGTGCCAGTAAATCTCAGGATGTACTGCCCTAAATTATCCTGTAGAAATTAGCTGCCACACTGATATCTCTCCCATCTTCTTTCCCAGAGCATCTCATCAGGGGCATGGCAGAAAACAGGACGCCAGGCCAGACCTCAGTATGACCTTGCACGGGCTCTTCCTATGTTCTTACACAGATGCCAAGTTTTCTCATTAGCCCTATTTGGTCATTCCATTAATCTAACTGTAATGCCATTATTATTAGCCCCTTTGCACTGTTGCACAGCAGCGTCTTCAAGCAGCACCACAGCCAGGGCAGCTGGCAGTTGCAACAAGAAACACAGCCAAGACCTCTCTGAATTTGGTTTAGGAAAGTGGTTTTTAAACCAATGTCCCATTTCCTCTCTTTGGTCCAAACCCGGCCCTGTGTGTGGACACAGCCCTCCATGAGCCATTGCATCTCTCAGGTACATCAAGATTTGAAGAAAGGGTTTTTTCTTAGTTTTTTTCTTTTTCTTTTTTGCCCATAGTGAGCGTAGGAAGAAAGCAGCCTGTGTTCTCTTCTGCTTCATGCCTTGCAGGATGAGGGAGAGAAGACAGCTTGCTGGGCAAAGGAGAAGGGAGCTGAAAAATGAAGAGATGACAGGAAGGGGATCTTGAGGGTAATGTAAGTCCCGAGCAAGTCTGAGATGGCCAAAGCACTGAAGGCAAGAGGCTGAGCCCAGGCCCAGAGCACCAGCCACTGCCACCCCGCAAGAGAAGACGTTTCCTGTCGCAGATGAAGGATTTCTTCAGGCTCAGAGTTTCCTTTCCACAAGGAATAAAAAAAAAGGTTCTCTCCCACTTGGGAAACAGATTTTTAACCTTCTCCCTCAGTGAGTATTTCCTCCGTCATTTCAGGAAAAAAACAAAGCTACCAAGAGGAGATGGGCTGGGTGGGTGCCAGGTTTCCAGCGGCCCCAGGCTGCCCGTGGCACGGCAGGAGCTGTCAGCTCCTGGCAGCACAGCCGGGGATCCCAGCCCACACCTACCACCCAGCTGAACAGGCAAGGAACCAGCCCAGGGCACAGCAGCAGGTCACCCCATAGAGGTCATGCCATGGGGCACCTTGGTCTAAGCATCCTAGTGGTTTCCAGCCAGCTGCACTGCAAAGCTCACAAGCAAAGAGATGGAAGGAGCAGAGGTGGGGGCGTCAGATTCCTAGTGGTTTTGATTAGCTTATATCCATCTGCAATGGCTAGAGGGGTGGTGAAATGCAGGCATGAATGCATATTTCATCTGAGGCAAAGGAACATTTTCATGTGATGGTGCTTGAGACCATATGCAAAGTCAAGGTGGAGTTAAGGTTCATTTCCTTCTCCCCAGCCCAGCGTCTTAGCTGCAAGACCCTCCTTCCTCAAGGGGACAAAATGGGACAACTGGGCTTTTGTTTTGCAGTATCTCCAGGGCCTCATTAGCAGCATTAGCTGTTCATTGCCTTTCCTCAGAGGGTGAAGCTTTGGGAAGCACTCTTCCTAAGGGCATAACCAAATGCTCTTTTAATTGCAGAGAGCTGAGGGGAAAGATGAATTTTGCAGGTCATGCAAAGCATGGCACAATCCTACATGGCCTCTGGATATGTAAACTCCTCCAAAGAAGTTCTTCCTCACTCCCTTGCACTAATGAGCATAGAAGAAGAGCTTGCAGCCATTGAGAGTTGTGTCCATGGGTCCCACACATGAACAACTCTACCTGAGGGCTGACCCACTGTGGAGTCAGATCTCCACGCCCAGCACCTCAACAGCAATATCACTCCAGGATCATGAAGAGCTGACCCATAAGAATTCAGGGAGAAGACTTACTTGTGCTGCATGGAGAGCAACACAAGGATGTGACCTAGCTTGAGTTGGTTGCATCCTTGGGAGGCCTCTGAACATCAGATAACAAAGAAATAATCTATTTTACCTACTGGTAGGGTGCTTGGAGGAGAACTGTTTTAGATGGGGGCTGTATTTTGAGGACAATTCTGCACATGAGAGATGTGGGGTGAAATTTCTGCTGTGCTGCAGGTTCTCTTGGGTATTGCCATGATCCTTCTCCTCCCCACACACCTTGCTTCCTCCCCAGGGTGGACATCCCTGCTCCAGCAGCCTGTGGATGACTGAGGAGGGAGGAGGCCAAGCCGGGTGAACTTTGACAGGGAGCGGGGAGCCGAGAGCTCTTGGCACTTTCTACTTCAGCAGCTGTGGTATTAAAATGCACTTACGTTGTAGGCTTTGACGATCAGCTCAATGATATTCTTGGAATCTTTGTGTAAAATTTCCACTGTTGTCCCAGGAATCAAGGCAGTGAAGTTCTTTTAAAAAAAAAAAGGAAAGCAGAGGGTTAGGAGGGACTGACTCCGTGCCAGGGACACCGGCCACAGATGATGCCCCATCACCCAGTGGTGTGCATGGAATGGCTTGGCTCCCATTAATGTGTAAAGCATTGTTAACGAGGCATGTCAAATATTAAACAAAGCTCATGGCCACAGGACAGGGACAAACAGACCTGGAGGTTGCTACCAGAGCTGCTATGCACTCGGGAGGGCTGGCACTGTGGGGAGGGAGGTGCGGCTGCCCCGACGTCTTTACAGCTCTGAGCATCCCCGGGAGAGGGGGTGGAGAATGAGCTCAGCCCTCCTGCTCTCCACGGGCGAGCAGCAGCATCCCGACCGTAGCAACAGGCTGCTTGTTGTTCCTGCTCGAGCCTGGAGAGACTCTGCAGAGGTTTCCAAAAGCAACCCCGCCTGAAACACCATCCCTGCACCTGCAGAGGAGCAAAACCCCACAGGGCAGCTCCAGACACAGGTGGGGCTTTGTGCCCAGGGACATCTTTTCTTTTGGGACGGGAGAGCAGGAATGGCGAGAGGGTTCTAATATTGTGTGGTATGTCAGGGCCCTGGACGCTGTGATGGAAAAACACAGCTGGGCAGAAACACTGTGCATGATTAGGTAATGGGATTAAGTCACTGCAGAATGGGCCGAGCAGGTTTCTGCTCTCTGGCATGCTGCATGCTGGCAGGTGTCCGAACATGAAGATTAAGATGGAGTCTATTTTAGGCCTTCACATGCTCACTAACACATATATATCTGTTTGCTCTGGGAAGCTTTAGTGGGCTTTGCTGAAAGGACTAGTAGGGCGGGACAGTGGCTGAGCCTCGCCTGCCATGTGGTCTTGGGCGTGCATGCTTATCACTGCACACGTGTGTGTTTGCCACGGCACACACGCATGTTTGCAGTTACCACCACTCCCCAGGGCCTCAAGAGGCATTTCAATCACCCCCCAGCACCAAGAGCTCAGCAGCACTTACCTTGTACAGGACATAATGACTTTTTGTAACAGCAAAAATCAGGTGTATGTTGTTTTCAGCGAGTTTCTCCCCAAGAAGTGCCAGGGAAGGATAATCCTAAGGGCAAAAAGGGCACAGAGAAATTGATGGGTAACACAGAAACAACAACTAATTTCACTCCTCTTCTCCCAACAGCAAAATTAATTCCAGACACGTGGCATGTTTCGCTGTGGGATGAAGCCACTGATGTACCAGCAAAATCCCAACTGCAACAGTAGAAATCCCTTAACTATTTCTGCTGCACCCTTCACTAGAATACATGACTGAAAACCATTGGCTACAGCAACACCTGAAACACTGGATTTCCCTCTTCCTTTTTACTTTGTCATCAGTAGACACGTGTGTGCTAACTGGCTTCTGCCTCTGGGGACGCAAGGCATGGAGTGGAGATGTATGATTTCTTTCTCCCAAAGTGGAAACATCCATTGCCTGATCTTTCTGCATATTGGGACCATAAAGAGATTACAATAAGCTCTTTAATTCTGCAGATTTCCCAGACAGACAGGATGGCAGGGAGATACTGCTCTAGATGTCCACAAGCAACAAGGGCTCAGTTTCCAGAGTCCAGTTTGAGTTTAAAATCCCTGCCTGCTTCTAAAGTGCTGTCCTTGGGAAAAAACCCACCTCATTTACTTGCAGACTGAAGGGCTGATTGAGATCCCCCGAGATTCAAAAATGGAAGCACCAAGGCATCATTAACTCCACATCAGTAGCGGGACTGTGCTCCCTTATGTAAATATACATTTACTAGGATTGCACAGGTGGGTGGAAAGGGGGGTTCTGCCACAGAACCCATCTTCTGGCCATAAAACAGTGACCCAGATTCACCTCCCCTTCCAGGGTGACATCCATTCAGGAACAAAAATCGTAATTAGTGCACCATTCTGCAGAAGGATGAGCTAATGAGGTGGCAGGCAAATGCTCATTCATTCCAGACCTTTCCTCCACTGAGTTAAATTTTAAAAAAGGCTAATTTGGCTGTTTGTTACTAAGACCTATCTTAGTTTTGTCCTCAAAGGCTGTGAATAAGAGGACAATTCTGTTGTACTCGCTGGCATAGCCACATCAAGGTAGATATCGCCTCCTCAGGAAGAAGATGACAGTCCACTGGACATTTTAGAAAAGGGATGATATAGTCCCTTCTTCCTCTACACTTTGCAGGCAAAACACAATGCTCTTTGCAAAATACAGTGCTCTTCAGGACACCAAGTTACTTTTCCTTCCCTTGCAGTGAGCCCTGAAGTAACTTGCAACGCTCCTAACTTATTTTTGAACATCAGAGAAGCATTCACTGCAGGGGGATGCCTAAAGGGAACAGCAAATTTTATTTGCAGTTTGCAGGACTGGGTGAAACCATGCTGGTCAGGCGCTGCATTTGCCAAAACCTGCTGGAGTGGAGGTTGGCTGGTCTCCAGGGTGGTCCAAGGTCTCCAAGGGTTGGGTCCCCATGTCCCACTCACCAGCTGGCTGGATGCGCTGTACTCATTGGCTTCATTCAGGTGGCACTGGCCATCGTGGGGCTGCACCAGCCCCCCCAGCTTCCCATCCAGGGCTATGTGTGGCACATCATCTGTTGTGAAGACCAGCAGGTGAGATGCTTCCTTACGCCAGCCGATCTTCTCCTGGGAGAAAACAAACCCTGTGAGACAGCAGATCTGCCCCTGCCAAATCCATTCTTCACCCCTCACCCTGCACGTGGTCCCAGCCACGTGCCTGGCCAGCAGCAGATCCATTAGCACTAGTTAGGAGAGTGCCATGCTCCTGTCCACCCATCTCTGGTAAGAAAACAAAATATCAGCAGCCCATCCAGCATTTCCCAGCACCTCCTTCCAACACACTTACTTTAAAAGGCAGGAGGAGGTACACGGACTGTCCACCAGACCTTCTCTACCCAGATCCAAGAATAAGAATTTCAGCTGCTTTTATAGCCAAAGGAGAGCTGCCAACTTCCTCCACAGACATTTAATCTGACCTTGTTTCCTCAGCTCTGTGGAGCAGCCAAGGCAACAGCAAGAGCTGCAATATCCCTGCTCAGCATTTTCATTACCGCCTGCTCATAAAGGCTGTTTCTGAGCTGTGATGGACAAAGTGAGGTCCCTGCCTGAGGGGTCTGGCTTTGGTGCACCTACATTCATGCACAAGCACTGTGCCTTGCTCCCCTTCTGCACACATCTCCTGGAAGCCTTGGTGCCTCCAAGCCTCTGCCATCTCATTGTGCACCTCTAACACATGTCCCAAATAGCTCCATCCCCCCAGCACCACAGCCCAGAGGAACAGGGACACACACAGCCAGAGCAGAGCAGGGCAGGGACCTTTGGCATTGGTGCTGGCCCAGATCCACACACAACTGCCCTGCCCTGCTCAGCTGTGAGCAACTACTGCCTATTTAAAAACATAGTAATGCACTGAGGTGTCAAGCACAACACATGAAGTGTCCTCTGAATCCTCAACAGTCACTCTATGCAAGGACCAGACATCACCATCTTTGCATGGAGAGAGATGCAGGAATTTATTTTTTTTTAAGTAAAGGGATAAGATTCAGACTATAAGTATTTTCTTCACATGGAGCTTCCCCAGGTTTCCAACCTTGCTTTAGCCCAAGAAGCAGATTTGTGCCTACAACAGCACACTGATGTACTTAGTTGCAAGGGAAGTGGAAGGAAACAGAGGTGCCCAAAGGAAATTTTTGGAAACCACAGCACTGCAGCAAACTCGCGTGTACTCGCTGCCTGCTCCTGCTGCCAGCTCATTGCCAAGCCAGGTGGTCTGGGATGTTGTTGCCAACCACAGCAGGGAGATCCTGCCATGGCACAGGCTGGAGCCAGAAATTCCCTTCGCCTGGAGCTTCCCCTTGGGCAGGACACGCTGCCCGTCTGCCGGCAAAGATGCAGCCCCACACCTTCCCTCCCCACACAATTCCAGCATCCCTCTCCATCCAGATCATGGCTCAGAGCAACACCACGCAAATATTTTGGGAAGGGATGAGGGAAAAGCTAGTAAAAGCTTACTGATGAGAACATGTGCATATGAAGATGCCCAACTCCTCCTGAGCTTACTGCTCACCTTACTCAGCCAAGCCCGGGTTCTGCCTTGTTTACAGTATGATGCTGGCCCAGGAGCTGCCACAAACCCGCAGCAAAGGCACTTCCTACAGAAAGCACAGGCGTGGGCAGGGCAGGAGGGCAAAGCAGGCAGAAGGGTGCAGAATCACGTCTGCCAGCGCAATTTTCGCCTCCAAATGTGAGTCATAGCCCAAAGACTGCTGATCTTTCCGATAAATGTAACTCTTCCTTCAGGGACACTATTCCAAAGTAGATCCCTTTTTACTCCCTATTTCAAAAGGTATTTTTTCCTTCACGATATTTTAAAGACCCACACAACGCAAATAAGGCCATAGGAAGAAATCTTTGGCAACACACATCCTTTGCCATGCACCAGCACATTACAGGCCGGCTCAGTAAGCAAAGAGGACTTTTTCACTCTGGGAAGCAGGATTCATTCCACTGAAATTACCCCACTGGACAAAAGGCTAAAACTCCATGCCAAAATGTAACTTCTTAAGATCTCAACCCAAAAGTGATTCAACTCTAACAATGCAAGAGGCAGTTTTCAGTCTACTCAGCCACCGGACAGAAGCCCATCCAGTTCACTATTGTTTGAGTATCCAAAGCTGATTTCCTTTTCAATGATTGAGGCCAAGAAACTCCCAAAGAGATTATAAGGATTAATCTGAGTTTCATTTCCTTAGAGATGTGCTACACACAAAGGAAAGGAGTTGCATTTAAGAAGCAGTTGAAAAAGTCACTTCATGGGTGATGCTGCTGATCACCTGCCTCCTAAGCCCACCTTTAACTAATGGGTTAAGCAACCCTTTGCAGACAAACTCTCCGTGCCTCTGACACAATTTCCCACATCAACAGCATCAGAACTGCTGTGGCTGCGTAGTTCAGGAACTCACTTCCAAAAAGCAATGCGTACCCACAGTTTCCATGCCAATATCCAGGGACTGAAACCATTTGATGCCTCAGAGCCTCAGACCAGGATATCCTGGATGAAGTGGCTTAGCTGGTGCTGATGCCACACCAAAAGATCTGTAGGCCTGTGAAAAAGCCCCCAGAGAGGCGGGCATGCCAAGGAGCTGCTGCATCTCATGCTGCCTCTGCCAGCGGCTTCCAGGCAATGGAAAATACAGCTCTTTAGCATGCAATTTCCACTGAGAAACCCAGAGCAGTACTCTGCTCTGCTTAAAACAAATAACCAAGGAGGCTTTCATTTATTTTTATTGGACTAGTATTGTTGACCAAAAAAACCTGCACTGATGCCTGCCCCTTCATCTGGTTTTTGATCCTAATGGGATATAAAGGATTTTGAAAGCAGGGGTGAGACTGGACCCAAAGGAGAGTAAGGTGGGAGGATGTGTTTCCACAGTGTTGGGCAGGCTATGTCCCTGCTCCTACGACCCCAAACAGCTTCTCACTCTATACAGCCAAAAGTGACTGGCAAAACTGCCATAGCTGCCTCAGCACAGCCCAGCCCTCCAAATGCTGTTGAAAAGGCTGCAAAACCCATGAGCAGTATTTCCATGCCTGAAAAAATACCTAAATTTATACTTTGGGCCCTGAGTAAAATCCATTCAATTGCCAAGACATCAACTGCCAGGAGAGCCTCAAGGATTCATCAATATGTGTAAACCTCACCAGTTTCTCAGGTGCAGACCTTTTTGGAAGGAAGAAACAGATACAGGTGCAAGGCAACTGTGCCTTAGGGGTTAAGAGTCAAAATGTCCTTCATGTGGTGTTGCTCTGAATGACACCTCAGTGTATCCCATATGACTTCACTGTCTCCTTACACCAGTGTCTAGCAAGTAATAATCAAAACTATTTCAAAAGACACCTTATTTTCCAATCAACATTATCTCCTTACTGCATCTTAGTATACAAGATCTGAAACTTATACATGCTACCAAACCATACGAAGTTTGCATTTAGAAAATGGCAGAAAACCAAAATATTGCAAGTGGAAAATGTAATTATGGAAGGTTGATTAATATTCCTGGCTTACTATTTTAGCATCAGAATAAAGGCTTATTGTCTCTGGCTCTTTCTTCAGAATAACATTTACCATATCTTCATCTTTCAGAAGAGAGCCAAACCCTGGGCCTGCTTGTTAGTCTCTATTACCTGTACAAACTTTCCTCATTCTTTGGGTGGAAAACCAGGCCAAAAAATGATTCGAGTGCTAGAGAGCTCTTAGACAGCTCATGCAGAAGAAATGCTTTATATAAATTACAGTATAAACACACCTAGTCAACAGAGTAGGCGTTGTTTCTGACACCTCAGAAGAGGAGAAGAAGACCACACTCAGACACTGTGGCTTGGAGACAGTGAGGCTCTGCTGTGCCAGGATTAGCCTTCCCTGGGACATCACCCTTGATGCCACAAACTCTGCTGCTGAGCACAAAATACTTCATGGCCAACACACTGCATTGCCTCAATGCAGGGGACTTTCTAAGGTCATAACTGCCCTGAAAAAAGCCAGCAAGATGCAATGGGGACCCATAGTAGCGATGAGGAAACCCATCCCAGAAGTCACCACTTGTATGCTGCTCTTCTGTATGACGGGGAAAATAATTCCTGAGTTAACAGAAACTACTGACTCTGAAGGGTTTTATCCCCATGATACTCCATTAATCACTGCTGGGTTCAAAGAGCATCCTCATCAGGAAGCAGCACTTCACTGCTACCCCAGATGTCCACCACCTTCACCCTCCTCAGCAGTGCTGAGCCCCACCACAGCCCACGGCTGTCGACCAGTCTGGGCTGTGACTCAAGCGGCGTGAGGGAAATTAAACACTAAGTTCCCATTCTGACTCCAGAGCCAAACATCCTAACATCAAATCAGCTGGCCTCAAATTTTGGCTTTTTTAACTCTGGACAGACAGAGCCGTTGCTGCTCATGGCTTCGATCAGAGGCAGCTGCTCCACCCACAGCAAGGGGCTGCCAAGGCAGCACAAGTCACGGCACAGCCGCTTCTCCTGCCTCACACACCAGTCCCATGGAATTTCTTCCCACACCCAAGCTTCAGTAACTGCAGCAGTAACTTCTGCGATTGCAGAAATTCCTCTTATCGTGACCTGCCACATGATGCCAAGAGGCACGCATTGAACATGCTCACCTTTGCTCACCATTCCTAGTGGATGCTCAGTCCTGAATTTAGATGGTGCCAGCATCTAAATTCATCTTCTGAACTTAGAAGGGACCAGGTTATGCACTCTTCTTGAGTGCAGACAAAGATTTTAATTCTTACCAACAGTCTGAGATTGGCACAAATGTGCAGGAAATATCTTGCAGGTCTCCTGCCTTCCACCAACACCTCAAAAATGAGCCATTGTGATACACACTGAAATATTGCTGCAACATAGGGAAACGTTGTCCTGTTTTCGCAATAATTTGGTGGAAGGCACTTCAAAAACCCACATGATGAGTGGACCAACTGAGTCACCATCCTGAGACACCCCTGCTCTAATCATGAGAGCCACCTCTCCAAAACTGAGAAGCACTTTATACCCAGACAAGTACTGGGAGCAGCACTGTAGTTGTGCCAACTAAAATACCTGTGTCAGGCTGGCAGAGGGAAGATGACTGTTGGCTGGCATCAGATCCAGTGGGGCAGGTTCAGACCTGCTGAGATCATGAAGCATAAATGAAGCCAGCGCAGGTAGAGAAAGATCTGGTTTCCCACATGCCTGCATCCCATCACTCCCACAGACGATGCCTATCTCCCGGCTCCCATAATTCAGACCCAGGAGAAAACATCAAAAGGACTATGAAAAGCTGAAGCAAACAAAAAGCAAAATGTATGCCAAGAGGGAAAATAGCAAAAAGAGCCCTTCCTGGTGAGCAGAGAAACTCAGCTACACATTGGAGTGAAGCAAACACTTCCATCCAGGACAGTAAAAGGGATATGGAGCGACTCACCTACTCATTTCAGAAAAATATGCAAGGAAGCATCTCCAAAAACCCCAAGGCCGTGGCTAACATGGCAGCAAGCTGATGCACTCTGCTCCAGTTGTGCTGACAAAGAGGGAGAACAGGCTACAAGCACCCAGAGGTGGGATTTTCCAACCCCACACACAAAGGGGGCAGGTATGAGCAGTAGGACCGAGCTCCAACCTTCAACATGGGTCAGCTGCTGCAAGATGTGTTTGACACACACTTAAGAAATGCATTGATGTGATATATGGTGCTGCTGCACACAAGTGTATGTGAACCTTAAAGGATTTTGTCCCAGGTGCTCAGGGATCAGCACCTACAAGTCTAACTGTGTGATGAAATCTCAGCTCTGAATTTGCTTTTGCGAAAGCTCCATTTTTATCCCTTTAAACTAGAAACAGCATTAACCTTTTTTCCTTTGCCTGTTCATCTACAAAAGCACATGAAAACAGTAGCCTCTACTTTTCAAGGCTTTTTTCATGGTTTTTGCAAGAAAAACTTAGTAATTATTTTCAGGAAACGGACAAGAACAGAGCAGAAGCAGCCTCCTCCTCCTCTTTCGTTTTGCTGTAAAACCCTTGAAATCAGAGCAACTCACCTTGCACACAGCAGCCTGCAAAATTGCATCAAAGCCACCCTCTGGAGCATCTCGGTTGCGGGAAACCTTCTGTTTCTGGACTTCTTCGTTAAAACGGTCAACTTTATCCGTCAGGGACAAGAGGTGGCGGAAGCCAAAGGATGGGACACAGCTGGGGAACAGCTTGTAACTGCAAGAGGAACAGAGGAATGGTCAGCTGGGAGGAACTACACCAGCAACCAAGAGCTGCAGAGGCTCCCAGCTCTACCAGGTTGGTCTCTAAAACTCTGTTTATTGGGCTGAAATACTTTCATAATGCTTCATGCTTGGGACACTTTGATTTCTGGCTACTTACATACAAAACCCTACAGTAGAGCCCATATTTTTTTGTATCCCCCTTAGGAATTTTGAGAAGCTGAAGTTACCAGAGATCCCACCAGGACCAAAAATCTCTCTCCATGTATGGTGTGAGTGTAGACACCAAGCACCAGCCCACTCTGGGCCATGCAGCTCTGCAGTGTCAGCACCCATAAAGCAGTTTTCACATGGGGGATCTGCAGTGAAGGATGCAACCAGTGATAAGAGGGTATGTTTTGGCAGAGCCACCCATCCAAGGGCCCTGGGGACTATGCCTCGTGCCTGCAGATCTGGTGGGCTGGTGTCAAAAGGCACCATGCAGGAGCATCACTGACAAAAACTACCTTTCCCTCATTTTGCAATATGGATTTTCACTCTGTCATCCAGTTTTCTTGCCACCCTACACCCACTGCACATCGCCAGGCACCTGGCAATTGCCCAGCATGAGATGAAGCAATAACTAACTCATGCTTCCTCCCACTCTCCCTGCAAGCCGGTGAGCAAACACCATCTCTGCTTTCCAGGGCGCCACTGGAGCAGAAAGGTAGGAGGGCCAGCCTAAGGCAGAGAAATGCTTTAGCAGACTACCAGGAAAACTTTTTTTTTCCCATACAGAACCATGAGAAACAGCTTTGGTTCTCACCGTGTGGCTGGAAGAGCTCAGCAGAGCAGCTCCTGTGGCATGGGAATCTGTGACTGTGTGCAGGGGAGAGGGATGGGAAGAGTTAAGAAGAAATGCATTTAAAAAGGAGTTGGGCTGGCACTAATTCACTCTTATCTTCAAAGATAAAACCCAGAAAACAATTAAAAGCCTCTGCTGACACATGACCCACTATGGGTAAGTTGTAAGAGGCTTTTTACACAAAGGAGTATTTAAGATTTACCACCACTGAGAATTCAAATCCCTCACAAGGGACCCCAGAGCAGGGATTTCCACTGACACAGCCATGCACACACCCAACCACGGGGCAGGTCCCACTGCCCTGGGCCTGGCTGGCAATTGGATCCACCCCTTATGATCAGCCCCACGTCCAGACTTGTATCCTGCTCGCACCGAGGGCTAAGGCAAGGAGTTTGCAATGCCCGGAACCTCCGCACTGCAGAGTCTCAGCAAGCTGCCCTTCACCCATAGGACACATCTGGGTGCTCGGTCTGTCAGAGCCCTTCTGCACAAAGAAAACACTAACACACTGTAGGGTCCTACTTCCCATGAAAATGTATAATTTAATCCTTTTGGTTTGTTTCACGCTCCAGGTGTGCTGGCAGAAGCTGCAGGCTGCAGCAAGACAGACACATTGCTAAGCAAGGGCACACAGTGATGCGGGCGGGTTATCTGGGGCTGTAACCTCCACAAGTCATATCACAGAGAGCGGGGCAATTAAAGGGTTCCATCAGACCCTCTGCCTTCCTTATCTTTTTTCATTTAATGTTTGTTTCCTTCAAACTATCATCTCTCTTGAATGACACCATGGCTGCTAGAAGCCACTTCCCAGCTTCCTGGGAGGTCCCACCCAGGATGCTGAGTCAGGAGCAGGGGGGAGCAGAGAGCTGCTGTGAGATGGAAGAGGCACAAGGGATCCCAGCCTGACCCAGGAGGAAAGCAGGGCTGCGCCCCACAGAGACCTGCAAGTCTCTTGTCACCACTAGGAGAGAGCCTGGACCAGGAGCAAAAAGCACCTACCACAGCTCATGTTTACTTGCAGCTTTTCTTAGACGCTGATCAGTTTGTTTTGACATAGAAATAGTTGCAAACAAAACCACAGGTGACAAACCTCACTGCACTATCAGTGAGCCACATGGCAGCAGCCAGAGCCCACTCACAGAGTGCGCAGGGGAAGGAGATTCCAAGAGAGCAGGGAGCCAGCACCCCTGGTGTGGATATAGAGGAAGATATGGCAACTGGAAGGGAGCACCCACCAGACGAGCTGCCTTGCACAATTCTTCCTAAATGCTTTCCCAAGATCAGGCTGGCTTAAAGTAACCCACAGAAAGAAAAGCAACCACTTGGGTAAAGCCAGAAGTACCTGCAGATAGCATGATCACTGTGGGAAAAGTTGAGGTGACAGCTCGCGATGTTCTTGATGAAAGGTCATTGGCAGTTTCAGATATGCCTTGTTGCTGAGTTGTCCAGTTCCATCCTTCCCTCCTTTCCCACTCCCCTCCTCCTGCATATTTCATTCTATTTCATTTGGCAAAAGCCATGTTACTCCAATAAAATCACACACCAGCCAAACAAAGTTTCCAATATTTCTCCAGCTGGAACTAAACCCTGTCCCCAGCCCACAGGCAACATGAGCATGTGTCAGAGACTGAGGATGACAGAGATGACTGAGAGGATCCCTCAGAGGCCATGCCAAATTTCTGGAAGAAGTACCATAGAGAGTGTGGTGTGCAGTGCCATTGTGGCAGAGATACCTTCATGGCTCAGTCAGTGTGGTCCCTTTTCACATCATGGCTAAAGCATGAGTTTTCAGTGTTAAAATCCATTTGACTTTCCACTCTGAACAGAACTTGTGAAAAGAGAAAACAAATAATTTTTGTCTGGTCAACAGTCAGTGTGCAGTGAGATGCCAAATGCTTGGTCAGTGCCAAAAGCTGGCCTAGAAGCTCACAGCTGATGGAAGCTCTCTTTATCTGCCTCTCATACTTGAAACCTGCACAGAGCTTGGCACAAATTGGTGAGGTGATCTTACAATGTAAGTATCCACAGATGGCTCAAATAAAAGTGCTAACTTCAGTGTCCTTACATGACTAGAAAAGACTCACTGGTGGATGAGGTGAAGATGGGACTACAAAGGGAAGTGTAAATGGTAACATCCTCCCAGGAGGGCACTTGCTGCTGTTTTCGTCCTGTGATTCCAACATCCAAACTCATCTGTGCCTGGACACCCTCCATTGCGCCCAATTTCACTCCTGCATAACTCCCAATTCAATGGACTTTCCCAGCTCTGGTGGTTAAAAGGCAAAGACTCTGCAAAGACACTAACCAGCAAAACCAAAAAAAAAACCAAAACANCAAAAAAGGAAAAAAGGGAGGAAGGTTCTCATACCGCTGCAAAGGAAACCTTATCATTTGTGTCTTTTGCAATGGTCAGTCTGCTTCCTTCCACAGCAATAAAGATGAAAAAACCTGCCTGATGCCTTCAAAACACTCAACAAGAACTCATTAATCAGCACTACAGGCCATCACAAATCTCAGTTCCTCCAAACAGTTTTGTTGGGAAGGACTTACATTGCCTTGGTCTCCTTATCTGTGAAATGCAGACAAAAAGTTTAATTGATTTACTCAAGGCCAAACTATGACTCAGAGCTAGGATCAGAAATCAGGAATTTCTGGCTCTGCCTCCTTTTGCTTAAAACTTGCAAAAAAGCCTGCTATGTCTGCATCTTCTTCAGGTACTTAAAAATTGCTTAAGGCTTCCTGATACAATAGTTTTCCATCCCTAGATGCAGCGATTTCTCAACAGCCACAGCAAAATTGGAAGTTGTCCTATTTTGAATTGCTCAAGTATCCCAGTGACTGCCATGGCTAATCAGCATTCCCAAAAGCCAAGGCTGGAGTGTGGTTCATTATTTAAAGCAAGAGTGGAAGAGGAGACTGTGCCCAGGCTCTGTGCAAATGCAGGGTTTGTCCCTTCAGGGCACACCCACCACTTACCCAATGCAGGGATTGTTTTGGTATCTTGGTGCCGTGTAGGAGAAAGGAGAAATGTTTTTGTCCACGAAAGAGCCAAACCCCAGACGGAAATTGCTCGTGAGCTTTCGCATCTCTTCAGCCAGCTTGGTCCCCAGATTGCGGATATTGTCTAGGTCATCGTTCATGGACAG
Source organism: Grallaria varia (assembly GCA_013396735.1). Classification (NCBI taxonomy): domain Eukaryota; kingdom Metazoa; phylum Chordata; class Aves; order Passeriformes; family Formicariidae; genus Grallaria; species Grallaria varia. Next base: position 41,521 of record VWZG01009395.1, on the reverse strand, counting down.
GGAGAGATCCATCAGGTAGTAGAGGTCCACGGGATAGTCCTCCACTTGCCGAACCTGAACTCGGAAGGACGTCTGGTCACCTGCACACACACGCAAGAGTTGAGGGTGGTGAAAAACACTCCCAGCACACATAAAATACAGACCACAGGTGCTTTTTTTATCCGCTGCATATCAGACAGACCACTTGCAAAAGAAGACAGTGAAAGGAAGAAGCTTTTCCAAATTCACCCCTCAGGAGACTAACAGGAAAGCAAGTACTGACTTTGGGTCCTCTTAAGCTATGTAGTGTACTGGCTGGTAAGAAAAAGACACACCTGTGGTGTGTGTCTCTATTTTAGGTCTTTGGACATATGAGAAAGGGTTTTTCTGTCTCATCTGAGAGAACATCTAAGGGGTAGACACATGGAAAATGCTGTTGCCCTGGTCTGCGTACAGGCCAGGGGTGTTTTCCTAGAAAACTGAAAAGAAAAGCAAGCAGAGTGAACCTCAAATGGATGTTTCATGGACTTCTGAGACAGGGACCCTGCCCATAGTTACTTGGGTACATCTTCAAAGCAAACCAGGAGCAATCCAAGAAGGCCTGCACCAAAGAAAGAATGAGTGAGGTGGGAGAAGAAAGAAGGTCAGGAGAAAATAGCCAGTGTGAGATGAATGCAAGGTGTCCTCTGAGCTGTGCAGGGAAGAAAACCCAAAGCAGGCACAGAAGAAACACTTTTTAAAAGGACTTTCCACCCAAAAAAGAGCTGTGCCACCTGATCTTGAAGAAAGAAGGGCAAAAGGGAAGTGAATTGGAAAAAGAAGGTTGTTAAAGGCACCCGGGGAAGCACTGAGGTAGAGGGTGAAGCTTCCTGACGTGAAGAACAGAAGGGAAGGAGCTGTCAGGGCTGTCACAGACTATGCAAACATGAAGAGAAGCAGAGGAAAGCCTATACCAGACCTTCTCTTCTGCCAGACCAGTTTCACTAGAGATGCCCTCCACAAGGGGTTCCAGGGGAGGCCACTGCTGCCACCCACCATGCCTCAAAAAAGGTGAAGTGATTTCAAAATGAACTTGAATTCACAGCACAAAGAAGGTGCCAAAAGTTTGTCTTATGCTTTGTTCAGAGAAGGGTCTAAATGGAAAATCCAGACTTCAGCACCCTCACACCCTAACTGGTTTGGAGACCCCACGTCCTCAGCAGCCATCTCAGCCCCTCTTCCAGCTCAGTGGGGTCTCAGACCCAGGCAATCAGATCCTTTAAGGACCAAGCTCCCTTTCCTGCCCTCTCCCAGCACTTCATGGCCATGACTGAACTCTGGGCACTGGCAAGTTCTACAAAACACTTGTGGCTTCCCCTCCTCTTCCCCAGAAACAAAACTCACATTTTTGAGCATTGTGAAAACGCTTCCCTAACCGCTTCATTGTTCTCCTCATTGTGAGCAGCAGCACAGCTGCTGCCACTTAATTCCAGCCCAACAGCAGCAACAGCAACCCAAAACTGCCATGCTGGCATGCACAGCACGAGGCACTCTGCAGCCTGGCTGGCACCTGGGGTCAGGCTGCACTGAGCTGCACGGAGGGCCAAGCACCCTCCCTGGCTCCAGGATCTGCCTTGTAGTGATCCCTGCAGCTGTCTCTGTGTGTGGGGACTGAGCAGACACCCTCTCCCAGCCTCTGCAGCAGCTGCTTCAGCCCGGCAGCATCCAGCCCCTCGGTGAAGGAGCCGGGGTCCCAGCATCCAGGAGGATGCATGTAGAGGCCAGAGGCTGCCTCTTCTGTAAACAAGGCTGGGAAGGGTTTAGATCCCAGTCTGTTCTTTGCTCCAGCAGCTCCCTGTGCATGTCTCACAGTTCGGTGCTGGAGTACCAGAGGAGTCAACTACACCTCCTCCACCAACACCTTCCTTTGATTTAAGCATTTCACTGAATTCTGCTACAGCCCTCCCCAGACAAGGCAGGGCTGTGAGAGGCACCGTGTGCAAACACACACATGTAGATATTGCCCAGGTACCAGCTGCAGGAAGCAGGAAGCTCACACCATAAATATTCCTCCTCATTCACCCCAGCCTTCTTTTCCAGCAGGAGCAGGACTTTCCCAGCATAGGGCTGAGAAGTGGAGTACAGTAGGATGCAATTCAGCACTGGCCCAACAGTATGCAGAGCTATTGAGGTGGCTCAGCCAAATCACAGAATCCTAGAATGATTTGGGTTGGAAGGGACCTTAAAGATCATCTCATTCCAATTCCCTGACATGGGCAAGGACACCTTCCACTACACCAGTTTGCTCAAAGCTACTGTGCCTGTGACTCCATCCAACCTGGTCCTGAACACTTCCATGGATGGGGCATCCACAGGTTCTCTGGGCAAATTGTTCCAGTTCCTCACCACTCTCACAGCACAGAATTTCTTCCTAATATCTAACCTAACCCTGCCCCCTTTCAATTTGAAGCCATTACCCCTTGTCCTATCACTACAGACCCTTGAAAAACCCTCTCCAGCTCTCTTGTAGGCTTTCTTTGGGTACTGGAAGATGCTCTTCAGGTCTCCCCAGAGCCTACTTTTCTCCAGGCTGAGCAACCCAAAGTATTTCAGCCTGTCTCCACAGCAGAGGTGCTCCAGGTGGGCCTGACACTGTACCTGGCATGCATTTTGTGGGGGAAAAAGAAGAAAATTATTTATATAGCGCAAAACCTGCTCGTGCTGATTTCAGGGTAAAAAAATGTGTTTGCAAGCTTGGCTTTAATTCAGTGCTGCAAAAATGTGTTTAAATCTGGGAAAATGCATTCTCATGCCTATGTTTTTCATTTGTACACATTTTTCCCACTGGAATACTCAACCCTTTCAGAAAAGGGTATGTGTCCTTCTGCATTTTGCAACGTTTCCATTTCCAAAACACTCTTCTTCCTGCCAGAAAGGATATTTGATCCAACCTGTTTCTCTTAATAGTTACAAATTTATTAGCCCCTAAGAAGCACCAAAAGCAACAGGATCCTGTGGCTAGTTCTTTCATTTCTAACTGCACAAACCAATTATCTCTGAGAAAAGATCACTAATGTATGAAGATGTAAGTGCAAAAGAATTTATTATTCTCTGTGCACAGTATTACTCTCACACTTCTAGGGATAATCCATCCCCCTCCTTCCTCACATACCGTCACAACCATCCTCTCCTTAGGGCTTTTACTGAAAAGTTTTAAACTGAAAACTGAATTCAGAAATGTTTCTTGGATACCATCACACAAAGGCACTGCAGAAACTGGAAAAACTGTTTTTGGCCAATTTAAGAACGCAAACTCGACAATCATGCTTATCCAAGGAAAGCTCTTTTTCCTGCTTGATGCGGCTTATGGCTTGATGGGCAGCACAACTTGCATCTATAAATTTTTTCAGCCTGTTTACACCATTTATATTTTTTGTTTAACTAGGACACACTGATGTATAGCTGGACTCAGGATTAAAAAGCAATATAATAAAAGCTAAATGCTCAATCCAAAAGCTACCCTGTAAGGACACCAGTTTAAGGCCTTTGGAGTTTAGCTGCAGATACAGATTTGGGGAAGTGACTTCTGCCACAGGATGATGAGATCAAACTGCCTGGGTGGGAACAGCAAACAATTGACAATCCTCTCCCTTCTGCTTCTGCTTAGCGGTCTAAGAATAAAAAATCACCATTGCCACAGACCGCCGTGTGAATTCATCTTTGAAATAGTACACCCTTCATGCCCAAAATTAAATCAACATTGTCTCCTTTTTGTCTTGAGTTCACAGGGTGAAACCCATTCTCTCAAGCTCAAGGATTAATGGATAATTTAAACTGTGGCTGCTAATACAAGGGTTTAAGAAGTCATCAGCCCAACATCAAAAAGAGAGCAAAAATGAGAGATGCTATTACAAACACCTAGGCATGGCCCTCCTCCTGCAACCACTCTGATGCTCTGCAGGACGAGCACAGGGAGGGTAGTTCAGTGGCTCCGCGTGGAATTGCTTTGGGGATCCTTGGGGTGACTCCTGCAGCTCAGCTCAGACCTGGAGGGGTTCTCTGCCAAGAAGAACTGAAGGTGGCCATGGGTGTGGTCCCCTGCAAGGGGAAGCAGAAGCAACACAGCAGCCCTGGGCAGCCCATGGTATCTGAGAGCACAGATCCCAGGAAGCCGCAGGGAGATGGACCCCCACACCCTGCCCCAGCTCAGAGTGGTGGGCATCCGTGCCTCAGCTGGGCAAAGCTCCCAGGGTTTGGGAGAGGGGAATTCGCTGAGCACCAGGCACTGCACATGAAGGGGGGTGTGCAGAAGGAGAGATGTGGAAGCTGAGCCAGCCCTTTCTGCCTGGAATTGCCTCAAGAAACAGGAGTAATAACAACTCCCTCTTTTTAACAGAAGCAGCCCTGTTTCGTCAGCAGCAGTCAGTGGCAGAAGCCATGCATCTGGGTGTACGTTCACTGGTGCTGGCTCTCAGGTGTCTGTTCTAAGGCTTTGGGGCAAAATATTTTTAGATTTGAGGGTTTGAGCAATGACTGCAGTCATACTGCTGAGGAGTTTAACTGAGAAACATGACAACCATCTAACCTGTACAGATAAAAAAATCCTGCTGCAGCAACTGGTAGGCTCTGGGAGAGCACTGGTAGCACAAGCACCAGCTCAGACTCTGGCTTTTCTTGGGCAAAACAAAATATTTCATTTTTCTGTATGCTCATGAGAGCTATCATAAAACTGTAAGCTTTAGAAACCCACACCAATCACTTACAATGAATCAAGCTTTTATATTTGCTTCTTAACTTTGCAATAAAGCGCTTTTTTTCCCCCTCTTCACAAATATCAGCTGCCAAATTTTTGCAAGAATTCTAAACCCACATTAAAGCCTCCCCCCATCATGCAGAAACTTTTGATAACAAGCATGCTCCCATGGCTCAGATGAGCCATTCCGTTCTAATTTTTAATTAAAAGGAAGAGATTGAAGAAAAGTGATGGCTCAGGGGAATGAAACAGGACCTGGCTGCAGTCCAAGGCCTGAGTCACAAGTTCAATCTCTGTCTTCTGCCCTGATCCGATGGCTCTTTTGCATACCAACAGAAAACAGATATGTGGGTTTGTTTCCAACTTATAGAAGGAGTTGTCTCAGTTTAGAGTCATGTACTGTCAGCTTGGTGGAGGATCCAGTTATTTTAACTCCTTCTATCTAATCATTCCATATTTAAGCTGAGCAGTTTCCTTTTAAACACATGCACAGGTTAAAACTAGTACTGCTAACAGTTATGGGTGGGCTTTGATTGACTTTGCCCAACAGCAGTGTCCCCTCACAAAGGACACGTGCCTCAGCCCCAAACCTATTTGTGATGCACCACCAAAATTTACACATGTGGAAAGGGCCAGCAGTCACCTGTTTTAGTGGGTTACAAGGCCACAAGCTACAACACCCTCTTGGCATGTCCTGGCCACCCCTTCTCACTTCCCCCACACCCCACATGGGGACTCACCAGGACGAAGATTCAAGGCGACCTTCTGAGGCGTAATCTGTGTGACGTCCAGGTGGGTCTGGCCAGAGCCCTTGCTGCTCAGAGGGACGTTCTTCAGCACGCTGATGCTGCTGCTGGGGTTTTCGATGGCTCCGGCACAGCCGTTCGCAATCAGGTTCTGCAGGAAGTCGCACCGGGATGTGATGGACTTTGTGCTGCTGAACTCCTGCGGGGCGAAGAGTGGACAAAAGGGAAGTGGAGGGGAATACATCAATCCCACAGCAGGGGGTTTGTTTTGAAATGCTGGTATCTAACAAATAGGAAATGACAAGGAGAAGCTGGTGTCCTTTGTGGTGTCTGTTCATGTCAGGAGCCTGCACTGAGCCTTGAGTCTTTCAAAGGGTCCTACAAAAAAAGGAAATTCTGCGAGGATTTGAACATTGAATTTGTTTGCAGAGCACTGCAACAGAAAGCTAAGCCTGGGTTTTTAACCCAGCCACAGCAGCGGCACTTGGTCCCAGCCCTGGCTCAGGCCACATGGGAGCAAGGCCAAGAGTTTGGTTGGCTGCATGGACAGCCCGCTGCCATCTCTGTTGTTTTAGGCACATGCATCCCCTCAAAGGAGCCTGCAGAAGACAGAAGGGAGGACAAGGAGGTGGCACGGAGAGAAGCCAGACAAACCCACCAACCCAGAGATAGCCAACTCAAGATGTGAAGCTGGACACTGAGGCTGGGTGGCTCTGGGGACCCGCATCCTCTTCCCCGGGTGAGACACCACACACCCCGACACGAGCACGGCGTGTCCCCCGTCCCTCACACGGCCACGCTGCAGGCCTTGGCACGGCACCATCGCCTGGGAAACAGAAACGACAGCAGGCGGTCCCTGAGGCAGAGCACAGCCTGAGCATTTTGGCATGGGCAGGAGTCCTGGGCAGCTTTGCTGGAGAATAAGGGAGGGGGCAGAGACTTCATGGGAGTTGGTTAAAATGCAGTCTGTGCTCACCACAGCAAGGTGCAGGCAGAGACTCACTCCCAGAGGACAGGCTGCCAGGGCCGGGAGTCCCCCAGCACCTGTCCCAGAGCTCCAGCCTTCGCTGGGAGCCTCGAGCGTGGTACACAATGCAGCCTTGTGTGGGGGAGCACTCGGGAGCAGCCAGCCACACAATGCAGCCTTTTGCAAAGAGCCCATTTGTTAGAATGCCTTTTTTTTTTTTTTCCTGTCTCCCCAAAAGTGCCAAAGGGAACAAGTCACATGCCTAAAATTTACTGGATTTTCAGCAGTCGATTCCTATTTATTTTTGCACTGTAACAATAGAGACAAACCTCTTCAGCTCCAGGGCTGAGGGACTAAAACGACATGAAAAAATGCAGAGAAGATGCTCACACCATGCCAGCCCCTCCTTCAGCTGTGCAGCAAAAACCAGTGTGGGGCTGAACGAACCTCACTTGTGGCTGAAGCTCCAGCATGGCAGAGAACAGGAGACACATCCAGGAGGAAGAGGTTCCTGACAGATCCCCATGGGGTAATTTCCAGGGGTCCCTCAAGGACAGCCTCAGATACAGGGCCCTGGGACACAGACAGAGACTTCCTGCTGCATTTTTCTCACTACAAGGTCCCAGTGCTATTTGAAAAATGCAAGATTTGCATTCCAGCATCCAGCAGCAGGGTCCAGCCAAGAAACCGACGACGGCACATCAGATGGATATGAACACAAATTTCTTGGAACGTACCGTGTAAACAGATGAACTTCCAGAAAGGAGGGCTGAGACTATTCAAATCATCTCCAGCATTACAAAATAAAAATCAGAATCCTTCACAAAACCAGAAACAACGCCCATCCTCTCAGCGCAGCACGTTTCAAGCAGCTTTGGAGAAAAGTTTCTCTCGGATGTGGCTTGACCTGAAGTCAGTGAAAAGCTGGCAGGGTGCAGGTGCTCTCCTGGGCCTGTCCACCCTGCAGCAGGGCATCCGTGGGGAGACGCTCTCTGCCTCTCCCAGTACCCAGACCCCAGCTCCAGCTGAGCACCTCTGCCAGCTCATTTCTGCTGCCATCTCTATTAGAAAGGACACTCTAACTGTGCAAAAAGCACCACAAACAGCCCAGGAGTGCAGCTGGGGACTTTTAGTTACTCTCCAGGTATTAAGGAAGTATCCAAATAGCACCAATACTTAGGGCTGCTCGGGCAACTTCCAATCCTTCCCAGGGTCTGCCTCTTGATGTGAATGGAAAGGCTTGGCCTCAAAGGGCTTTGAATCGGGGCTCAATCTTCTGGCTGGGGCCAGGACAGCAGAACAAGAGCCAGGAGGAGCAGGCAGGCCAGGGAGAAGAGGATGGTGACTTTCTCTCCCAGCTGTTACTCCCCAGCCAGGCTTGTAACATCACAACAGATGGCTCAGGGTATGGTACTGTCTATACAGATGTTCCTCATCCCAGCAATGGTGTACACGAGAGCAGCAGGACAGGACAGGGCTGGCATGCAGGGCAAGAAGCACACCTGTGTGGGACCTGCTGGCAGATTTTTTTGAGGCAGGGTGCCCGTGCATGCCTGACCCTTTGCATGGCAACAAGAAACATTTACTGCTTCAATGTGTTTTCCCGCAGCCTTAGGGACAAAAGGAAGCCCAGGAGGTTGAGGGAAGGCCCTTACACAACTCCTGATGGGAGCTGCACAAAACTCTTGGGTTAGCAGCATTTCTGCACTTCTCCAGTCCACAGGTCCCTCTTGCCTGACCCAGCTATTTTCTCTTAAATTTTCTTCTAAAATGGGCCAAGAGGACATGCCACACAGGGCAGCAATCACTAAGCTGCAGCTCCAATCAAATCCAGGATTTTTCTTGTCCATATTACCTGAAGGGGAAGAAAATAGCCACCCTCAGAAGTGCAAACGCCCAAGGGGATGGGAGTGCAGCTCAGCATCCAGGGGTGCAGGACTGACTCCTACTTCTGTGTGATTTCTTACCCAGGAAGAGTAACACTGAGCAGGGGAGTGACAGTGGCCTTGGGAAAGCCCCAGCAATCACTACAGCACCCTACAAACACCCTCACGTGCACCCATGGGTCAAAACCCAAAGCCAGAACTGGGGCTACCACGTACCATCCAACTCAAGCACAGAGTTTTCTGTGACAGAGAAAATCAAGGCTCATGGAAGTTCCATTAAAGGCAAAACAGGATGAGTAAAGGGCATTGCACAGGTCCAAACAGCTCATGAGCAACCACACCAAAAGGCAGCCCCACACCAGCTCAGACACACCACACTGGTTCAAACCCCAACTTCCCCCAAGCTGAGGACACATCACAGTTAATTAAGCATTTCAGGGTGCCCAGATACCTGCCAACCATCTGCCTGCAAACCTGCTGTGGTAAGAAACGCAGCAGATGCCCCACACAAGCAGGATCCACAGCAAACATTGCTTTGTGGCACAGAGAAGCGTTGGCTTGGGAAGGTCCCACTGAATCCTTGACAGTAACTGGCTGCTCCCAGCCCAGTGGGCACGTCGCGGTCCGGCCTCTGTGCTAACAAGCTCACAAAAGCAAACGCTCACAAGCAGAAAGAGTGAATGGAGATAACAGCGTGACAATTACATGCTCATCAGTTTGACAGTTTTAGGACAAATTGCTTGGTTCAGGCTATAAAACCGGAGCATAGCACTGACTATCTAATGTCTAACTCCTGACTAGGTATGTCCTTAACATTTTTTGCTTTAATCAATCCAGTTGTGCATTAATTCAGTCTGAAATACGTCTGCTTTCTCCATTTAAAAAAACAGTCATGTTCCCTCTAGGAACATCCTAGATTTTCCTTCCTCATTCTCCAGGCACACATTCCTGAAATGGAAGAGGATGGGATAAAAACACCTGCTGGAAAACAGGAGGTGCCATTGGGGAAACCGCAATTAAATTAATCACAAATGATATTTCAGTTTAGTTAATGTGCATCTCTGTTTTGCATGTGCACACATAAATGCACCCACATAGGTAATGCCTGCATGAACACGCAGTTCACCCACCTAACAAACAAAAGGAGCCTCTGCACATTACTACACTGCTCCCCAAAGCAGCAAACAAAGATAACAGCAAAGTGTGGCTGAAATTTTTACCCCCATACTGGTACTCCCGAATGCTCTTTTGAAGACCTTCCCCCCTGCAATCACCCCAAGTAGGTTTATCATGATCAAAACCCCCATCTGTGTATCACACCTGCCCTGACAGCTCTGAGCACAGCACTGAAGCCACTTCCAGATCATCCTGCTTTCCCCAGCAAGCCCGACAAGCCGTGCTCAGCCTGGGCAACCAGAGACCACTGCAAAAAATTCAACGAGCATCCTCCTCTCCTACCCATGAAACCCAGGTTGCCACAGAGATCACGGCAACCCCACAGGCCAGTGGGCAGTTTCCAGTCAGAGCATTGTACCACCAGTATGTCAGCAATTTCTAGTAATTTCCAGCTTCTCCTGGACTTTGCAGGAGAAGCTGAGGAATCTCCTCAGATTCCAGCATGGATGGAAAGGCTGGAGCAGTCTTCCATCCGCCCAGGGGCCATTTTCCCTCAGAGAGCCCAGTTTCAAGCATGCTCAGGTGATGGTTAAGGCAAACATTCACATCTCTTTTAAGTGCCACTGAAATCAACACCTTTAAGTCCTGCCTTTCAAGGTGTTCTTCCAACAGCCAACAGAATCAAGTTTCCAAATTTCCAACAGCCCAAAGACTTGTGGTTAGCTCAGCAGCTCCTGGGGGATCTAAGGCTGCTGCATACCAGAAGCTGCTATCATCAGCTCATCCATCATCACCCCTTGGGATGGGAACAGAGATGCTGAACACAAGCAGAAGTGAAAAGAAGTCAAATCAAGCCAGGGGATGTGATTCACCTTGTACTAACAGGTTAGGAGGTGGCAGTCATAAAGTGATAGCATCTTAACTACTCTGCTGTATCATATCATCATATGATATGATATGTAAGCATCTATCTATACACATGCTCTTATCTTCACAATTCAAGGCAATGTAAATTCAAGGAACCTTATCCCTCTCTGGAGAACTACCAGGATAGGGCTCCCTGCATCCAAAGGATTGCTTTCATGCTTTCATGCACTCCTAATCCATAGCTGCAGTCCATGAGTGTGTGAGACTTTCTGCTCCCCTGTGCTTACACAGAGGCTGGATCCAGGACTGCAGAGGGTGGCAGAGGAGGATGCAAGTGTGCAGGAGGCTGCAGGAGGTGTCACTGTCTCTGAGAAACAGCACAGCTTTCCTGTTCAAATTGCTCCTCTCCCACAAACAGGTACAATGGTGTTGCCAAGTGATGCCATTCCCCAAAGGAAACACAAGAAGGTATGTAGCATAGAGGGAGATAAATAACCCACATAACTATACTTTGTATATATATCTCATCTAACAGACTTCTCTGCATTTCCTGTATACATAATACTAGATATGCTTCCTGACAAAATTGTTAATTGGTGCCTACAAAGTTGACAGAAGCTGGCCCAATTTGCTCCCAAACCTGTTGAGTAAATGCAAAGGGAGCACAGAATGCACACAAATCAGCTGATCGAAGTTCTACCACCTGTGGAATCCACTCCAATATGTTACCCTTGATATTTGAACAGCAGCAGAGCTGTAGAATTTGACTGGCACATACACTCCCAGGCAACACAGACAGCTAATGGAAAAAGCTAAGGAAAACAGATTAAGAACAATTTAATAAATTTAAGAACCTGACTAGGCTGCAACAGAGGGAAGAGGAATAAGGTGGTGAAATGACTATGAAAAGAAAGCAGATATTAGAGAGTTTAGAATATTACTTTAAAACTTTTGAAGTTGGAAAACCTCTAGATATCTTTTGAAATCCCATTACCTCACCTGATGATCTCAGCTAAAGAGAAATAATTAGCATTTCAAACAGTAATTCTAAAATAAAAGTAAAGAATTAGAACAAAAACTTGCTGAGTTTTAGCATGTAGCATGTAATGGGAACAGCAGCTTTTAAACATGTATCGCTTGGCACGAAACACCTTGAACTGTATTTTTAAATAGCTGCTGCAGGCTAAAGGTCAGGAAGTATTACAGCATTCCCCTGTAAACACCCATTTTCCTTCTTGGCCCCTTCATTCCAGATAGGAATTTTTTTTTTTTAACTACCCTGTTTGCAAGATAAGAGTCAAGCTGCCAGTCTCACGGGCTGCCGTACAATTAGTGGTCACAGCGACCACCAGAATAACATTTCCACTAGCACTATTTTGCAAAAAATTGTCTTTTGATGCCAAGTAGTGAAAAAAAAACCAAAAAACCAACAAAAAAGCACGTGTTATTGGGTACCCATAGCTTAATAGCCAGCGTTCCTGGATCCAATCTCACCACCAGAGATTAGCCGGCTGGAAGAGAAGCCCTTACAGCTATTTACAAGATGTCTCAGAAAGCGAGATCTATTGCTTTACCCTTTCCCTTCTGCACAACATTTGCCTTTCTGGAAAAAAATAACCCATGCAAGCTATTACACTGTCAGGCAGCATGGTGTTTGTAGCATTACAAGGTTTTCCTTGGAAAGCTGAGACTGTGCTTACAAGTAAGTGAAAAATGCATTAAAATAGACCTGCAGAGCCAGCGGATGGGGTACATCCCAAGACCCAGCCAAACCATGGAGACTGGGAGACACCTTTGCTCCATGCCCATCCCCATCCCCAATCGCATCCTCTGCACTGAGGAGCTGCAGCTGCCCCAGGCAGGCCTGGCAGGAGGAGGGATGGGGGCAGCAGAGGAGCACATGGGCAGCGCCTGCAACCTCAGCTCAGCACCACCATCTATAGCTGGAAGACGAAGTGAGTGCCCAAAATGGGACCAGAACAGCCACACTAGAGGAATAAGGGTCAGCAGGGAACAGAACAGCATCATCCCTGGCCATGCCCATTGAGAGGTTCAAGATCATCCACTGCTCTGCAGTTTCTCATAGCCCAAATCCAGTTTCTGGCACAGCAGCTGTGCCTGCAAGTAGGCAGGATTTTTCCATGCATCTGTAAGCATCTGTATTTCTCCCTTAAGCACTTAGGACAGGCAATAAGCAGGCAACTGCTATCTATGCATCAGATGTTATCAGATCTTTCTCACACTTTGTTCTCTAGAAATTGTAAGTCTACATGATAAGACATATATTGGATTATATATATATTTATATAAACAAACTCACGAGCATTCCCTAGGGAGCGGGGAAGGATATTTGCGATTTCTCACAAACAGGGAGGCACAATTAAATTACGGGTGAGCAGCTTCGGCATCATTGCAAGGATGTATTTTCACTCTGAAGTGCTCAGTTCAGCTTTGCAACTCATCGCCAGAGCACGGACACCAGGAGCATGGGTTGTCCCCCCAAAATGACACAATAGATTCAGAAAGGAGAATTATCTTTGTTACAGACAAAGAGCCCATGCCATGCCAAGGCACACAACAAGGGACACGTAGCAGGACACCAGCCAGGGGCTTGGGGCTTTTTAGGGAGAGAGCTTTTGGGCAAGGCTCCCTGCCACATAGAGCCCATGCAGGGATCCAGCATCCACCGAAAACAAGAAGGTAATTGAAGGAACAGAAGGACTGAAGAAACAGTGATGCTCTGTTGAGGATGTGTGGGGGCCAGTGGGGTCAAAGCCTTACTTCCTATGACGTCAGAGAGCTGAGGAGCTGCATACACCCAAAATACCCTCTGCATGGAGTACCTACTGCCCTCTCCCACCTCTTCCAGCATGGGACTAGCTCAGGAACAGGCAAGGGGAGCAAAGATCTCCCTTCAAGCATTACAAAAAGCATGCAAGACAAACGAGGTCTGCCCACATACCTCCTTGGAGCACCAGGCACACTTGGGATGGATGAGGAGACACTCTTCGCAGGATGTGGCACTTCCACTGGTGCACAGATTGAGACCTTTGGCAAGAGAGAACAAGAGAGAGCAGGGTTACTCTACTCCAAAACAGTGTTCAGGGTGGTTCTGAGACATTCTTAATGCTATACATACTGTAAGTTCAAACAAGAGCAAAGAATCTGCCAGGAGCTTAAAAGGCAGAAGCAGCTGTAAATCTCACTTCACCTGTGAGGAGGTCTTGTTTTCTTTTCCTTCCCCAAGATAACTGAAAAGGATAGAAATTTGTTTTGGAGTGCTGAGAACCTCTAAAATATGACTGAACCTGGTGATTTTTCTTCACTCTTTTCAATGGTTTCTGGTTAATCAAAGAGTTCAGCTGTTCATCTCATAATGAAATACTTTTATCAGTGTGGACAGAAGGCAATAGCTGTTTGACTAGCCTGAAACACAGAGCTTGGCTGCCTGAAAACCTCCCCAGATGCACTGACTTTTAAAGTCACACCTTTAGGGACATCTTCTCAATTTTTCCAGTTGAGTA
>VWZG01009395.1:0-19046 GCA_013396735.1 Grallaria varia | reverse complement strand
ACACACACAAAAAACCAAAAAACAATTCACACAAAATCCTTGTTAGTAATAGGCAACTACCACATGCCAAAAATTACAGGCATGAATTCAGTCCTGTTTCTATTCTCTGGCTAAAGACATAGCTCGTGTTGCTGCTGCCCACTATAAAAATAGATATAAAAATATCTATAGTTTTTACTATCTAAGGACCAACCTCTGTTCTCAGATACTCAAGACCAACATTACCACTCCTGACCTGCTGAAAAGCAGCATTGCAACATTGCTGGAAAGCAGAGAACTACACTAAAGTTGTCTTGCCAAGTTTTGACCCTCTCCTACATGAAAAAAGGCAGAATTCAGAATAAATCTCTGGGCAAGTCCATGCCTGAAGCTGCTGGGCTTGAAAGCGAGGGAGGTCCATGGGGAAGATTTTCCTTATGCCTCTAAGGAGCATAAACTTGGGTCCTTCAGACAGGGATGAGGAAGCCAGACGAAACATGGCAAGTTGTGGCATTCCTACAGGCTCCAGAGCAGGCTGGGGGACACTTGTCTGCCTGAGTGGCTGTTTTTGGGAAGGGCTCACTGGTGTGCTGACCTGAAACGGATGGTGGATACCTCCAGCCATGAGCCACGATCCCCGGAGTTAAGGACTGTGCCATCAAAGAGGCAGACTTGGGGACGCACAAGACTGTGACACAGGAGAGGGTTAAAATTAGCAGCTCCATGGAAACCTGCCTGTGGTATCTGTTAATAGTTAACTCCAATTAAAATGTGCTCATTCGAAGGTTTTGCCTTTGGTGCGCCCTCTCCTGCAACTGCAAAGAGCCAGCTCCATCTCGTGGTCAGGGACTCTGCCTGGCTGCAGAGAGGAAGGAGCAGAGCAGGGCTTGACATCCTCAAGATCTGGCCCCACCACCCTACACGGCGTATTTAGAAATATTCTCTCTTCCCGCACATCTTGCCTCAGATAAATGGTCCCACTTTGGTTAGCACTCCTGGAGAGCCACAAAAGCCAGGAGCATTTGCTGGACATGTCTAGCAGAGGGTTTTTTATAAATGGAGAGCCCAAAGAGATTCGCTTTGTGTGCCTAAATGTAGGGGGAACATCATTAAATATGATTTAAAATGTCATCAGGGAGAGCCAGATAGGCTTGGCTCCACTCAAATCTCTGGCAAAATTCCCACTGAATGGAGCAAAAGCCCCAGTTCTAAGCACCTGCAGGAGCAGAGTGCTCTGGAGGTACAAATGGCTTTCCAAGGAATTCACCTGGACCTGTGCAGTTTGCACCTCTCAATGTCCCATGCAGCTTTTTCAAATCTCAGTTGACACTTGGCTATTTAATCATACCTGAAATAAATCACTGGACTCTGGTGTTTTGCTTGTTTTTCTGGCAAGCAGTTTTTGCCCAGCATGAGCTTGCTGCTGAATCTGTTCACACCAGACTCGGAAGGACAAAACAGTTGAGAAATGCTGAAGAGACTAGAAGGAAAGGCCTTGCTTTGAAAAGAACAATAACATACTGTTGCACATGTGCAACACAAGCCCTGTTTCATTTATGGGAATGATATACAGGCTCAGGTCCACAATTCCTCCCCAGGGATCCCTATTCCCATTAATGTCAGTGCAAGTTAGGCGCCGAAATACCTGCCTGGACTTGACCCCTGGTTCACACCAATTTAAACATTCCTCTGCTTGAGAGGGGATTAAGAACCTTAGCACTGTAGTGACCTCTTGAATTCATTGACTGCTCCAGATATGGAACATTTCTTTTTTTAACTTTTGGCTGATTTAGCCTATAAAAGGATCTCTATGGATAAAAGACTGCAGAGAAAGCCTTTTTTTACCCTCTAAGTCTCATTCACACAGCAGACTTTCTCTTCCAGCTCCATCCAGACATCAGGCACAGACTGCAATGCCACTGGCCAGGGCCTAGGGGTGCTCTCAGAAGGGTTGAGGGCCTCCCTTGCCCTCCCACCCACCAAGATGTGATGTACATTACTCTGGGAAGCTGTTTATGTCACTTTCAAAAACTGACTGTCAAGTGAGCACCAAACTGAGAAAACAGCTGGGACAAATGTCCCTCAGGGTGCTACCAGCGTGGTAGTATTTCACAACAGAAAACAAAGGAAAAAAAAAAAAAAAAAAAGGAAGAAAATGCTTGGTTGCCATAGTTGCCCACCAAAGGCAATGTCAGCCCCTCCACAGCCCTTTTTGGAGTCCTGGGCAACATTTTTTATTCCTCCCAATGTCCTATTTTCCTTTTTCCACTGTATCTGGCCCTGCAAGTCTCCCAGCATTCCTTGGGGAATTCTCTGCTGTGTTTGGGCCACCAGCTGGGCAGATATTTTCTCTCTGCTCCCCGTGATGTTGCCCCCCTTAGCGGGTGCTGTAGGTGACACTGCCCAGGATTTGGAGACATTGTCCAGGGAACTGGAAAGAGAGGGAAGCAGATGAGGCACAGCTCCTTCACAGGCTGTTTTGCTTGCACCAGGAAAGGGAGAGTGGGAGCTGCTAGTCTTGGTTTGCTTTTCCTGGAAGAGAGGAACAGGCTTTGCTCTCCAGAGGTTATTCTTTGGAGCTTGTATGAGAAAGGCAGGACCCATTTTGCCTTTTTTTTTTTTTTCCCAGTTAATTGCTCGTGAAATTTTTCCTGTGTTTCTTTTATAAGGCTGTTTTTACATAAACAGCAGAGCACCTTACCCTGCCTCTCCCTGTTTTATGAACAGCCTGGGTGTAATCAGGGCATACAAGACCCACTATGTACCCAAGCCACCGGCATCACCTTTCAGCCCGTGCTGAGTTGAATAAAGCAGGTCAATGGATTCAGAAAGTGAGAAAAGTCCCTCTGGCCCAGGTTGTCCATCCAGTCCCAGGCTCTGTTCCAGAGACTGCATCATGAGGGACTGTCCTGGGAGCTGAGTGCCTTTTACAGCCCTTTCCTTCAGCACCCCTCCTGTTTCACACTGTTGTTAGGAGATACATCTATCTCAGACCCTTGCATCCTTGAACCTGCATCTACAGAATCCACAACATCCTGTGACAGCAAGTTCACAGCTTTGTGTACCCCCAAATTCTGGTGCTTGTTTGGCTGCCATCCTGAGTCAGTGGCTTCAGAGATCCATCAGTCAGCGAGTCTGTAGGGTGTGATGGGCTGGCTGTGCCTGGGAACACAGCCAGGTACCGCAGCCCCCTGCATCTGCACCACTGGGCTGTGCTGCTCCTTTGGGTCCCCGGGTGCCTGGTCCTGGTCACTTATTAACAACAACTTTTTCTATTCGACCTTATCCCTTCTGTTACCTCGTTACTTCACTTATTTTCCTTTTCTCCTGTTAGCTCTTTACATGATGTTACCTTTGTACTTCTGATTGCTCTGGCTTCTTCAGCTGATCTACTGCAGGCTGGCAGATGTGGGAAGCTCCCCAACAGTTTCAGCTGTAAAAGTAGCTACAGAGTTATCACTGACCTTCTCTGCTACATCATAGTCCCCATCTGCTCCTTTTATACCCTTGTCATCAGATTTCCCAACAGTTTCCTGGTTGCGTTGTGGCTTTGATATATTTAAAGAGCATTGTATCAGCAGCAAGGTAATTTAAGGATTCATATTTTTAGCCCTGTTTATTTCCTCTTTAATTTTGACCTGACATGTTTTATGGGTTTCCCCATTCTTAGACCACTTTGGGCTTTTAGGGTTGGATNTTTTTTTTTTTTTTTGGACTAGTTGCTGTAAAAATCACTATCTTCAGCTCACACCTCAAAACCTGAAAGAGGTCAATTTAATCCTTCTGGAAACCCTGCTCCATCCACTAACACCGGACACAAGGCTTTGAAGCAGAGAACATTATTGCACTAAAAATAAAAGAGTGAAGGGTGGAAAATTGGGATAAAATAGCAATTGATGACTTTGCATTTGCCAAACTTGACAAATAGCATTCCTTCTCTCATGAAAGTGGCAGATGAGGCACTGCTAGGCTCACCTCACTTGCCTTGCTGTGGTTTGGGGCCGTGGGTGATTGAACCCAAAATTTCAAGGAAGATCTCAAGTCTCGGGGTTGTACCAAGGTCAAGTCAATCTCCTGAGCCTGGGGTGAAGCCAAGGTGGTCTCCCCAAGCTAGGGACAGTCATGTTCACCATGGGCACCTGCCTGAAACCCTTCAGCCTTCACCTGATTTTCCCTAAACACTCTGTGTACTGGAGTTTTCTGTTGGGGAAGCCATTCCCATCGGGGTGGTGAACACTTCTTGCTGGAAGAGAGGCTCTTTTTCCCTTCCTCTGTCCCTCTGGCTGGAAGGAGTGCTATTGTTCACCCTGAAAAGAACCAGCCATCAAACTCCCAGCACACAAGAAGTGAAAAATCAAGCCCCTTGGTCTGCAATAGTGTCTTACCTTCACTGTTCACTCTTACTTATTTATGTCTCCATCCTGGCACATCACATGCAGCATCTATGTAAAAACAGTCTCCAAGGAAACAAGAGGTGGTTTTCACCAAAATGTAACCAGAAAAAAGCAAAATGCTTCCTGCTTTCAGGCATGAAAAGTGCTGCCTTTCACCTGCGAGTTTGGATGCTGGGCTTTGCTGGTGTGTGTGTGTGGATGCAGAGTTTTAGGTCTCACTTTTGAGGCTGGTTTCAGGTATAAGCAGTGCTAACAGCAGCAGGCCTGATCACCCCCACCATCCCATTACATTCCTGTGCTGCACGTCCTCTAATGCAGCTGCCCACACTCAGGCTTGTTCCCCACTACAATCCCCAGCACCGTACCCGTCCCCTCCCATCCCACATGGCTTAAATATGCCTGGGTGTATACAAATAAATGACGAACAGCGTGACTGAAGCTATCCCAATATCCCCATACAAGTATGTGTTATAACCAGGTGAATCTCTACCTCAGCTCCTTTAACACTGCTCAGCACAACCTGTGCAGATGTGCCAACCAATGACGCTCTCCAGAGTAATTTTTGTTCCAGGCTAAAAGTAGGTAGCAGACTTGAGTGACAGCATCTTTCCACCTCCTCTGCAAGTCGAGCACCAGCAGGACACCTTGCATCTCAGAGACACTCTGCATCGCAGGGACAAAGGTGAGTGGGAGAACCCAGGATGTGAAACAAGTGTGCCAGATCTCTGGATCTCAGTCTGCAGGCATTGTCCTCACTCACACGGACGGGTGAAAGTCGCACCCAACTCCCTTTTCCATGCCGGGTTGGATTTTGAAAGATGGGCAGCTGAAACAAAGGATGAGCCAAGTGGCAGCAGCCATAAAACACCACAAAGAGCTATTTTCCATTATCACAGTTCGCAGCAGAATCACACATTGCTAGTAACCAAACAGAAGTGACATACCTGAGAGTTTGCCCTTTCGGTACAGAATTCCAGTCCAGATAAAATATCTGTAACAGCCTTTGAAATGCTAAAGAGTAGCAGGCTCACAGCAGTATCTGACAGCCCCTCCCCAGCATAGGCCAAATAAGAACTGGTTGCAGCTGCAGCAATTAGCTATGAATCAGGGCAATGAAAATTCTTCTGCAGTAAAATGACACACACCTGGCTTATTTTGCTGCTTTTGTTATCAATGACAGCAAATGTCTTGATATCACACCCTCAATAAAGTTTTACTGCACTAAAGTTTCATTTTATCATTGAGCTTTCAGCTGCATGTCCAACCTCTACTGCTTTGCAAAAGAATAGGAAGTAACACTTAAAGGCCTTTTCATGTACCTCTGTAGCAGGCTGCTGTTTCTTGTATTTTAAGGATCCTCTGCACTGAGTGGTTGAAACCAGACAATTTACTTCAGTGAAAAACCACAATGATCCATCCGGTGGCCTCTCACTCTTGATACAGAGAAATCTTTTTATCTGAGTCCACATAACCCCAATTTCAGCCTGCCATACAAAGGAGAAGAGGCAGAGCATCCCACCAAGAGCAGCCAGCTGAATGAGTCTACTTTTTGCCAGTTCCTGCCTATATCCCATCTGTTTTCCTGTGTCTCACACCATGCAAACTCCCCGGAGTGGAGCGTACATGGGTTAACAGAATGCTGCTGACAGCACAACCTTTTCCTGCTGCTGAAAAATCAGAGAAAAAGGGGAAAAGCAAAGGACTTAGCAGAAGGATTAGAAGATGTGACCCTCTTCACCTGGATTAAGGTGGAGATGCCCTGGGCTCAAAGAAAAAGAAGGGGGCACTAGGGATGGAGGGCCATGTATTAAACAGTTGGGAGAGGGAGCTGGTCCCCCCTGCAGGGCTTTATTAGCTGCAGGAAGGATGGGACCTCTGTGCCTCTCGTGGTAAGTGTAACCACCATGCTTTGCTCCTCACAAGTGAGTGGTCTTAGAGGGAAAGCCAAGAAAATAAGGCCAAATCTCTACCATCCTTTGAGTAAGGTATCATGAAGAGCTAAATCCAGCTAGCCCTGCTCACATGGAGTAAAGGTCACCTTAAACATGTTGAGATGCACTTAGATGGTGGGGTTTGGTTAATGCCACCAGAACCTGGTCACCTACAGACCCGGCCATTGGCAAACACTGTGCAGCCAGGTGTCAGCTGGAAGAAAGAAAACCATGAAAACCCAGGAAAACAAAAGAGGCAAAATGACACCTTTTCTCACCAGACTGCTTCTGAGAAAACAGGGTCTCCCTTCTTTTGCTAGAGAAGCCACATGAGAGAGAGTAGGACTGTTTAGTTCCTAGTTTTCAACCACTTAACTGGTGAGTGGGAGCTGGTTTTGATCATGGAGAGCACTGGAAACATGGATCTGCATGGACATCGTGGTAACCTCTATGGCCACATAGTGTTCTCTACCACTGATCCCTGAACTCGTCGTTTAAGCTGAAAGACACTTTTTTTTCCCAGCTTTTTGTTTAACTGCCATTAGCAGCTGCCATCAAAGAGAGCAGCTTGTCCAGCATTTTCAGAGGACAGCCAGCTGCACTAATTCCCCAGTTCCCACCAAAAGCAAGCGTTGAAAATTGGTGCCTGTCTCACAAAAATAAACATTTTAGCTTCATTAAAATTTAATAACACTTCTGATCAGAACCTCTGATCAAAAGCTAGGTGCTGATGTAACAAGTCTGTGCCCATGTGTGCCTAAATTCAGTGCAAATTTTAACACAAAATAGTCTCTGGAGTTGTAAGAAAATCACTCACACCACTGGGACCAACATAAGGAAGCCTTGGTACTGAGAAAAAATAATGTTTAATAGGAAAAATTATTCTGTATATATAAAATGCAAAACAGAAAATATAGCACAATTAAAAGATGCTTTATATGAACGTAATCTATAAATATATATGTACATGTGTGTGCATATAGATACTTTATATATAAAAGGAAATGTTGAAGCTAGTCAATAGATAATGCATACTCAGTAAAACAAGGTAAAATGTGGACTCTTTTACAGATCAATTTATTGACCATATGTAAGAAATTAGGGGGAAAAAACCCAAACACCAACATTACGATCATTCAAACATAGACTGCAAGAGAAAAAAAGTCTAACACTTTCCACAGGAGCTGAGAATGTAAAATCAATGCAGTTGTGCAACATGGAGAACAAAAGTGTTCGTTTGAAGATATTGTTTCTTGCTGTTGTATTGAGAAGAAAGGCTGTGGAAAAGGTCAGACAAATGCCATTGTCTCAGACAACACATGTCAGCAGAGATCTGAACAGAATGCTTTCGGGTAGGAAATACTGGGGGGCTGGGGAGGGTGAGAAAGGCTGTATCTGATCCAGTAAAGTGAAAGAACTTAAGTTCTAATGAAGAAGTTATGATCTGCCCAAAGCCTTAGTTGAAATTGAATGAGCAAAAATACAGGCAAAGCTCTGGTGCTGGCATTTTTCAGCATCGCACATACTGCTTGAACCATCTTTCAGAAGAACTGAAAAACTGCAGGATTAAAATCCTGGTATCTTTTATACACTCTCTTGCCAATGTACTGGCCTTCTTAAAGAAGTATAATGTTTATTGGAGCCCACTGGTTCTTCTAAAAGAAGTCTTCTTCTCTCTACTCTCTGGTACATTTCCCCTTATTTCAGAGTTGTCCATGATCTCTTTCAAGCAAGAGTTTTCTTTTAGAAAATCTTGAGAGAGGTTAAGCACTTCATTGCCTCTTCTGCTGAAGTAACTGCATTGGTGAGAGGCTGTGAAACTCTTTGGTCTTACCCAGTGTCACCGTGGTCATCCATCCTGCTGCTGCTTTGGTCACTTAGTATCTGTTCTGCATCCTAAAGCCCCTAGGCTCCCGCGAAGCTTCATACTACAGAGAGTTTAGACAAGAGAAGAAGAGAAATAAGGAGTAGCTCCGGGTCAGAAGGTTCCTTTCTCAGAAGAGTTCAGCATGGAACACACTGCATGTGAGAGCCCCTTCACCGAGATACACCAGCCCTCAAGGAAAACCAAACCAGACAGATTTGAAGCCGTGAAAAACAGACACCTTTGGAAAGTTAGAAATGCCCGAATCCATGTGAATCTGACCAATCCACTAACTAAACAGATGTTTTTCTTATCTTAATTTGCAGCTTTTTTAAGCTGTTGGGTTTTTTAAAAAACATCAGATATCCAGGTTGCTTCTGTCACGGTTTAGACCTCAATTCTGCAAAACATGTAAATGTAGTACAATTAAACAGATATTCTTCACTAAACAAGGGTAGTTTCTTGAACCACAGAGGGGGAGCCAAAATGTCATTTAAACAAGATCTGAACATACAATGTGCTTCTTATTTACTCCACGCATTTTGAACCCAGAAAATGAGTCACATCACAGCACACACTTCTCAAGGCCCAGCTTCCTCCACAGCTCCCTTGCAGAATTCAAGGACTTGCTCTCTAGACCCTTCACCATGTAATTCCCACAGGTCTATGTGAAACACTTACCAAATCATCGTAATCCCTCCCTGAAAAATGACCTCTGTTTGTGGAATGCATATCATATGGATTGTTTGGCTGATATCCTGGGTTTGCATGGCCTGAAGTGGTCTGCACTCTGGGGAACATCATGCTTGGTCTGTCATCAGGGATATTTGTGTCGGGATATCCTGACTTCATCAGTTTCTTCTTCTCTGGATTTGGTTTGTGTTTGACTCTTCAGAGGAAATGAAACAACAAAGGAGGTTTTAAAAGACCATTTAGTGTGCCTTACTTATTGAGTAACTCAAACTTACTGAGTTGTCCACTCCCACCTTATTTTGAGTTCTCAGTCCTGTTCTGAAACACGCAACTGATTTTTATAGCATACCTATTGCAAAATCCTCGTTATCAGTGTTATAATTGTTATTATTTTATTAGAGTACAAAGTTTGACATCCTTTATCACAGATGGGGTGAAGCTGCTAAGAGAGACAGAGTGAGACTTTGGCCTCTTTCAGCTAGTTCCTAGAGTAAAGGAGTTTCTTTCAACTACCACTAGATCTAACTGACTATTCAGAGGAAGAGATGAGGGAAAACTGCAGAGGGTCTGAGTTTGGGCCACACAGTCTTCTGATATCAGCATCCTTCTACAGCCTCATTCAGATGCCAAATCAATACTGGCTAGGGCAAGATTGTGACTAACGTGTCAGGTGTGTACTTTGAAGACTTGACTGAAGGTTTCATAGTTGAGTTCACGGCAAGGAAGAAATGCTTTTTGGAAGAGCACATAGGTGAGAGCAAATTCTAATGACAATATGGCTTAAAAGAACATGTCTGCCCAGCCAAGCCTGCAACCACATTCACAGCCCTGCCTCTCTCTAAATTCCTACCTAGTCCTCTATGAACACACAGGAATGAAGGCTCAGTTATAGGAAATACTCTTACCTTGATGAAACAACAGAAACTGTTATCACTAAACTCAGGATAATGGCTCCAAACACTGAACCCACTATTATAAGGATGAGTTCGGTATCTGGGGAAAACAAAAACAGCAAACAAAAAACATCAATTGAAAACTTGTGGTGAATATTGAAAAACAAGTCCTGTAGAAGGGAGGGAGGGAGGGAGATATGAAAGAAGTCATTTATTCCCAGGCTTCTTGTGCTTACAACTGTCTGTGGACACAGAAAGATATAAATTGAGGATCTGCATTGCTGACCATCTCTTCTGAATGGTTATTTTGATCATAGCCCAAGTTCCTGATACCGTGCACTGAATGGTTTTACACACAGTTATAGGTGAGGGACAGGAACAACAGGGAGGGTGCAGGTTTCTTAGGCCAGCATTGCTGCTGAAATATGTAGTTTGGTATCAGACTCTTCCCATGCCCTAGGCACATAAGGCATAAGATAAATTTCACTCTGTTTTTTCCCCCTAACATTTTCCTGCTATAAAGACAGAATGGTGGCACCCCTCCAGGCTGCTACTTGTCATTTTTGTTATCTCAGATTAAACATTACCAGGTATTTTGTCATGCTATAGTTAAAAATCACAAATTCTTGTACTTACTGTCATTGCAGTCCACCCCAGAATAGCCCACTGGACAACTACAGGAGAGATAAAAGAAAAAGTGGAAAGAAAGAAAAGATAATGTCATTAGGCAGATGATCTTTAGGGTCCTTTCTAACACAAACCATTCTATGATCACAAAACAATAGTGTATTTCCCCCTTTTATCAGTAATTTGTCTGCAGGATGTGTTCATTAAAGGTTTCCTCTCAATACTGAATAATTTACTTTCATTAAAGTAAAACAATCAGATTTTCAGAATGATTGGTGATTTGGACACTCAACATCTCAGATTCTCAGTCTGAAAAATGTTAAAAGGACCTAATTTTTCTAAAGAACTAAACTCTGCACCTCTGGGCCGCTTGGAATTGCCACACAGTGACTATCAAAAGCCTCAATGTCTATAAGGACTGGCAACTCTGTATCTTCATCCCGTACTAGTTTCTTGTATTTAAAATGTATCCACTTTATTGTAAGAAATGTTCAATGTGCAATAACTTCAAAAAGAGCTGAATTAATGGGTATGGAGAATAAGGTCCCTCTGCTTATCCACCAGAGCAGAGCACAGCCAGTCACTTGATCAGCTTCACCAGCAAAGACCATCATTCTGCTCTGACCCTGAGCTGACAGAAATACCCTCAGAGAGAAAGGAAACAGTCCCCACCGATATCAGCGAAAACATTCCAGGGATTTGAGGCAAGTCTTGCTCTAATGCCTGTTGCTTACTGAACACCTCAGCATACCAGTTCCCATGGTCCAGTTACTCTGGAGGAGCAGTTTGTGTTTATGTAGTGGTGTAGCTCATCCTCATCACTGACTCAGGGGGGACCCTGGGCCTCCTTGGCTTTCCTCTGAGGTATTACAGGTACACACGAAAGACTAATGCCAAGCAATAAAAATGCCATAATTTGTGACACCATGGGAACTTCTCCACCTGCTAACCACCTTAGGCACCTCTCTGACTCACAGAGCTGCAGCCTGTTCTTCTAGATTGCGGCTCACCCCATGTTGGATGTTCTTCTCCCCTATCTTTGCCTAGAACACAGGAATTCAATAAAAAGCTGAATACTCACGCTACACATTTTCCATCCTCATTTTTGAAGTTAGTCATACATTTGCATGTTGGAACCCCTTTTTCTATTGCACAGTACTTCTTTGCTTCTTCAGAACAGGTCTTACTGCAAACTGTATTTTCAGGGGAGAAAATACAGGTTAATTGAAGATAGTCCCCTCTGAAATCAATTGGATCACATCTCACTGGGCTTTATTGTAGCCAGCTTTCATAATTTTATCATGGGTGTTTGAAATATTAGTTGTTTTTCTTAAAATCTCATATCTTAGACTTTTTTTTTTTCCTTTACGTAATGTAACAATTTTAGTTTCTATAAGAAGAAAATAAGGTATGTCTCAGGACTTTGGAGGATAGCTAAAAATATAAACAGAGAACTCATTGAAACATTCAAAACCATGAAGTAAATAAAACTCCAACAACTAACAATTCCTCAAAGTCACGGAAATCATTCTTCCCACAAAAACCTGTCTAAATCCTGGTAATGCAAACCTAGAACTATGAACAAGGGACAGAGCTCTAACAGGTTGTTGTGGTGCATCATGAGACTTCTCGTTCTGTCGGTGTTCTCACGGCTGCCTTCAGGTGGCTTGGAATTTATTTCCAAAATATGTCCTAGCAGAGAAGGCTGTGAATATCGGATTTGATTTGTTCCATCCTTTACCTATTTAGTTTTCTGTTTTTACCAAGAGTCCAGCAATGCATTTAAAGAATTGCCCACTCACTGGTTTCAGTGATGATTTTATCAAGCTTTAGTAGTTCATTCTACTGGAATAGAATTATGGATGTGTTCAAAGTGAAATGTGAGAATGTGTTTCTATGGCTTTCTTGATAAGACACACATTCCCTGGTTTTTAGAGGTCAGCACCCTTTTCAGAAAGGCACTGAGACATGGAATAAGCAGGTCAGTCTTTCAGGAACAGATAAAGTAGCAAAGTTCTTACCTGAACAAGAATGCTTATCCCATTCTGTCTTCTCTAAACCACTTTTGCATATGCATTCTGGATCCGGGTTTTCTACACACTCTGTGGTTTGAGTATCACATTGAAACACTTCACAAGGCTGTGCCTCTTTAAAAGAGAAACAGGGAACAAACCTGAGTACTAATAATATTTCATAGAAACCAGTGCACTTGCTTAGTAAATCATAAACCAATTATTCAGTAATGCTAAAGAAAAAAGACTGTAAGTTCTTTCCTTGGGACATCAATTCTGCAGGCTTTTGAACCAGTCCGTTCTTTTCCCTTACTCTTTACCAGTTAAGGTCCTGTTTCCATCATACCTTCTGACCTTCGGTTTCTGAGCCTCCTACAACTGCCACCAAACCTTCCTGGCTACCAGTCTATGAAAAGGAAAATTCTAGCCATAAATTCATATTCTGAACACTGAATTTCTGACTCACCTTTAAGAAAAAACCTGCAGAAAAATCCCATCACTATTCCTTTAGTTTTTTTCACAGCTGAACTGTGAGGCCCAGATCCCACAGAGTTCTACATAGATATAAATATTTATGGGCAAGCAGCTCATTTCACGAGGAGCATTAATATCCTGTTTGGCCAGCATGTTGCTCTTTAGATCTATGTCCCGGTGGGGGGAATGGTTTAAAAACCTCAGTGCCTGGCACACATTAGAGGGATGTGCTGGTGCTTTGCAAGCTCTCGCTTTTCTTCTATTTCTACCTCACATTCAGGACCAGCACAAACAGTCACCTCCAGAGACCAAGCTCAGTATTACACTTTTTGTAACACAAGACTATTGGTTTAGATCAATGAATCACTTAGCTCAGTAGCTAATGAGTGAGGCCTTGTTTCAGTTGCCATATCTAATTATAGAAGAAGTCTTAAGAGAGTTTCATCCTATTTTTCCAGTAAAATACTGGCTTATTTTCAGAAGCACAATATATGTCTGTATATATTTTATCCTGATTTTTCCCACCACCTAACACTCAGCAGGTTAAAATCAGCATGCCATTGCTTACTTGGGAATAAGTATTTTCCTCCACTTTTTTACACAGAAAGTAGGAAGCCTTAATAAGGCAAAAAAGCCCAGCACTGAATGAGTGAATCTTCAAAATTACCCAAGATCAAGCATTAAGCTCCTTAAAATCAACAAGGCTTATGCTTTGATGGGATTTTATGTACACAGAAATCCTCCAACGAGGTCTGAAGATAGGAACCTCTGATTCTGCTGATGATTTATTTCCACAGTAAAGAGTCACATACCTTTGTAAGAGAGAGAGGATGAAATGTCACTATTTGCTTTTATTGCGTCTTTTACTGCCCGTGAAACTGAGTCACTGGATTCACTTGAGTTCTCCAGAAACATGTTTGACACTGTTACTCTTATTCGAGAAGCATCTCTGTTGTCATTTTGAGGTCTGAAAAGTACGAAGGGCACCATTTTAAAGTTTCATATAATCTGTATGGAGAGCAAGCTAAGATAAATTTTCTGCCAAATCTCCCTCTCCCCTCTATCTTCCTTTTTCCCATAATGTAGGTAATTGCCAAGACACCTGAAAATAGTTGAAGTCTAGCTTAGGAATACATTAATAGCCATCTTTCCAGTAGATCCAGATGTAAATAGGTAGCTGTTGGATTTAATGCTAACAACATTGCTCCTTTGTGTGCTGTAGACACACAGCTGACATTCTTGAACTGAGCTAACCTCAAGTCAGCAGCAGTGTGGAGGACCTCATCTGTTAAGCCCTAACTTTCACATGCTTGCATCAGCTTGTGGTGTCATCCAGGTATGATGTGGAGAGCCCATCCTGAAGCATGGTGAGGATAACTCAGGGGATGACAGCAATGAATTCGGAAGGGTCTGTTTGCAATGTGGAGCTGTCTGTGCCAACTGCACACTAGCTGGATTGGGGTCAGCTGGACAGCAACCTCCCAGTGGGTGAGGTGGAGAACAGCAGTGACTATCCTGTTCTTCATGCTGCTGGGATATGCACACAAATATCTTTAAGTGACGCATTGCTGTAGTGCCCTGAGATGTTACTGCATCCCGTGTGTTTGTCACAACTGCTCTGCTGGAAGTTACTGCCCTCACAACTCTGCTGGACCAACACTCTGCTTAACTGCTTAATTCATGGGGTTCACTGAAAGGGTTTATTCTGCTGTATGTGCTACCATGCCAGGTTTTGCTTCATGTGGGTTAGGAACCACTCACATAGAAGCTGGCAGAGCTCTGGGGACAGTAACCTCTAACAGATGGGGATGGGAAGAGAGGGACATCTCACAGTGTCCACATAGACCAGCAAAGGACCTGTTTCCATAGCTACAATCACCACAGCTCATTCAAAAACATTTTTGCTCAACCTACCATCAGAGACCAACGAATGCACAGTAAGATGCATTCTGTATGCCTTCTGTAATGAGGGTGTTTCTTAAATTAAAATGGGACTCCAAGTTGGATCTCCAAGTGATCATAGGAACCTTAGAGTTAACTGTTACAACTTCAGACATGTCAGATGTCACAGGGGACTGTTAGTTGTAGCATAGTGCTACATCCTACACTGGGCCAAAAATGGGACATCCACTGCAGAGCTGTCTCAGCCAGCCCATTTCACAGACATATTGGGGGAAAAATGGGGCCAGCATCCCAGAAACGTTAAAAATATAAAAAGAATGTTCTCTGTTAAGGGGAAGCATTCTGAACTGAACTTATCCCATGTTCTTTATTGACCTGAGTATTCCATGGGAAACAGATGAAATTGGGGTGTGCGTGAAGCCTGTACTGTGCAAAAAACCAAACTGACAAACTTACTGAATTTCCACAATGACAGTCTCTTCATAGCCATTCAAACTACTGAAGGCCTCTTTAAACTATAAAAGAGAAATGAATTGTGATTACAAGCAAGCAGAAACATACACCAAAATCATATGAACCATGGAGGATTCAGCTGTAAAGTTTTAATGCAGAACATGCTACTATAGGCACAAATAAAGCAAGCTGATCAGCTACATCCAGCAGGCAAGGTATTGCAGAAGAGGAGTAGCGGGGTAGTGCTGTAGAATATGGGAGAACAGGGAATATGGAAGAGCAGTGGAGGGATGGAGAATGAATGTCAGGCAGTGCATTAGGGCTGACTGGCTGGATAGCTACAGATTGCAAACTCATTGCTTAGGAGGGTATCTTCGTGGTACCAATCTACGTGCAAGTAGAAGGAAGAGGGAGAAGTCAGCATCCTCACAGATGGCACATGTCCCTAAGATGCACTAAAGTGGAATCATAAGGCTTTGATCTTCTGGGGAGAAGCACAGCACTGGTGAAAGCACTGGGAGTGGAACGGGGTCAGTAGAAAGGTCGTTGCTCTCCCTCATCCCATGTGATGCAGGGAACAACTAGAGGAGGCAGCTGCCTCAACTGCCACAGAAGAAGGAGGCACCATGAGAAAAGGACAAGATGCATAATTCAAGTGAAATGAAAGATAAACTATCCTTTGCAATAAAATTAAAATTATTTTCTATGCTATTTTCACTTTTGCATTCTATTACAACATTATACCTATTCTAGTCCTACATATCATGGTCTTCTGTAGCCATGTCATGAACAAATACTGGCCAAAAAAATCAACGAAAATATTTTTTAACATTCTGGAGGAATAATTTTTGGTCACTTTCTGATAAAACATTCATAGGAAGCAATATAATAACATGCAGAAATTGATAACCAGTTTTGATGACTTCTGATTAATATCTGGTGAGTATTTTTTGATCAGATGTCTAGTAGAGGTGCATATCTTTTCTTCCTTACTGCCAGAAAGAGACTTAAGCAAATCCACTTGTTTCAACATGGCAGTATAAATTAAACTGTTTATCTTATTTCTCCAGGAAATCTATTACCAGATTTTATGTATAAACATAGCATGTTCAAAATGTGTAGTATCCATTACCAGCATTAAAATGCTAATACTGGTAGTCTTATGGAAGAGGCTTTTTATTCAGTTATTTAGAAACAACTGGACAGTCATTCTGAAAAGTTTGTGCTGTGTGAAAATGATAACTTTCTTTTTAAAAAAATTGTTCATTTTTACTCACACCCACTGAGTATTATCGAGCCTCCAGCAAACAGTGGAGATCGGAAAATCAAGAGGCTGGAAAACTTCCCTCAGCCACATTGTTTCTGGAGAGGGAATTATGAAAGATGCAGAGCTATTTATGTGAGAACTCCTCAGAATAGAAGTGGTACTAAAAATGCAGATATTGCCTATTTCAGGTACTTCACTTCAGCAAGAGCCATCTGAGAGCAAAATTCATTTCTTTTACAAAGAAGTTTAAACTAGTATGAAGAGTCTTTGAAAGAAGTAGTTTTCTTGAGTGAAACTCTTCTAGGCTCCACATGTGTCCTCTGTCTGTGTAACATCCAGTTTATCATTAAATATACGGAAAAAAAAATTGTCACTCACAAATTCTGTTACTTTCTTGAACAGTTCTTCATACTCCGTGGAATTTACAATTTGGAAATTGTCAGTGTAAGGTTTTTGTATGCTAAGGAACCCTGGGAATACTTTCCCTGGAATGAGAACAGAGAATATAAATTAGAAAGCATCCAAGAAAGTCAGACATCACCTTAGAGTTCTCAAGCTTTCAGAGATGGGGAAATACAATGCAGAAAATAACCAGTGCTAATTTTTGTATACTAGAGGGATCCATAGGGGACAAATGTTTGCACAGCCAATTCGGTCACAATGGGGGATTTACTCTAGCTACCTGGGAAGAAGGAAGGATCCTGGGCTCAACCAAATTGTCCTGATTATGAAACTGAATAACAATAAACTGTCAGCATGGCCTGAAGCTAAAAGACTCTCTACGAGGTGTTACAGGATTTAGAGAGGAAATAAGTACATTAAGGACACCAAATTTGCAGCTACTAAGCAGCTAACATGATTCACCATATCAGAGAAAGTGATTCATATCGACCTGCTCCTTAGGTCGCAAAACTAAATTTGAGAATCTTGCTTGCTGCCACTTTAAATAAGAAACCCTATTTGCTCACACACGTGGCCTTCAGCAGCATCTCAGACATGCATTTCAACAGGACAGTGATGAGTGTTTAGCAATGCAGAAGATCAATCTGGTTATTCAGAAGTCTTAATGAGTTTGGACTTTTTTAAATCCAGGCAACTGATGTTGATGTCAGGTTTACACTTGCATTTTTTCCTGGCTTTCACTCTTTTCAATCTCCAGAACCACTGACAGAGAACTCATCTTCTTTTCCTAGACCATTAACCTCTTTGGCTGTCACTGTTTTGTGAGAGAGCAATCTAGGTCATTGTAGCAGTGGCTGTCTGCAAAGCAAGGAACTGCTCAGCTGTCACTTTCCTAGACTGATTATGTTTTCAGTAACAACAAGAAAACAAGGGATATGGAAAGAAAAACTAAAAACTAAACTCATAGATGCCCTTCTGCAACTCACCTTTGTAACAGTTGTTATTGCTGAAGTAGAATCCATAGTCACACTGGCAGGTATAATTGCTTTTTAAAGAAACACATTTAGCATAATTTTTTCCGCAAGGGTTTGAACTGCAGAAGTCCTCTGATACAGAGTAGAAAGATATTGACATTAGTATTTCTATGAAATTGCAATAGCCAGTTCATATAAAAAGTGATTCATATACATGCACACTTCTATTAAAGGAATGTACCAGATATGTTATAGAGAGTATAGATGCAACTACAGAGCACACAGCTGTATCTTGCTTTTTTAATGTCTGTAAAGTAACTTTTCCCTATACAATCCGGCACGGTATCAAGGAGTATGGCTGAATTTCATTATCTGTCATACTGAGCATTCACAATTCAACTCTACTTAATACAACTAAAACCAAATCAAAGTATATCAAGGGTTGCCAAATCGGTGACTGTTAGAAAAGGCAGACTACAATAGCCTGTGTGTCATCAATACTGAACTGGTACATACTTGGCTTATTAGGACACAGTGTCATGGCAGGGTCCTTTACTTCAAACACATAAAATGAGGACTCCAAAGTTAACCATCACAGTATATTTTCCCTGAGTAATTATACATTCTGTAAAGATTTTAGAGTATGTATTTTATATCTATCATCAATTTAAATGGTTAATAAGTAATTAAAAGTTTTATTTGAATATAAGTTATACATCAGATGGTAATTAGAGTTCTCTTCCAAGACACCAAATTCTGCTTTTCATTCTTCCTGATCTCTTTCACTTAACTCCATAGGTATGTTCTCATAGATGAGACATTTTCTGTGCAGTGGGGAAGAAAATGGTAATTCTTATTCATCGACCCAAAAGAAAAACATTTAATGAAGTGCCAATGCCTACAGGGTTCATCTCCAGATATTGTTTTCAGAGAACCTAAAGAAGCCATTTTTTTTTTCCATAGAAGAGATGCCAAGTAGAAAGCAAAACCACTTGTGAAATCAACCAAACAAATTCCACTTGCAGCAAGAGCCAGCAGGGAAGAGTGGCAGGGAGAAACGGCATTAAAAAGGGAAATATTTTCTACTCAGGAATGCCCAAGTGGAATAGGGGGCTGGTGGGGCATGGACAACTCCTGGGAAGGAAAGATACACAGATCCCCATTCACAGCCCCTGGCCTCA